>CM032643.1:13997828-14041519 GCA_019097785.1 Fraxinus excelsior
CTAAGCTTGATCCATTAACCACTAGCACATTAACATTTCTCTATAAATATGTAAGTTTTATTCATAATAAGGTACGTTCTAAAAACCTAACCAAATCTCATCTCTCCCATCTCTTGCACTCTATTTATATCTTTTGTCTGGTCGTTGACTGGACCGTCAAAGTGCAAACGGTCGTCGGACCTTTTTCTTGATCAGCTGCCTTTGCCTCCTAACAGGGTGCTACGTGTGCAGGTGATGTCCATGTGGAGGGGACGTGGTAGGATTTTGTTAAGTTCATTTTTTGGGGTCAACAATGACAAATAACCCCTGAATTTCAAATCTACTAATTTACGTTAGGTTTATGAGTTAATTTAGACTCTCTACTAAGTGAGTATAAAGGTGGATTCGTCTAAATTTAATTGTTAGTATAGATTTTAACGATTTCTTGTAATGGATGCTGCACTGAATTTTTGTGAAAATGGTATTGAACAATCAATTAATAGTCCCTAAAGTTCGAGTTTAATTATTTATGTTAAACCCCTGTTTGGTACACATTAAAATTTTTATTCTCATTCTTCTATTCATTTTTAACCACACATTC
Organism: Fraxinus excelsior; assembly: GCA_019097785.1. Lineage (NCBI taxonomy): Eukaryota > Viridiplantae > Streptophyta > Magnoliopsida > Lamiales > Oleaceae > Fraxinus > Fraxinus excelsior. The sequence goes on from CM032643.1 coordinate 13,998,409, forward strand.
TCCATCAATCTACAATTCCAGAATACATTCTTCCAAAATAATGTGACCCACGAACTTGTGAACTTGAAGCAGGAATATGTATTGCAACTTTCTGTGTACTAATGATAATGGACGCGTTAATTAGATGAAACAACTCCTTCATAATTGCAGGTTTTAATATGTTTTCCAATGTGAGTGCATTTCTATGCGCATAATGCATACTTCTATTCTCGACCGTTTGTGTAAATGTACCATTTCGTATTCAATGGTTTAAATTACTTCACTTTTGGATGATTATGATTGAATCTATTAGGATTAAACGATCTAAATCTATTTCTTAACTTATATATACCGTGGTATTTTCATTGCTGTTGTAAAATAATGAGATAATTATTGATGATTATTTAGTATTATCGTGATACATAGATAAGACTTATCTGATTCAGAAGGTATATTTCATTCCAATTGTAACTCTCATTTTAAACATTATAAATACTGGTATTGATTCTTAATAAAAGACACAAGTCTATTGACTTCTCTTCTCTTTTCTCTATTTTATAACACGTTATCAGCACGAAAGCTTCATTCTTGAAAGTTTAGAGAATGTAGTAATTTTTTTAATCATTTATCACGTGTACCAAAATTAATTTGGTGACATGTGATTTTTTTTATACACATGCACATAGCACTTTAATTTGTGTGTCTGAATTTTATGCCCTAATCTGTCGAATTTCACATTCAATCTAAGATGTTTAAAATTACTTTACGAAATTTTGACCGATTCATACTCTTATCATATTTTGGCCAATTCATATTCAGATTTTTTTTTTTTGTAATGCAATCATATTTGATTTGCCAAAATCAATTGTGCCTATCTTTCTACCCAGCTGCCCGATTATTTGTCTGCCAAATTAATGGCGTGTAACAATTTACACATAATTTCATGGTTTATAGTCAGAGTTAGAATGTATATGGTAGATAGTGATTACCATTTTTGTAATGCACGTGGATATTTTCTTTCTTTCTTTACACACAATTCCATAATTCTGCATTATGTACATTGTGCTGAAATTTGTATAAATTTGTGCTGTAATCATTACGTTTGGTAATTAATTTCTATATAAAAATTTATATCTTGTTTATATGGTAATAATATTTGTAATCCTGTTAAATATTTTTAGATGTTCTTATAGAAATTTTAAATTAATAATTTTTCATGTTGTTACTCCTAAAGTAACACAACTTTATAATTAATATTTTAGAAGAATATTACTTGCTCTTGAAGAGAATAAATCATAATTTTCAATATTCCAGAAGAATATTGACATATTGTTCTTGAAGAAGCAATAGTAAAATACAACGTGCTCCCGAAGTAGCATATGTTTTGAAAAACATATTATTTTAAATTAGTGTTTATCCCTGAAGGAAAATACGTACTTATGTCATGTTGATATTGACTACTTGATGTTTAATGATATTCTTCAAAACTAATTGTATTTCTTTTGCTTTATTGTGTAGTTAATCAAATGACAAACATTACAAAACTTGAGTTTGCTGCACTTGACATATCTGGCAAAAACTATTTGTTATGGGTACTCGATGATGATATCCATCTTGTCTCAATAGGTTTGGGAGAGACAATAAAAGAAGGAAACAAAGAATTCCTGCAGGATCGTGCAAAAGCATTCATCTTTATTCGTCATTATCTTCACGATGGATTGAAAATTGAATATCTCACTGAAAAAGATCTGCAAGTTCTTTGGAAAAAAATTAACTGAAAGATTTGATCATCAAAGGACTATAGTCCTCCCCAAAACCCGATATGAGTATATGCATCTTCATTTGCAAGATTTCAAAATTGTTAGAGAATACAATTCTAAATTATTCAGAATATGTTCAAAATTGACATTGTACAGAGAAAAAATCATTGATGATGATATGTTGGGAAAAACTTTTTCCACCTTTCATGCCTCGAATGTGCTCCTGCAGCAATATCGTGAGCGTGGTTTCAAAAGGTACACGGAACTCATATCTTGCCTTCTTGTGGCTGAATAAAATAATGAACTGCTGATGAAAAATCATGGATTACATCCAACTGGTTTTGTATCATTGTCTGAAGCAAATGGTACTACATTGTTTGAAGCAAATACAATATCAAGACGTGGACGCGGAAGCGGGCGTGCACGTAGAATAAATCATGGACGAAATAATCAACAAAATTATCAGCAACAATGTAATAATTTCAAAAGGTACAAAGCAAACGAAAGTAGCACATCCAAAAGGGAGCATAAAGAAAGTTGCTTTAGATGTGGAATGAAAATGCATTGGGCATGTACCTATCATACGACAAAACATCTCGTGGATCTCTACCAAAAATCAATCAAGGGAAAGGAAAAAAATAAAGACAGATTTTGCTGATTATGATGGTCCAATTGACGTAACTCATTTGGATGTCTTTCATTTCTTTGCTGGTCCAGATGAGAATATTGACCATTTGATTGGGGGTGGTGTAATAGAAGATATATATTAGTTTACTTTCTAATATTTCCTTTCGTTTTAAAAATTCAATTTAAATTATATTCTTGTTTTTCACAAAAAAAAAATTGAAACTTTATTATGCATCGTTAATTTCATAATACTGAATTATGTTTACTCTTTTAAATTTAAATTCAAGTTTTTTAAAAAAATATATTTGTTTTCTTATAGATTCACGATGGATTGCCAAAATACTTGTTTGATTGATAGTGCAACTGCACACACTATTTTTCAAGACAAAAAATATTTTTTGGACTTAACATTAGCAAAAAATAATGTTAATACGATATAAGGTGCATTGAATATCGTTGAAGGCTCCGAAAGAGCTTGTATAATTTTACCAAATAATACAAAATTATATATTGACGATGCACTTTATTCAAGCAAATTCAGAAGAAATTTGTTTAGTTTTAAGGATATCCGTTGTAATGGATATCACATTGAGACGATGCAAGAAAATAATATTTAATATCTTTGCATAACTTCTTTTGTATCTGGCCGAGGTATATAAAAGAAAAACTATATGCACTCCCATCTGGTATGTATTATACATTTATAAAAATGGTTGAATCAAATATTATCATGAACCAAAAGTTCGTTGATCCAAAGAAATTTATACTTGGACATCCAAGAGTTATAATGATGCGTCGAATAATAAATAACTCACATAGACATCCTTTAAAGAACTAGAAGATTATTTTATCTAATGATTATCCATGTGCGGCTTGTTCGCAAGGCAAGTTAGTTATTAGACCTTCGGCTACAAAGGTCAATGTTGAATTTCCAACTTTCTTGGAAATGATTCATGGAGATATATGTGGGCCCATACACCTCACCATGTGGATCATTTCATTATTTTATGGTATTAATTGATTCTTCTACTAGATAGTTATATTTCTACTAGGAATGTAGCTTTTGTTAGACTACTTTCTCAAATCATAAAATTACGTGCACAATTTTCCAATTAATCAATCAAGATATTTGTCTTGATAATGTTGGTGAATTTAGATCACAAGCATTCGATGATTATTGCATGTCAATTGGGATTGTTGTTGCACACTCGGTTGTGCATGTCCATACACAAAATGGTTTGGCAGAATCATTTATTAAATGTCTACAACTTATTGCTAGACTATTACTTATGAAAACAAAATTCTCAGCTTCTGTTCGGGGTCACGCCATATTGCATGTTGCATCATTGATTCATATCAAACCAACGGCATATTATCATTATTTACCCTTGCAACTAGCATTTGGTCATGAACCTAATATTTCTCACCTGCGAATTTTTGGTTGTACTGTTCAAGTCCCTATTTCACCCCCACAACGAACTAAAATGAGTCCCCAACGAAAGACTTAGGATTTATGTGGGTTTTGATTCACCATCTATTATTAGGTATCTTGAATTTTTAATGAGCGATTTATTTATTGCACGTTTTGCAGATTGTCATTTTGATGAAATGACTTTCCCAACTTTAGAAGGAAAAAACTACATCCTAATAAACAAGGTAACATTTCTTGGAATGAAACAACTCTATCTCATTTTGATTCCCAACAGCAATCAATGTGAGCAAGAGGTTGAAAAAATAATTCATTTGCAAAGAGTTACAAATCAATTACCGGATGCATTTGTTGACACAAGAGAAGTGACAAAGTTATATATACCAACAGAAAATATTCTAGCAAAAATTAATGTCCCTGCAAAATAATTTGTTGTAGCAAATGAATCTCAAATACGCCAGAAGCATGGTCGACCAGTTGGTTCAAAAGACCTCGTACCTAGAAAAAGAAAAGTACAAGAAACAAACCAACCAAAAACTTCAGAAGAAGTAACATTAGAGAAAATTATTGATCAATCAGATATTGAAAATATGGTTCCTAAAGAATTATAAGTGTCCGAAAATAATGAGATTTCAATAAATTATATGTTATCTCATAAATTATAGGAGCGAAATAATATTGTTATAGACAATATTTTCGCCTTTAATGTGGCTCTTGATATTACGCAAGATGGAGATCCTAAACCACTGTCTGTTAAAAACTGTCAAAATAGAAGTGATTGGCCAAAGTAGAAAGAAGCCATACAGGCGGAATTGAATTCCTTAGAGAAACGGAAAGTGTTTAGACATGTAGTTCGAACACCTGAAAATGTAATCCCTATTGGATACAAATGAGTTTTTGTACGAAAGATAAATGAAAACAATGAAATTACAAAATACAAGGCCCGACTCATAGCTTAAGGTTTCTCACAAAGACCAAGAATTGATTATAAGGAACATATTCTCCTGTAATGGACACCATTACTTTTAGATTCTTAATTAGTTTGACTGTGTCACAAAAGTTCGATATGCTCCTTTTGGATGTAGTGACTGTCGATTTGTATGGTTCACTTCATAGTGACATATATATGAAAGTTCTTGAATGACCTAAAGTGCAAGAAACAAATGATAGATGCCCGAGAACCATGTTCTCAATTAAATTGTAAAGATCATTATATGGATTGAAACAATCCAGACGTCTGTGGTCTAATTGCCTTAGCGAATATTTGTTGAAGGAATGCTATAAAAATGATGATGTCTACCCATGTGTTTTCATAAAGAAAACAAATATTGGATTTGCAATTGTGGCAGTTTATGTTGATAACTTAAATTTAATTGGAACTTCTGAAGAGCTCAACAAAACTGCAGATTACTTGAAAAATGAATTTGAGATGAAAGATTTGGGAAAAATCAAATTCTGTCTCAGGTTGCAAATTAAACATTTCCCAGAAGGATTGTTTGTTCATCAATCTACATATATAGAAAAAGTTTTAAAACGATTTTATATAGATAATGCACATCCATTAACATCAATTATGGTTGTTCAATCACTTGATGTAAAATAATGATTCTTTTCGTCCACTTGAAGATGGAGAAAAGATTCTTTGTTCCGAAGTACCATATCTTAGTGCAATTGGATCATTAAACTTATCTTGCAAATTGTACTCGACCCAATATAGATTTTTCTGTAAATCTCCTTGCACGATATAGCTCTACACCAACACAAAGACATTGGAATGATGTTAAATATAGTTTTCGTTACCTAAATGGTACTATTGATTTAAGATTATTTTATTCTCAAAAGTCGGGATCTGCTTTAGTAGGATCTGCAGATGCAGGTTATCTCTCTGACTCACATAAAGCTAAATCACAAACAAGATACGTGTTTACACGTGGATGAATAGCTATATCATGGATATCCGTGAAGCAATCATTGACAGCAATATCCTCAAATCATTCTAAAATTATTGCAATTCCTGAAGCAGACCGAGAATGTGTATGGTTGAGGAACATGGCTCATCATATCAAAGCATCATACAGATTAATTTCAACAAAAGATAGTCCAACAATTTTGTATCAAGATAATGTTGCTTGTATTGCACAAATTAAAGAGATTATATCAAAAGTGACAGGACGAATCATATTTCTCCAAAATTCTTTCATACACACAAGTTTCAGAGAAATGACGACATCAATATTCAACAAATTCATTCAAGTGACAATGTGGTCGATTTATTTACAAAAGCACTGCCAACATCTACATTCAAGAAATTGGTTCAAAAGATTGAAATGCGTCGACTCAAAAAATTTTAGTGATCAACATCTGGGAGAGTAGATGTACTCTTTATCATTCGCTTAGGTTTTGTCCCACTGGGTTTTCGTAGCAAGGTTTTAATGAGGTAGCATTTATATTTCATACTCCATAATAATTGTACTCTTTTCCTTCATTTGAGTTTTTTGTTCTATTGGATGTTTATCAAATAAGGTTTTAACGAGACAGTTATTGTACAAATAATCATCAAAAAGATAGTGTTGTAAAATAATGAGATAACTATTGATGATTATTTAGTATTATCATGATACATAGATAAATATTATCTAGTTCATAATGTGTATTTCATTCCAATTTTAACTCTCATTTTAGACCCTATAAATATTGATTTTGATTCTCAATAAAAAAAAAACAAGTCTATTGACTTCTTTTCTCTCTCTTTTTTTAACAATTGCTTATTTTTATTTTCTAAGCACAAAGATGTTCTTTCGTTTTTCACTTAAATTTTTAAGATTATCAATCATTTGGAAAAATCATTCCACAAGATATTTTTCCAAAGTGATTCTTAAAATAGTATTGTTAGTGTTAGGGCACCACTTGGGAATGGTGATGTTTTATCATCATCCTTGTTGACTTCCCTGTATTTCTCGATATGTCTTTAATGGTCCCCTCTTTCAGGATTGGGAGATATATGATTCAGCGAGCGTTCATGATTGGTATTGCTCATGTTCGCCAAAATTACAAATTGTAAGTTCACTAGTCGCGTTCAAGTAATAAAGTGGACCATAAGTTCGAGTCGATCCATCGAGAAATGTTTGCTTTTATAATTATAATATTCTCGTCATTTTAATTCTAACAATTAAAAAATACAAAATATAATTTAATTTTTTGGAAATAAAAGAAAAAGAATTTGAAATTCGATTGCAAATACACCACACTACACATTTGGAAAGGTTTTGAGGATTGAATAGTTGGAATTCATGATTCCACTTAAGCCGCTTGTTTAATTTCTCAACATGTAAATTAATAAATTATTAATTAATCATGGTAGACCCAATTTTTTTAATCTAATTACCTATCTCGAGGGAAATCACCCATAATTAATTGATTTAACTTACTATATCTCTATGTCAATTAAAACATAACAAATTATATTAAACATTTGTGAAAATAACTCAATGGGTCACCTAATATTGGGTATATCTCTATCCCTTACAAGAACTCGGGGCGTTTACTTTTCTGATCTAAAACTTATACCAATCTCTCAACCATTACACAAATCACAAAACTTAAGCATTTACTGGCCAAATAAATGTAAGATATTTACAAAAATAAATACCACGGCAATAAATATTTTGGGATTAAAGAACAAACTTTGAAATTAATAAAGTTAAGTTTTCTCATCCATCCCAACATTAAAAGTTTAGCCCATTATATATGCATATCACAAAATGGAGAAATTAGAAAAATACATTGCAAATGTATAGAAAATAAAGAGAAGATACAAGACAATAAATAAAATACGTCCCATGGCTGGATTTTTTAAGGTTGATACCACTTTGTCTTGATTTCTACTCAAAATCTCGTTATTTTTGCTTCATTTTTCTTTCCCTTTTGTTGCATTGTTTCTCCTCTCCTTAGGGTTTGAATATAGAGAGTGAATTTACATTGGTTGAAAATGTCTTATAAAAGCCCTAAAAAATTGTCCCCTAAATTTACAAAAAGGCCCTCAAAATTTTCGAAAGAATAAAAAGTGGACCCAACTAATAAAAACGATGCATGCACACCGTTATTCCTGGAGCGCACACGTCATGGAAGCCAAAAGGCAGAGCCTTTTGGTTCACCACTCCCGGCCACATGCAGGTGGGGGAAGCCCCATTTTCTTTCTCGTTAGTCCTCAAGTAAATTGCAAACAGGTCCCTCAACTTTGATTTTCTTTATTTTGGCCGTTGAATTTTGTATTTTCTTTCAATTATGTCATTCATAAATTACATCCAAGGTCCTTCAACTTTTAGTACATGTGAACTTTAACCCAATCTCATTGTATGTATTTGGTTCATTTTCTCTTCCTTCATCCTTTTTTTTCTCCTTTAATTGGTAATTTTCAATATATAAAAGCAAGAATTACATAATTATGACTCGAAATCCATCCCTTTCATCAATAATAAACTTGTTTAGGTCTCTAGTAAGTGTGTACAGACACACTTATCAATAATTGTGAGTGCTTCGACACTTAGGCTTATATTAGATAATTCAAACCACTAGTGGTATAAACCCCGTATCAATTACAAATGCACAATTTTAGTAAGATTTTCAATTGAAGTTAAGGTTAATCTCACTCACTTAAACTTTCTTCTTGATCCTTATAGCGAGATTTGGGTCGATAATTCTTCGATTTAAAAAAAAAAAAGGGGTACAAGATTTCGAGATATTCTTACGGACTTAATAAGTCGAGTTAAAAAGAATACAAAGCAAGGCAACAACAAGTGCAATACCCTTTTAGCAATAAAAATTATGGGGCTTAGATCCCCCAACATATTACCGTCACCTAGTTTGTGCTTGTTCGTCAGAGATAATACACACAATATATTCAACATACACGGAATCAACACATTTTCAAATAATTTCCTTTGCCATATCGACCACCCACAAATTTATTTTCCAATAAGGTTAAGTGATAGAGGATGTAGATTGATAAAAAAAAAAAAAAAATCACACAGCTTACAACCTAGTTCTACCAATTCACAAATATCTCCATCAATCAATAGTTTCCAAACCTAGACAACAATTGGTCATGACATTATGCTCAAAATAACTTGAGGTCTTACATGGATAAGCAATTTCTTTTTTTTTTTTTTAAAAAAAGGTAGGTTTACTTTAGTCATAACTTATGAATCAATAACAATTTTAAACATCAAACTATCCTTAGTAAACAAGGCTATCTAACATGTCAAATACGGTTACCATAGAGTAAACCATCACCCTAAACTTGAATTACACATTGTCTTCAATGTGTAAAAAAAACAAGAGAGAAGAGGGGGTGGTTAACAAAACTTCCCTGGTTGGGCGTTTGTTGAAGAATGTTTGTGATGGACTCGGGATTGAGAACTTCTTGTACAAAAATTCACTCCCAAACTTGTTGACAACCATGAGCAGCTAGGACTTAAAAAAGGACTTAAAAAAATCGGTAAGTAATCAAATAAAAGCATGAAAATAAATAACTAAAAGTAAAAAAATTAAGAGTAAAAAAATTGGGTACCTCCCAATAATCGTTTTTCTTCTTTTGACTTTGCTCCACTTTCCATTTATTCTCCAAAACTCTTTACTGCCCTTTTCAATATAGTAAGAGTTGCTTATTCCATCCAATTCATATCCAGCTCTATAGACTTCTATATCCTCATCGGGTTTAAGTACAAAATTGGTTTCTAGGCAATCAATTAGAAGTATGGATGTCAAAAAGGCTCGTCGACTTAGGTGGCCCGTGGCTTGACGCGAGAAAAGCCTGAGCCTCGGCTCGTGGGCCCGTGTTACATGCCATTTCTGCCTGCCGTGCCGAGCATTATTTAAAAAATAGATTTTAAATTCATGCCTATATAAATTGCGCAAATTTTAAATTCTTAAAAAAATTTAAATTTATCATGAAAAAAGGGGGATCAGCTCGCTAAGGTCTGAGCCGAAAGCTCGGGTCAAGCTTTCGTCTTTTGGTCGAGCAAAATGCAAAAAAAAAAAATCTGAACCATTTTTGCTAGAGCCAAGCCCGAGCTTCAAGTTTTGGCTCATGGCTCGGCTTGACTCATTGACACCCCTAATCGAAATAATGTAATTTACTTTCATCCTCATTGATTGCTACATCTTTGTTTGGTTTGTTTGTAATTACTTTGTCATTCACTTTAAACTTTTCTTCAATGGTTGATGTCTACTCAGATTGAATGACAGGTTTGCAATCTAAATCCACGGGCAATGACAAGTATTTCCTATAAACTCCTTCAAATGGATTATACCTTCACTTTTGAAATCTGTTCCAGTACATGTAATCTCCCGTAAACATGTTGTTTTCATCCAACGTGACAAGTTGGCTAATAAAAACGGTGAAATTTATAAAAGCCCTAAAAAAAATCCCTAAAATTTAGAAAAGGCCCTCAAGATTTTCAAAAAAATAAAAAATGGACCTAGCTAATAAAAACGGTGTGTGCGCAACGTGGAAACCCACTTTCGCCCACACGCAGGCTTAGTCGTGCACATGCGGCTTTCCCATTCTCTTTCTCTTGTGATTCAATCCTCAAGTAAATCGTATGCCGATCCCTCATAAATTGCATTCAAAGTCCTTCAATTTTAGTACTTGTGCACTTTAATCCCCAACTTCATATTGTGTACATATTTGGTCACTTTTCTCTTCCTTTCTCCTTTTTCTCCTTCAATTGGTTATTTTCAAGTTATAAAAGCAAGAAGTACATAATTGTGAGTCGAGATCCATCCATTCCATCAATAATAATGTGTTTAGGACTCTAATAAGTGTGTACAAACACACTTATCGGTTCCCACTTTGCATCGTCGTCAACAGATAATGTAAGATTAAAAAGGCAAATTTTCCATTTTTTTGCATTTTCCACATGTGAATCTGGGAGGAGCCATTAAGGGTGAAAATCGTTGGTTCCAGCTGGCTTCTGCACCTAAGCTATCAAACAGTTGTATTCCATTTCGCCAAACTTGATTCTACTAAAAATACTTTCGGTCTGCCTTTTATTCATCTTCTGAAAGCTTGCAATTATGCAAACTCATGATTCTAAAAAAACAAGAAGTTATGAGAAATCTAGATGTATTTTTCATAGAAGATTTCTAGGTTAATAGGTTTGGAATGTAATCCTTTTGGCTAACTTAGTAAAGTCGATCTTGTACTAGTAACTTTTTCTATAATAATAGAATTCTTGGATTTTTTGTTTCCATGAATATTGTAGATTTTGCTCGAAATGATAAGCTCGCCTAATTGAAAGATTTTGCGGTATCAACATAAATTTAAAGTGTTATTTTTGACACTAATTTGTTTAACGGATAGGTATATAACTTTGTTGATAAGATAACTAAGCTTTACTTGAATCATAACTGCTTTATTGATAATATTTTCTCAAATGTTCCGTTCCAAGGTTGTTTAAGAGGTTTTCCATTATCGTCCATGAGTTTATGCCCATGTTTGAGCCTCATTATTTCTCATTTTTTTCCATTCATTTATCTACAGTACTCATTTTCAACCACACATTATCCAAATATAATATTACACACAAATCTAAAAAATTTCATCATTTTTTCACCACACATTCTTCCATCAATTACTATTCAAAACCAACTTCTTCCTAAAAATGGGGGCCAAACATATATTCATGGCCCTATCACCTCAACTATGGCGCTATATGGTCCTTCATACTTTAGACCTATCAACCCCGACCATCTCTTCTTGTCTAGGATAAAAAAATTTCTTCAGTACTAGGTCACTCTTGTGAACCTTAGAATTAAAATATATTTCCATCCTTTTTTGATATTCTGCAACCTTCATTTGGGAAGCATCTCATTTTTCCTTTAAGAAGTCTAGGCTTGCATTCTTAGTTTTTCCATTCTATTCTTCATCAACGTTGATACAAGATTGCATTAATAATTATCCACGATGGCTTTAGGCGAGAACTACTTGATATGCACTCCATGTAGAGCGCCCATAATATGCCGTCTATCCCTACAGGCTATCTATTACTGTAAAGCCCTCTACGTTCACAAAGGCTGTCTACCACTATAGGCCGCCCACCATAAGGCCGTCGACCCCCACGAGGCCCTCTACGTTCCATGAGGCTATCGACCCCCATGAGGTCGCCTACCACCATGAGGCCATCTACGTTCACATATGTCGTCTTCCACCATGAGGTCGTCAACCACCATAAGTCCGCATACCACCATAAGGTCGTCGACCCCCAAGAGGCCGCCTACCACCATGAGACCCACTACGTTCACATATGTCATCTACCACTATGAGGTCGTCGACCACCTGAGCTCGCCTATCATCATGAGACTGTCGATCCCCATGAGGTCACCTATCACCATGATACCATCTACATTTACATAGGTTGTATACCACTATGAGGCCAACGCTACACTTAACCATACAAATGGTAATGAAATGGACGAGAATCGCTCAATGGCAAATGTGGACATAGTCAACTGCTTGAGGAGTGGGGGTCATCCCATCAGAACGTGGGGGAAGTGGGAAGATTTACGTGGGACATGTGACACCATTAACTGTTGAACAAGTGTGTTACATCAGATGCCTATAAATACCCCTAATGTAAGAAATGTATGGCTCTCTTGAAACCTAACCATTTGAATTCCAATTATACTCTCTTCATACTTTCATAAACCAATTACCGATTCTCATGCTGGAGGTACAACGGAGGAGAAAGTCCCAACCTCATTTTGCAAGTAGCATTCACTGATTGAAGTGGCCGGAACACCCTACACGTCAAGTTGAAAGTGGAGGTCTATCTCGCAACAATTTTATTGGCGCCGTCTGTGGGAAATTACGGAACAAAAAAGCTATGTCAAAGAGACAGACTATGAATGAAACGTGTGTGGTCGAAAATGCGACAGAGATGGATTCGAAATATGTCATAAAGGGTCACAACCCGCCCCACCACTGTAGTACGTGACGCAGAGCTAATTCAGTGCCTTGAAAACTTAATGGGCTACCATGATGGCCCTCTTGCAGAGTTAAACGCAAAAAGCCGCAGCCCCACAACAGAACCCGCCAGAGGCCATACGCAAGCAACCACCCCATGTGGCACAAACGATTTTTTCGCCTGTTACTCATATAATGGTGGCATAGGGGCTGTAGGGGTTGCATTTTCACAGATTCCCTGAACCATGATGGACTTAGAAAAGAAGATGGACGAGATGATGGCTCCAAAATAGATGAAACATTAACCAATAGGAAGAATAGGTGAAGGCAAATGGTTTTAGAAGAAGATCTTTTTGCATATGAAATCATGGCAGTTCTCTTACCGAAAGGCTTTAAACAGCCATTGAAAAAAGCATACAATGGAGCCATATATCCGCTTGACCACTTACGGATTTTCGTTGATTTAATGAGGCACTATACAACCCTAGACGCAGTAATGTGCCAGTCATTTCCCTCGACACTCAGGAGAGAGGCTAGAGACTGGGTGTCTACCTTGGCACTCAGGTCTATAAAGACTTTTGATGAGCTTTCCGGAGTTTTGTAGCATACTTTACGAGTAGCAAAAGGAAGTGGACGACCATGGATTGATGCGGGTTATGCAAGAGAAAGACGATTCTTTGTGAGAATACTTGGCTAAGTTCAGTCTGGCGACACTTGGTATAAATGATCTTCAAATGTTTGTAGTGGTAACAACGTTAATGAATGGGATGCAGAATAGGGCCTTTAAGATGTCACTCTCCAAAAAACCTCCAGAATCGATGCATAACCTATTAAAAAGGGTGACAAGTATGTTGATACAGAGGAAGTAGAGAACGTCATTAAAAATCTCAGAGAGAGATGGGAGGTAGAAAGTCACAAGTGAAAGATAGGTGATGAGCGAGAACCCATTGATAAAGACAAATCGTGGAATGAGTGCATAAATAGGGAGTATACTGACGATCGATCGGTTAGGCAGAGGTGATAGAAGTCAAAGCTTTTACCCTCTTAAATAATCGTTGGCCAAGATATTGATAGAAATTCGGGACATGAAAGAGCTCGACTGGTCGAGACCGATGGTGGCATCTACCAGTAAGAGAGACAAGAACAACCACCCATGGGCACGACACGGAAGAATGCATCCATTTGAATGAGGAGATCGAGCGCCTCTTGAAGCGGGGTTTTTTGACTAAGTACGCGAGGAATGATCGAGGCAAGCAAAAGGTTGATGACCAACCATTACCCAGGGCTGATGTTATAAATGTGATTATTGGAGTCATCACAGCGAGGAGGACTCAAATTCGGCTGGAAAGAGCTACGCATGCACAATCTGGGTCTACTTCATTCAAAAAAAGGTCAGGTTCAATCAAAGCATCACTTTTGGTGAGAAAGATTTAATAGGCGTGGAAATTCCCCATGATGATAGCTTGGTGACAGTCGATGACATAATGATGAGCAACAGAACCAAGAAATTGGTTAGCTCAAAATTGCTTTAAGGGTTGGTGATTATCACCCTACTCTATACCCTACTACCTCGAACATCACTCAACACAGTGGTGAGCAACAAAGCCAAGAAATTGGTTAGCTCGAAATCGCTCTAAGGGCTGGTGATTATCACCAGACCCTATATCATACTGTCTCGAAGATCGCTCAACACATAGAAATGAGCAACAAAGCCAATAAATTGGTTAGCTCAAGATCACTCTAAGGGCTAGTAATTATCACTAGACCATATACTCTACTGCCTTGAAGATCACTCAACACATAGCAGTGAACAACTAAGCCAAGAAATTGGTTATCTCATAATCGCTCCAAGGGCTGGTGATTATCACCAGACACTATACTCTACTGCCTAGAAGACCGCTCAACATAAAGCGGTGAGCAACAAACCCAAGAAATTGATTAGCTCAAAATTGCTCTAAAGGCTGGTGGTGAGTTTTCAAAACCAAAAATGGGTAAAGTTCAAAATCACCGGACCCTACATTCAACAACCCAAGATCATTTGACATACAGCGGCGAGCAACAAAGACAAAAAAGGAGCAGTTAGCTCGAAATCACTCTAAAGTCTGAGAAAGAACCTCAAAAACTAAAACTTGGTTAAGTCTCGAAATCATGCTCCGCATTCAACAAACCCAAGGGGTTAGCGGAGAGCCACAAAATCGATAGATTTGCAACAAGTGCGACTCAGTTCTACAGTCAAGGTAGGGGACCTTCAAAGCTATGAATTGGTTGAGACTCCAAACCATTAGACCTTGCGTCCTTCTGTTCGACAAAGGATAAAACCAATCTAAGATTGGCAAATGAAATGTGAAAGGTAAAATTACAATAGGGCTTGGCGCCAACCCACGCGGGTCAACCATCACGTCAAGTTGAAAGTAGAGGTCTATCTCGCTACAATTTCAAATGTTAAGCTTTCAAATGGTGATTATATATACGATCATGCTATTTGGACTATTTTTGTTGACAATCACGTTCATGCATTTTAAAAACTATTTTAATTAATTGTCTAGATTTTGACAACATCAATATTTTTAACCATGATTTTCAACAACAATTGTACAAATAGATTAATTCTTATGTGTAGCCTCTATTTTGGAAGAATGTATAAATGACTTAATTCATAAATAAACAAAAATAAGTAGTTCGTGAATATATAGCACTATAAATCCATTGAATATATGGTTGAAATAAAATTTCGATCATGCTATATAGATATACTAATTGACATAATATCACATAACAATTTATCATTGGATTGTTAAAATACACTCAACTTTTTTATCCAATCACATATTGTAAACTCCAATTATGTCACCTACTTTTTGGCAAAGTAATATCATCCATAAAATTTACCCGACAATTTTCACTATTTCTTTGATCGTCCCTTAATATATTTTTAACATTTCGTCATATTACATAAGCTTAGCAAATTAAAAGACGTTTAACTAAAGTTAAAAATTCAACAAGTGAAGCATTAAAATTCATAAGTTATTCAATCATTAGAAAGTATAAATAAAAAGTAACCACCAAACTTGCTCTGTATTTTAAAAAGTTAAAAATAAAAAGTCAATTGGAGCTCAGAGATGATCATAAGAAGAGATTATATGACAAGATGTTAAAAACTTTGTTGGGAAATATGTAGGAAAATCTGGAAAAACTAATAAACTCCAAGGCACGAAAATCGTTATCTTTTAAGATATATTTCTCCCATATCCAACAAAGTCACGACTGGAGTATGATAGAAAATCTCTCTCAAGATACAATGGAAGCGTTTGATTCAAACTGTGACTATTTGATCAAACCAAGGAGATACTCTATAAAGAAACCGATGATGCCAAAAGAAATAGAGAAGAATAGAAATAACAAGTTTTACTTTTTTTCATGTGTTTTGCAAATGAGAATTTGCCCAGAATATATAGAAATGGAGGTAACCATTTGAATATGTGTGTCCCTTGAAATGAATGAAAGCATCTGTTGGAAAAAACTTTTAAAACAAACAGATGCTTTGATTTGATAACCGCAACATACCTATTCAAAGACTTCTGAAAATAAAATTCTCTTTCGAGGGCGGCAAAACATTCGCAAAACAAAAGATGAACATATAAAATGATGAAAAATATCTAACAAACTTGACCTTCGATAATTTTTGTAAATATTGTTGACCTTATTTTTTTAAAATAAATTTTATTGTTATGTTTTTATTCTTCAAATAGTGCATGAAATTAATTAATTTTTTTTTTTTTTTTGTGAATAACTATTTAGACTCATCTCACAATCGTTGATAAAGAGTAATATCTAAATATTGTGCCTTATTTGATAAACATTAAAAAAAAAAAAAAAAGATTCATACTACATTGCTATAGAGGCTGACAGACATATTGATATAATGTCACATGACATTCTATCATTGAAATATTTTAAAAACATTCATTTTTTTCGTGCAACCATTTACTGTTACATACACATATGTCAAGAAAGATGTCAAAATTCATTTGTCAATGTAGAATAATCCTAATACAAAACTTTGATTTTCTTAAACTCATTTTCAACAACACGTTCCCACAATAAAATATCATATAATCAATCCAAATTTTTTCCAACTTTTTAATCACGCATTTTCTAAAAAACAATAATCCAAAATTCATTCCCAGAAATTTCCCCCATTTGGTCCCATTATTTGCCATTTTAATGTTTAGAATAGTGTTTTTTGAAGAATGTGGTTTAAAAAAGAAGAAACTTTTTGAGTTTATGTGTAATACTATTTTATTGAAAATGTGTGGTTGGTAAGAAGAGATGAGAACGAATTATAATTTTAATGAAGAGGGCAAAACAGGGGCTTAATTTTTAGGATAAATCTAAATGTACCAAATGTTTTACATAATCTTTTACCAACTCGACACTTAGCGTCCCTTATTGGAGGGGCGCCTGTAAAATATTTGGTGAGCGTAGCATGATCCTAAATTTTATTGGTTGTCAAACAGGTGGTAGTATAGCAATTTAAGGCCCCGTTCGGTAGGGATTAAAATTGAAAATATGGCCGTTATTTGATCTCACTCATCTAATAAAAGTCAACAATAACGGTTAGTTTTTCAATTTTAATATAATTTTAATCTCTACCGAACGGGCCCTAAGTGTCATAGAATAGATATTGAAGCCCCTATTTGACAATTATTAAGAATGTGTTTGATGCACATTTTTTAGGAAAGAATGTATATTTTTTTATTTTTTTTGTGATGTGATGGTAAATATATGTGATTGAAAAATAAAGAAAAGTTATTGATGTGATGGAAAATATTATTTTATTAAAGAATGTGTTATTAAAAATGAGTAGAAAAATGAAAATGAAAATGTGGCTCAAATAATGGCTAAAACTAAACTCTTTTTTTTTCAAACTCCTTTCAATTACATATTCTCACAAAGAAATATTCTACATATAAATTCAAATTTTTCTCCTACTTTTATACATTCTCAAATTTTATAAATTTCACTTTTCCCAAAAAACTAAAAATAAAATAATTCTCAAACATGGACTAAATATGAAAATATATCATTACACTACTCAGTACGCTATTGATCTTTCAAAATGAAGATCTAAATCCTTGATGGATTAATCTTCTTGTAATGAAGATTGACAGTAAGACATGTGTTACTTTAAATTTTATAAAATTAGAAAAATTAATTACTTAATTGTCAAGATCCTCCATATCAAATTATCAAGAAAATTAATAGTGCGGAACATATATTAATTATTTGGGAATAATTTCTTGTTATTGGATTTAGATTTTGGATCTTGAATCTTGATTATTGGTTCTTTTGGTTCTTAAGTTCTTGTTCTATAATATTGATTGTCTTGTTCATCAATTTAATTGCCCCAATCTTTGTTATTGATTCTTGATTGTAAGTTTCTTGTTCTTTCTTTTCAATATGTTTTCTCTATTAATTCTTATATTCATGGGATGACACAATGAATGAGAAGTTTTATAAGAATTGTAGACCATAATCATATTTATAGTTTTTACATGTATTTGGCTCATAATCAAATACAACTCAAAAGAATTCGGTTTACACATATAATCCGACTCACACTTTATTTAGGTGTCACAAGTCAAACAATTTAATTCTTTATTAGATCACTTTATTTGGACTTGACTTTAAAATAACCTTATATACAAATTAATTATATTTGGCTAACATGACAAATTAGTAAACCCAACAACGTGTGGTAGAGAAGGATTAACTAGACAACTTTATTTTCCGTCCCATATCCAATAAATTAATGTCAAATGTCTTCCTATAATGCTACATGTACGATCTCTCTCTACGTGTACCATGATTCATCCCTGACATTACACGCTTAAAAACCTCGAACTTCCAATTCAACGTGAGTTGGGGTGAATGAATCCCAAACCCACTCGAAGAAATCCAACCAATCTTTCTATCGTTTTCCAAGTAATATTTAGTTCATATTTTTCACATTATTTTTTATATTAAAAATTTTATTTTCTACTTTCAACGTGCACGAACCACTTACAACATCTAAAGATTTGGCTACTATTTTTGAAGAAAAGTTGACCATTTAAACTAGAAGTGAAACTCAAATTACCTTAACCAAATAAAAATATTCCACAAGAAAGTAATAGAATAATAAATAAAAAGAAGACCACGACAAAGAGAGAATAAAGAACGAAAAATTCTCTTTGTACAGAAAATCAATTACAGAAACCTTACAGAAAACATAAACTTCCCAAAATACCCTTTTTGCAATCAAGGCCACTATAAGAATATAGGAAACTTCAAGTAAGTCCCCAATAATTTATAAACAAAAAGTTAAACGCAAAAAATATTGTATCTTATGAGAAGTCCTAAAACTCATAGAATTAACAAAATTTGTAACGAATTAAGATATAGATTAACTTTAAGATTTTATATATACATAATTAACAATAGATTAAAAATTTTCGAGTTAAGAAATTACATAGAATATACAACTATCTAAATTTAAAAACTTCCGCTACGCACTCTGGTGCGAAATGGTATCAGAGACGTGTTACGAACCTAAAATAATGATGAACATAATGGATGAAAAGTACAGATTTAACATAATGGATGAAAAGTACAATTTATTGAACATACATTCAGAGGAATAGTATCTGAATGGTGGAGAAAATTACCAGAAAATATTAAGAGAAGAATAAAATATGGAGAAAATACAACTGAAACATTAGATATTAGAAATGTCTTGAATGAGCAGAATATACAAGAAATATTAAAAAGGTTAGAAAGAGCCTTAAGAACAGAATTCTTAGGAGATAAATTTTCAGTTAACAAAGAAACTAGAAAACAAGATGAATATAATGAAGGAATGATAGCAATGGAAAATTTAAGAATATGTGATATGTGTGAAATAGAAAGATATACATGTAAATTCGAGAAAATATACTATATACTAAATCAAGGAGATTATCAAGAAAATAAAAATGTACTAAGAGCTTATTTCACTAAGTTACCATTTTCATGGGGAAATAAGTTACTAAAAGAATATGAGAAATTACTACCTCTTGGAGAAGAGAAGGTGTAAACGTAGATAGTCTTGGAAATAGGATTGAATTTACAAAAAGAATGATAAGTACTTGGTGTAGAAAAGCTTTAGAAAGTAAGAAAGCCTATAAGATAAGAAAAAATTATCTATGTTGTTATAAAGATTTAGGTCAAATTGAACAATTTGGATGTTATAAAAAGAAATACAAGCCATATAAGAAACATGGAAGAAAATTCAAAAGCTACAAAAGATTTAAGAAAAGAAGTTTTAAACCACGTAAAAAATATTTTAAGAAAAGAAATTGGAATGGGAAACCCAAACCAAATATATCAAGAAATGTAGATACTTCATCTGCAATGAAGAAGGACACATTGCACATTAATGTCCTAAAAAGAAATATAGACAAAATATAAAAACTCTTAGAATTTATGAAGAATTCCAAAATGATAGTAATATAGAACCAATTGAATATTTTGAAGATTTAAGTAGTGAGTGTAATAGCATTTATGAATTAGATACATCCTCATCAGAAAAAGAATTTGAAGAAATAGTGTATATGAATCAAAATATACAAGAAATAAACCAAGAAATAGAAGTAGAAACAACCGAGGAAGTTGAAGACTCAGTAGAAGGTATAAACCGGGAAATTACCTTTGATATTAAAAAATACAAAGGAATAACAAAAAAGATACTAGATTTACAAGAAAAGGACGTATTCCATCAAGGATTCTTAGGAATACTACCAAGAGTAAATAAAACAATTGTAAGTATGAATTATAGAGAAATACATATTTATATAGAAGGCATACTAGGAAAAACAAGAATTCCTATAATCACAAAAGAATGGGTAAAACAAAAGTTATCTAAAATTCTAGAAAATGTAAGAAGTAAACTGAAATGTATTAAGATAGGAGGAATACAAGTTATGGTAAAATGATACTTTAGAGAAGTTATGAATATACCAATAGAAATGTATTGCATAGATAATAGAATCTTACAGGATCATATAGATGTTTTATTAGGAACTGTTATAGGAAATCTAGTTCACCAAAAGATAATGTTCATAGTAAAACCAAACTATGCTATTTCAATAAGAGCCATGATAGCGGTACATCGGGGTGTACATCACGGTGTACACCCCCTTCATATGGGTAGGGGTCCACTCAAATAAAATATTCGAGTGAAACTCTCCATATGAGGGGATGTAGACCTTGATGTACACTTTTTGATGTACATCTAGCATTTTTCTTTCAATAATTGATGAAAATATAGATCAAAGTTTCAATCTATACTATAGAATTGGGAACTTAAAAATGCCACAAAAAAGTAAGGCTATTAGTATTAGCATAAAATCAATTTTTGTTTTTAGTACCAGCCATCACAACAATCTAAGAAAAATAACTGATAATATTATCATACATAAAGATTTTAAAGAATTTGCTGAATATATACCTCCTAGAAAATACCAAGAACATGAAGTAACTATACCAGAACAGATAATGCTTGATTTTCATAAACAAGCAAGAGAAATCAATTCTGAAGGGAAATTGATAAGAAGAAATAGTATCAGTCTAGAAGGAGATCATCTTATTGCAAGATTTCCCTCCAAACAAGGCTATAAGATAAACCAACCTAGAAAATTAAGTATTGCTGAACCAACAAGTTCGCAATACTATATCAAAACTAGATATGTTAATCAAGAAGGATACAAGAAGAATTTTCTTGTCCTTATAAATACTAGAGCAAATAAAAGCCACGTAAATGCTACATTTTTTAGTCATTTAATAGACTTTGAATTACCAGAACCATATATGTTCAAAGATTATTTGGGAAATAATCTTGAAATAAGAAAATATATGTAATTCCCTCTTATATTTATAGGAGAGGATCAAAAAGAATTTATTAAAGAAATAATTATATATAAAGATGAATTATATGGAGTCAATCGTTCACCTATAATGTTAGGAATGAACTTGCTCGAAACATTTAGTCCTTATAAAATTTGTCAACGATATTTAAAGATAACAGTTGATGATAATCCAATAATCATATCAAAAATAGATGAAAATATGAAATCATTATTGTCATGGAAAGAGTAATAAATACTAATCTCATGAGTCCATATATTGAAATTACACTCAATATAAGAAGTTATTGCAGAATTAAATTTCATGTATACTTAGATATAGGAAATACAATAAGCATATGCTTACCAAATGTACTACCATCTGAATATTGGAAATATAATTCAAAAAAGTTTGTCACCGCTACAACAGCAAGTGGAAACAAGGTAATATACAGTAAATATGCTACACAAGTACTTTTTCTAATATCCTTTAGAAAAGTATTTGTTGATACAATATATATGTCAACCACAATTGGATGTGGTATTTTATTAGGACAAAACTTCCTACTAAAATATGCACCATTTATACAAAATATTGATAGATATATGTTCACAACTCCTTGTGCGCATAAGATATTTACATCAAAAATCACTAAAGCTGTTAGCATAGTGTACAAAGAAATTAAACATCAGAGCTCTTCAACCCAGCGTGGTGGATGTTGGGAGTACAGGAAAATTCTAACCAATTACAGTTTTGAAAATGACAATAGAAAATAAGTTAGAAAATTTGAAAAAAGAAATTTTTGAAACCTATTCTGAAAATCCATTAGAAAAATGGAACATGGATAAGACAAAAATAAAGATAGAACTAATTAATCCAAACACTATAGTAAGAGTTAAACCAATGAAATATAGTGTAGAAGACCAAAAAGAATTCAAGAATCAGATAAAAGAACTACTAGAAGCCAAATTGATTAGGCCTAGTAAAAACCCACATAGCAGCCCAACCTTTATGGTTAGGAAACATAGTGAAATAAAAAGAGGAAAAGTCAGGATGATGATTAATTATAAGAAAGTAAATGAAGTTACTAAATTTGATGGATATTTCTTGCCTAATAAGGACGCCCTTATTAAAGAAGTACAGAATAAAAAGATATTTTCAAATTTTGACTGTAAGTCAGGTTTTTGGCAAATCGTACTTACAGAGAAAAGTAAACCTCTAACTGCATTTAGTACCCCTAGTCCTTTAGGACAATATGAATGGAATATAATGCAATTTGGGTTGAAAAATGCACCACAGATATTTCAAAGAAGAATGTACGAGATAATCAAACCAATAACTCATTTATGCATTGTTTATGTTGATGATTTACTTATTCATTCAAATGATATAAATGAACATATTGAACATCTTGAGAAATTTTGTTATATTATGAAAAAGTATGGTATTACACTTTCTCAAAAGAAAGCTGAGATAGCTAAAATGGGGATAGAATTTTTGAGAATACTCATAAAATAATGAGAATCGCAATTGCAATCTCATATATGGGAAAAACTTCAAGAATTTCTTAAAGAAATCAAAGATAAAAACACAATTACAAAGTTTCCTTGGTATATTAAATTATGCTGAAGGATTCATTGAAAATTATGCCAAATTAAAAAATTATTTTCTTCCAAAATTAAGGAAAAATGTAATGTGGCATTGGGAAGAATAATATTGCAAAAATACAAGGAAAGTAAAAGAGGAATTAAACGTTTTACCTAAACTTATAATTTCACAAGAAGAAGATTTTTTTTATCCTTGAAACTGATGCTTTAGATAACTACTAGGGTGCAATATTAAAGATTAAAAAGGATCATAAGGAATATAAATGTGAAAATAATTGTTCTTGTCCTGAGATACTTGCAGGTTACACATCAAGAACATTCAAAGAAGTTGAAACAAGATATGAGACGAACAGGAAAGAACTTATTGTTTTTTTTTTTTTTTATGTTACAAAAAAATATAAAGATTATTTATGCCAAAAAAGTATAATTAGAATCTGATAATACTCAAGTAAAGCTATTCTTGAAAATAACGTTGACCCATCTATGCAAAATAGATATATTATAGGATTCAAATTTGGTTTTCTTATTTCAAATTTGATATTGAATATATAAAAGGAAAAGTAACTTCTTCCTGATTATCTTAGCAGGGATGGAGCTAGAACAACTAAGGACGAAGTCCAAATACTTGAGATAAAAGTTTTCTACTTGGAAACATAATTCAAATATACAAGATAGCCTTCGAGGCAAAAATATAGCCCTTAAGGCAGAAACAACTTGTACCAAGTCTAGTATCCCTTTACAGGGACTTGTGAATACTAGCGCTCTTCCCGAGGATAAAGAAAAAGAAAAGAGGAAGAGGAACCCTTTCACATGGAATACACAACTTATTAATGGTAAAGAAGATATGGAAAATCTCATTAGGGATATACAAGATATCAAAATTAAGCGAGGGTAGCTCTTCACGAGCCAAAATTACTAAGCTAAACTATTGCAAATATTCCGATCCAAAAGATATGTCAAAATATGTCATGGAGTAAAGCTTCCCAAAAAAGATAATTATGAAGAAGTGATATTTCTTTATAGTTATTTTATATTTATCCGACTGGTATTTTGAGATAGGAAAGTGGATGAAAACTCTCCACTATGAAAAATACAACAAGATAAATTTTTATTCAGGAGCTCCAGCCAACTGGGTAAGAAAATGTTTGAAGTAAGAAATATACTATGATATATCCGAGCAAAGACCTCAAAGAAATAGCCAAACTTCCGGCAGATGTCAGAAAAGCAGTAAAGAGATATACTGAAGTTGTCAAAAGTACAAAATATATACATCAGATTCCAATCAAACACCTATGAAAATGGGATTTCATCCCTTGGATATGCAACCATCGTTCTATGTTATCAAAATAGGACTTACAAACTAGCATTTTTTATCAACTAGTCAAAAAGTTGTTAAAAATAGTTATCAATATATCATTAAAATGATACCCTACAGAAGAGCAAAAGGATATAAAGAGATATTTGAACATATAACTCAGTTAATTCTTGAGAAAGAAAAGATATGGATCTATCCCTCTAAAAAATATATAATTTATTCTAATGCGAGAATCCCTGCAAATGATGAAAATATGTATCTTCTTAACAATTTGCTATCCACTATAATCTCAAATCAAGTTAGTGGATCAGAAGATATGTCAAAAGAACTATGTAAGATACTTTGGGATCACAGTGAACATCATTGTGAACACTGTGTTGTGGAAGATATGAGTCAAGGAGCATCTCTCAATAGTGACGAATTCCCAGCAGAATTCTTTGATTAAAGAATGGAAAAGTAATGGACACAAGAAAGTGACCATTTATCACTACTTTAATAAAGTATTTTATTAAAGAAAAATTGTGGTCACTAAGAGACAGAAGATAATGGAGATATGTCACAATCCAACTCAAAAGATAAGGTCACCTAACACTACCCAACAAAGGAAGAAGGAAGACAAGAAATAATAGAGGATGCCTGTGAAGATAACTTTCACTACCTAACAAATAATAGTGGAAAGAAAGCTGTAAAGATAAGATTCATTATCACAAAAGAGATGGCTGAAGACCTCTATAAAATGAGGAGAGGTATTTTGAAGAAGGCATCGAATCTTGGAGGAAACACATCTCGAAAAATCTTGGAGAAAACACGTCTCAAAATCTCTTCTTTGTAATCTATATACACCCCTTGTATTCAAAAGAAACTATGATCTAGTCTTGAAGATGGAAAAGCTTGTAATAAGGTAATCACTTATGGAGTTCTAAACTTCATAAGGTGAGTACCAAAGGTATGTAAATATAGTATGTAAGCATGTACTATTTCAATTTATGAATATAAAGATGAAGTTTGTTATGTTCAACAAAACTTTCATAAAAGGATTTCGTTAAGTCTCTCATGATTTCTCGGCAGTACAGATAGAGATTTTAAAAGATTTTCAAAACATTGTTTTTGAATGGATGTTAGTCATGCCAAAGTACCCGTCTTTGATAAATATTTTAGGGAAAAATGGCAGATTTCTAACAAAAGTGTAGCACCTTGTGTGTGAGTTTATCTTTTAAAATTCATTCTAAGTAAGAACTTGTTTCTAAAAAGAGTTTGAATAGAGGTGAAAACAGAGATTCTGAATACTATGAAATAGCGTCTGTGGCAACACGGCTAGTTCTCTAGAGTGAGAAATGCAACCTTAATTGAAAAGCCTTTTTGCGGAAGCAGTTGTGGACCCAGATGATTTCAAAACATTTTAAATATTCATTTGATTCAGAAGATTGATTAAGTACAAGCAAAACAACTATAAAGACATACTGGAGGGAAAGTCTAGTTATTTCCATTGATTACTGTAAGTCATTTACATACTTTTATATGCTTATCTTTACCTGCTTATACTTTGATTGTTATTAATTTGCATGAACACTTCACAAGCATCCACATATAATAATGATAACCTAAAGCTATATTTAAATAATGTAGATATTTCGTTTTTACTAAAATTAATTAAAAAATCTGAAAAAAAATATATCTTGATATAGAATATGCTTGCAAACATAATATAGGGTTTGATCATGTAAGAACTAGTAGAGAAATAAAGAAGGTAGAAGATATCATAATTGAATATAAAGATATAGAAGAAGAAGTTTCAGAATGAATTATCCTTGGATATATAACTAAAAAAGATCAATCAAAAATCTTTGAAAAATTAATAAAATATAGAGAATATCGAGGACAAATTGAAAAGTTTAAGAAAATATTATATAAACCTGATTAAATTAATGAACCATGAGGAAATAGAAGATTTCAAAAGATTTAGGAGAATCCAAGATAATACTAGTGAGTTAATATCTAGAGAAGTTAGAGTACTTCTTGAAGAACTTAGAAAATAGGAAAATCAAGAAAGGCGAGACAAAATAAGAACAACTATAAGATATCACCAATTCGAGCAACAACAATACTTGATTTGGTTACAAGAAAATACTGAATTTAAATTTCCAGGTCTAGTTCTAAGAACCTACAACCCAAATAGAAGGATCGAAAGAAATAATCCTGAAAGACCTAACAATTAAAAGATATATGACATATCTTGCAATTTATTTCATTAAGGGCAAAATAGACATTTTAAATTTTTCTGTCAGCTTTCTGGGCAGAATCTTCTATATGTCTAGCATTACTCATAAAGAATCACACTGGATTTTATTTATACATTGTTCATACACGTCATGTAATAATACTAACAGCCCACCATTTTCAGTCTAAAATATCCGAAATAATGGAGGAAAAGGCAAAGATCTTCGGAGCCAACAATAAAACAAAACCTACGATATGATAAAACAAACAGCAATACTTAATAGGTTCAAATATGCTTATAATATACACTACATAGTACAGTGCAGAAATGGAAACAGAAGATTCATGCCCAATTCACTGAAGACGATGTGTAATTTTCATGCTTGATCGGAAGTATAAGGAGCGTGGGGAACTGAAGGTGGAGGTGTCACTGGTGGCACATCCGTTGCCGAAGCCGCTACAATCTCTTTATTTTGCATTTAATTTGTTATGCTAGTGTTAGTTTAAATGCAAAATGATGTTTCAATGCAAAGATTTAAATGAAATTAATGTATGAAAAAAAAACGTACTAGGATCTCGAATCACCAAACAAGTTCACTTTTAACTCCTATTTTACAATTTGATAACACGACGAATTGGTTGAAGAATCAATATTTCTAACTTATCCAACAATCTCTTTCGAGTAGAATTGAACATATTCTAGCATACCATTTGACTATATTTCTATGACAAATACAATATACAAGAATGCATGACGTTTTGTAAACACTTAGAGATTCATGTAAAGCATATCGGTATATTTCTATTCTCTATGAACTAAACGATGATTTATACATTGTTGAGTTTATTTCCCTTCTTTCGAATGCATAAAATAAACCACCAAAATTCTCTCTGCTTGTGTAAATATATATACTAGTCTTAGCCACCAATCAATTCTAGTCTCCTTGGAATCCCTAGCCGCCCATCAAGTCTAGTATAATCAGAATTGGAATTGATGAAGTCCTAGTCCAATTAATCCATGAGTTGGGCTTAATCCAATTACAAATTCCAACCAAGTCTAAATTTCCTTTCACCCACTATGAACAGTGTTGTTGAAAGACGAAATAGAACTCTTAAGGACATGATGAGGAGTATGATTACTCATTCTATCTTGCCAGAATGACTCTAGGGTAAAGCATTAAAGATCGCAGCATATATACTCAATAAAGTTTCAACTAAGGCTACTAATAAAACCCCTTATGAGCTTTGGACGAGCAAAATGTCTAGTTTGAAGCACTTACATATTTGGGGATGTCTAGCTAAGGCAAGGCCCTATGAACCAAATGAAAAGAAATTGGATGCAAGAACTATCAGTTGCTATTTTATTAGATATTCTGAAAGGTCCATGGGTTACCAGTTTTACGATCCCACAACTAAGGCAATTTTCGAGACGAGAAATGTACAGTTCTTTGAGGATGTTGAGTTCGCGGGAGAAGAAAGGGTTACAGACTCTGTCTTTGAAGAGGAATATATTGAAATTCATCCAATTGCCATTGACAATGATCAGGATTGAGTTTCTATCACTAACATTCTTAAAAACGCAACTCCGGATCAAGACGATGTCATTGTATCTCCCTCTGAAGGTCAACAACTTGTTCCAAAAGAACAAACTATGCAGCCTCAAAAACCAATACCATTAAGAAGATCCACTAAAGAGAGGAAAAGTGCAGTTTCAGATAATGACATCATATTTCTCCAAAAACATGAAGTTGACATTGGAGTAGTAGAAGATGATCCGATCAACTTTCGTCAAGCTAGGGAAAGTTCTAACTCTCAAAAGTAGCTCGATGCCATGAATGAAGAGATAAAGTCCATGAAGACAATAATGTTGACATATGGTTGATCATGACCTTAATGT
This sequence comes from Fraxinus excelsior, assembly GCA_019097785.1. Classification (NCBI taxonomy): domain Eukaryota; kingdom Viridiplantae; phylum Streptophyta; class Magnoliopsida; order Lamiales; family Oleaceae; genus Fraxinus; species Fraxinus excelsior. The sequence continues at coordinate 14,027,127 of CM032643.1, forward strand.
TTTGATTATAACAAACAAGCCCATCTTGTTTACTAACAAATTGAATTGAGTGTTTAAGCCTTCAAAGTTATAAAGATTATTATTCAAACTCAAATGAAGTACGAGTGAAAGTTAAACGAGAGGCTCGAAGAGATCAAGAACATTAAAGATAGAGTTATTTATCGAACATCATTTATATATATATATATATATAAAGGTATAACTCGTCAATGTTTAGCAAGTGCATAAAGCTCAAGTATTTCTCATAAATTCATCACTTGCATAAATTATTTTGACATGAGAATGATCTTGGAAAAATAAACATTTGTAATATATCAAAAACCTTGAAAAATCATTTTCAAACGTTCCTCAAAAGATCACACTTCAACTTTCAATCAAAAAGTAATACTCCGATTTTCAATCTCATATTGAGACAGATTTTTGACATGGAAGATGATCTAATTTGAAGATTATTTCTGAATCCCTTTGTGTTAGCTTTCCAACCCATTTTGAATCACCTAAATCGGACATCGGGAGAAAAATATATGAGCAAAATATTGAAAGCTGTCCGGTGTAAACTGTCGTATCGGACGTCCGGTAAAATTGATTTTTTGCTACAACGGTCAAATTTCAACAGTCTTATTTTCTGACAAAAAATAACGGTTATTTGACCGTCCGGTACTGTACCGGACGTCCGGTAAGAGCCGTCCAGTTGGACAGAGTTTTTGACAATTTTTGTCTATAAATACCAACTCTCTTTGCATTCAATTGGTACAACTTTAGAGAGAAAATTAAGAGAGTTATTTATTGAAAATCTTTGAGCTTAACTTGGTTTTAAATTCTATCTCATTTACAAAGAATTCTTAATTAATTCAAACTTGTTTTATCCATTTCATCAAGAATTAAATTTTGCAAAGAAACTTTTCAATCTCATCTATTTTCAAACTCTAGATAAAAGTTTTCTTTGCCAACACTTGTATTGAAGTGTAAATCTCTCCTCATACTTAACTTGTGTTATTTTGTTAAGAGAGGTTATTGGTTGAAAACTTTGATAACAATACAAACTATTTCATCATCCATATTTTATCAAAGTTTACAACATCAACACTTGAGTTATTCATTTGCTATCTATTAAAGTGTTTGCCTCTTTTCTTCTTGTACTCAACCTTGATTTTATCATGCGATAAGAAGAGAAGATTTGTATTGTAAAATTCATTTTTAGTGTGGGTCGGTTGTAGTCCCTTAAAGATCAATATTGTATAAGGTTTGGTGCCTCTTGTTGTAAGTCACCGTGTGGGTCATATCGAGGTCCCGTAAAGCTCGATAGTGTGGGTCGTGTTGAGGTCTCGGAAAGCTCAACGTTGTAAAGGATCGGTACTCCTTGTTGTAAGTTATCATTATAATACAAATTGGCATTGCTCGTGATGGAGAGCTTGGTAACGGGGACGTAGATCATTGCATTGGATCAAACCCCATTAAATCGGTTTGTTATCTTTACATTATTGTACTTTACTTTAAATTGATATTTACGTTGTGCAATATCATACTTGAATTAAGATAACATATTTGCATATTTACTTATTGTTTTATACTTTGCAATTATATCTTGTGTGTTGAATTGTTTTGAGACTAAGTGTCGAAAAAGTTTTGAAAATCAATTCACCCCCCTCTTCGTTAGTTATTCTTGGGCTAACAAATAACGTGTGCGAACTAGTTCTGATGCCTGAAAGTGCGAAACCTATTAGTTGCAAATGGACATTTAAGACTAAGAGGGATTCGAAAGGTGATATGGAGAGGTATAAGGCTCGTTTTGTCGCAAATGAGATTTACGTTTAGAATTATCGTGATTCCAATGACTTTTTAAGGCTAAATTACTGTCAGTTTGCTTATCGTTACTTTTAAATTTTACTATCCCCGTTTTCATACGAGATCGAATAATGACAACATTGATGTCTCGTTTGAGCTCTTCCTGATACCTCTTTAGGCTGTCGTTATATTCTTGATCATTGTCGGGATGTTCATCTTTAGATTTAAATGCTTCTATTTTAATGAAACCTGCTTCTATTTGGCTCAAATTTAAACTTCTTCGGTGACTTTTTGCTCAAGCAGATTAGAATATGATTGCCTTCATTCTAGTTCTCACTGACGGCGCCAATTCTTGACCTTAAAATAATGATCAACAAATTTGTCAAGCAAGGCCTTCTCCTACTAAACTCATTGATTCAATGCTCAAGAAAGAGGAAGGAGAAATAGCTATTTGAAAGAAAGATGCTCAAATTTTGCATGCCCTTTTTGGTTCCCAACAATGCTTATTTATAGATTTTTAATCAGGTCTTAAAACATTTTCGCTAATGACACATGATAGTCATTGATTAGATGTCTTCTAATTGAATCTGATATCTTTTCACATTTTATTCACTATTTTAGTCCTCCTGCTTTTGATAAAGTATGTTTGTTGGCTCGCCTTTTTATGTTTAAAGTTGCTTATGAGACTTCGCGCTATTAATGTTCACCAAATTTTTGTTCTTATTTTTTTTTTTTTTTGGCTCTTCAAAATGCTCCCTCAAACGTCTTGCTTATGATCCTTTGTAAATATTTATTGACAACATGAATGGCAATTTTAACTGAAAAAATCGAGTCTTGCGATGTTCCTGTCCCAACATAGTAGTGGGGTGATTTTGGAAATGATGTCGGAAATTGTCTTGTTATTTTTTTTTTAAAAAAAAACCTTAAAATCGCCTTACTCCTATTTTATTATGTGCAAACTGAAACCGATGTATGAAAAGATGTAAAATTGGTGTCTTGTATCAAAAGCTTCTTGAAAGATTTGCAAGAAATATGAATTTTCTACCTAAGAGCTTCTTTTTGAATCTATGGAATATGTGTTTTTCTATGATCCCTTGCTTTCCTTCTCTAATTGTGGATGAAAGTATGCCTTCATAGACCTCAAGATTAGGTCAAAACTTGTGCCCTAAACAGTGGTGGACCTAGCATTGAAGTTCAACCCAAGCGGATTTTAACCAATCAACGTCGACAATCAGCGATCGTAAGAGCAGGGACTTTTATTAATATTTAAAACTTGATATATATTAGTGGAAATTGTAAGAAATGTCCACTTTCCTCTAGCCACTTGCAAAAATGGTAACTTTCAAAAATCCTTGCAAAAATGGTCATTTTGGTATATTTTAGACCAAAATACCCATGATCAACAATTTATGATTCCATTCAAGGACAATAAAATGGATATTTTTGCAAAAAAAAAAAAAAATCTTGGCTGATGAAATCTTGACACATAACCTGCTCCATTTATTGCAAATGACAAGATGTCAAATCACAATTAATGATATTTTTTGCATTGACACAGAAATGTCGAAAACGACATTTCAAGTGTAGAGAAATGTCATGTTTGGAATGAAATTTCCTTCTAGACATTTAATATTTCGAGAATGACGTTTTGAAATGTCGAGAACATTTAATATTGTCATTTGACGTGTGTACTTTTGAAATATAAAATGGGATTCAAATGTCGAGAATGACATTTTAAATGTCGAGAGTGTTTAATATTGTGAATTGACGTGTGTACTTTTGAAAAATAAAACATGATTCAAATGTCAAGAATGACATTTGAAATGTCGAGAATACGTAGAGATTCAAATGCCCTTTTTTTCATTAAGGGTATAATAGACAGTTTAGTATTAAATTTGAAAATGAGACATTTTTCAACTCACACCCTTAATTATGGTCATTCATGAAAATATCCCTATATATTATTATGTTAACAATAATATCAAACTCAGCAAGTGCCCTAATAGTAAGGATTCCAATAATTTTTAAGGATAGTCACGAGTTCGACTCCCCCCTCCCTATTGCCATTAATTTTGGTATAAATTATAAAATGGTAAAAATTGGAGAACTAAAAATATATGAATTGCAAGTTAGGAAATCGAACCAGAGACATATTTTCATAAGAATTACAAACTCTAACCAACTCAACTGAAGAACGCATTTGAAAATGAAATGAAATAACATTTATATAAATATAAATTAAGAAATTTATCTATTGTTAAAATAAAAAAATAAACAAAAAGTTCCCAGCGGATCCATCACACGTGGTCTCAGGGCTCGCCGGGTGCTAGGTCCGCCCGACCCTAAATCTTTTTCAAGAAGAGGTTGAATCAACTAGGCAAATTGAATGTTGCGGTCATTGTGTACATAATTGTTTGCATGGAGAAAAATAATTCTTGAGGGTTGCGACAACGACTTTCAAGGCTTGGGATTGCAAGCCCCACACTTTGTCCCTCTTTCGTTTTGGCCCCTGCTCGAGTGTCTTTTCTAATTGCTTCTATAGGCCTTCATCTTTAAATCTTCATCATTTAATCCTCATTCTCCACAATCATCCATAATTGATCCAATGCAAGTTTCAAAAATTTATAATTAAGTCTCAACTTTTTCAATGTTTGATTTAGCTCCTAAAACTTGTGAACCTCATCTGATTGCCTCATTAATGATTTCAATTGATCATATAAATTCAACTGATCATTAATTCCTATGAATCAAATCCAATTAAACTCCAATTTCATCTTTTTGACGTCAATTGCATCCAAGTCAAGATTTTACTTATAATTAACATAATGTAATCTAAATTAGGTAGATATAAGCTCAATTAACAATAAATAGTCAACTTTAGAAGCAAAAAAATTTATAAAATACACTTATCAAATTACATACAAATGTGTGATTAAAAATGTATAGGGAACACAAAATAAGAAATAGGTAAAATAAATTTTACTTAAGAGTTAAGCCTACGTACAAATGCTCAAGTCATTTTTTAACCACAAATATCGAGGAACCTACAAATAATTATCCACTCCATTTCAATCTATTTTAATTTAAATAGATTATAAATATTTTACAAACATGCTTTAATGTAACTTGTTTCTTCCCAAAAAAAGCCTTGTCAAACATGATTTAAGGGAAATTTTATAAGATGAGCCTTGTCAGGAAAAGTGCTCCAACCAATATAATTATGAAAACGTTGAATTAAGGAGATGATTGAGAGATCAAAATGTCCATCAAGATTTTTATCAACAATTAATTTAAGCTTTTTCAGTGCATTTCTCACGTGCAAAATTTGCTAAATTCAAATTACAAATAAAAGACATGAATTGATGATATAAAGTGGAGTTAATTTCATAAATGGTCATCGAAGTTTGTGAAAATTTTCAAGTTTGCCCTTAAAGTATTTTTTACTCATTTAGTCGCTAAAATTAATTAACATTACACCATTAGTAACCTAGTTAGTGATAATAATGTTGAATCGAACCAACGCAAGGATAATTGTTGAAATATAGAAATTGCAAAGGTTGAAATTACCACAGAAGCACGTGCTATATACAAATATCCATTAAGGAAAAATTAACGAATTACAATAAATGTTAATGTTATTTAAAAAAAAAAACATCTTTTCAAGGACAATCTTCCATAATGTAATTTGAGAAAAAAAAAAATCATTTCAACAACTAATCCACTTCAACAGCCATAATAAAAACACATATTTATTTTATATCAAGTAAAATTTAATCATTTATAGATTGAATTTTCTTTGCATGTTGTATGTAATCTTTTTCACCTGAACTCTATGAATATCACTCTAATAGAATGATTAATGTTTTCTTTGAAAGATATGAATCAAATAATTTTTTTGTGATGAAACAAAATATCTCTAATTTCTCTCTCGAATAGATTGATTTTTTTTTTTTTCAATGGATGGTATTGTGTTTATTATCGGTTCTTTCTCTTGAGTTGAGTGTTGGGAATATTTTCCCTATGAGAGGAAATGGAGAAGAAATCAACAATAACATTATGAATTAAATCAAGACTAAATATAAAATATCAATTACGTAAACAAACCAAATAAAGTGATAAACTTATCTCATAGTTTCTTCATATCGTAGTCTTCTTCTTTTGTAATCTCTTCTTTTTGTAGTCTTTGATCTTCCACACAAATAGATTAGTAGAAATTGATGCAAACAATCACGAACTCCATTGAAATGAAATGAAAGGCTTAAGCACGTAAGATCGTTGTCCTCAAACGATATTTGCCCCATCTCCTATATAATATGGTGCTTAAAGGATCTCGCGGCAAATGGTTCGAAGGATTGATCAAGTCTTGTAAAGAATTCAACACTTAAACACTTGTGGAATTCTTCAAAACTCCAAGAACACAAGGGGAAACTTGAATATGGAAGAAGAAAAACTTGATTTTCTTGTTAGTGGAATGAGTGATTTCTTACATATGTTTATGCAATATTTTCATATGATTTTTCATTGTTTTTCATTGTTTGTATTGATCATTTATCACTTATATATATGTCACCATCAATACTCCACGAATTGGTGCCAAAATAAGTGGAAAAGGCACCAATTTCAAACCAAAACCACCCTCAACGGCTAGTTCAGATTGTATGGGCGCAGGGGTGCCACAGTCCGCTGTAAAAAAAAAAAAAAAAAAAAAAAACTCATTCCATCACTTCCTTTATTGAATGGTTGAACAACAACTATCAACAATCTCCCACTTGTTCAAATTCAATAGTCTCATATTCAAAGTATACAATAATCATGCATAAGGATTAGATATCTTTCGATTTGAATATAACCATAGTGTAATCCAAACAAAGTAAAGTCGGAATTAAAGGTAGCATGGAAGCTTTGAACCAATTATTTCATGTGACAATACCGGTAAGAACACACACACAAGTATCACGTGTTCTCAAATTCATCAAACTCACTTAGCGCTATTATGGCATTGCGCTCATCCTTTTCAACAAACTTTAAAGAGAGAAACTCTAACTCTCTATTGATGCAGCACCACCTCGAAGTTTATTTAAGTGAAGTTCTTCCAATATCTTTGTTACTTTTAGAGATACTTGTACTACGTACTAAACTTCATTAAGAGTTTAAAACTCATCCCTCACTTCAGTAAAAACCAGCATTATTATAACTATGATAGAGTTATTGCGGATATCAATAATGTTGAAACTATCCACATATCGAATGACTTGTTGTTACCCTTTGAACCCGTGGATTACCTTTTTAGTAATGACAGGTAGGGTTGCCATCATTGGTAAATCTTTGTAGTTTAAGAGTTTTAACCTCATCCTACTCATAGTAGATATTACTAAATCTCTATTTAGAGGTTTAGTTTAAGTTTCCGCCAAATTCTCGATTGCACCTCTTGATTAATTTCCTGATGTAATTATGTCTTAGACTCACGAGTCTAGACTTTTCATTATATATGACTTAGTATCTTACTAAATCAGGTTAGCCAATAACCGATTCATTTAATAGATACAACTTTGTCACCATCAAGGAATCATTTTATATGAAGCAACACACTTCTAATTAGCTTTATGTCAAGATTTTAATTACTTCCAATAGAGTATTTCTATCAAATCATCACATTAGTCAATCACTTTTACTAGTGAATCTCATGTATGGGTATTCAATTCTTATATTTGAATCAATGATTTTCAAATATATGAATATTCTAGATATTCAAATGTAATAATTGGCTTTCACAAATTTCTTACCCACTTTTATATCACCCTTATAATTTTATAAGGGATTTCTATCTTTTCTCATTCATAGATTTCTTTCTATGATTAAAAAGATATAGAGATTTATAACTTTTAAATTAAGTTACCCCCACAATTCTTCAATAAAGAATACACATGCAATCTAGTAAAGATGCATTCAAACAATTTTGAACTGTCTTATATAAGTTCACAATCATTAATATTAACCCCCACATTTGGGTTATTCTTGAACTTAGAGTTTATCAACTCTCTCATAGTTCAATTCATTATCAAAATAAATAATACTACGAAAAAATTTAAGTACTTCACTAATCCACAATATATTTCAATTGCACACAATTACATTTAATTTGATCGTCCAAATTAAATTATAGTCATCACATAGACTAACAATGCTCTCAAAGCATATACCATCTCAATTGGTTTCACTTATTGTAGTAGAAAAATCATATTGTCATACTTTTATTTCATAGCATTAGTCGAGGCTATCGCCATCAAACAAAGTTGGTATAATTCTATGAAACTTTAACCCTTTCATTTCATATTTAATATAAGAAATATTCATGAAAATTCATATATATCAAATAAATAGTTGGCATTCTTCCAACATATATTCAAGTCCACTAGTATTAATATCTCATAAAACCTATGCAATATCACGTTTTATGATGGTGCAAGAATAACATTATTTCAATAAACAATAACCAAAACATGCACCATGCACTTTCAATTCCACAACTTATATAAATTTGTTTAATCATGATATATCCAACCAAATCATCATGCACAGAAATGAAATTCAATGCAAGTACCAACAGACATATATACTTATATTAAACTCATTTGCATGTACCGGTTCATAAAATAAACAAATGAATCCATAATTCAAACATGCAATTATATCTCATAATGACTATTTACTTACGTACTGCATATATTTAAAATGGTAATCTTATAGATGATCATAAGACCCACAATTGAAGTCACCACATATTATTGGACATATTCATATATATGATTCCAGAATATCTCTTAATATTCCAATCAAATTTCTCAATTGATTTAAGCAACTTAATTATCAAATAATAATTTTCATTTGGACAGAATATCATTATTCTTTCAAATCTTACATGTTGACACAATAAATCAACGAATAAACCATAAAGTTAATAACGCGTTGCTTATTAAACACAATATCTGAATCATAAATAGTCAATGTTTACCAATTTCAGCAAACAATTGCTCACAAATGTATGTACAAATTCCGACAAAAGATCATGCATAAATACTCTTTTCATAATCATGCATCAGCACCAAATTTAAAACTAATGTTTAATCAGTTTTATACATATGAATCAGATTTAATATGCCCTTCATATAAGCATGTGTTAAGATTTGAAATAATTTCAACTTACCAAAACAGAATTGGAGATAAAGTTGAACACTTGATGTTGATTGAATCCTTTCATTCTTCAAATTGAAATATTTCTTCCAAACGGTCTTTATAAAATTTATTCAATATTGCCATGGTGATTTCACTCTCCTTTGCACAAGATATTATTTGAGATTGTTGGGAATATTTTTCCTATGAGAGGAAATGGAGAAGAAATCAACAATAACATTCAACAACATTATGAATTAAATCAAGACCAAATATAAAATATCAATTATGTAAACAAACCAAATAAAGTGATAAAATTATCTCATAGTTTCTTCATATCGTAGTCTTCTTTTTTTGTAATCTCTTCTTTTTATAGTCTTTGATCTTCCACACAAAGAGATTGGTAGAAATTGATGCAAACAATCATGAACTCCATTGAAATGAAATGAAAGGCTCAAACACGTAATATCGTTGTCCTCAAATGATATTTGTCACATCTCTTATATAATATGGTGCTTAAAGGGTCTCATAGCAAATGACTCGAAGGATTGATCAAGTCTTGTAAAGAATTCAACATTTAAGCACTTGTGGAATTTTTAAAAAACTCCAAGAACACAAGGGGAAACTTGAATATGGAAGAAGAAAAACTTGATTTTCTTGTTTGTGGAATGAATGATTTCTTACATATGTTTATACAAGATTTTCATATGATTTTTCATTGTTTTTCATTGTTTGTATTGATCATTTATCACATATATATAGGTCACCATTAATACTCCACGAATTGGTGCCAAAATAAGTGGAAAAGGCACCAATTTCAAACCAAAACCGCCCTCAACGGTTAGTTCAAATTGTATGAGCGCAGGGGCACCTATGTCCGCTGTAATTTTTTTTTTTTTTTTATTCCATCAGTTCCTTTATTGAATAGTTGAACAACAATTATCAACATTGAGACCCATCATTCAGATAGATGAGGTAAGCTAATTAACTTGGATGACTAAATAAGTGAAAAATATATATTTGAAGGACCACTTTGAGATTTTTCTTTAACTTCAGTGCCATTTGTGAAACTGAAACATAATCATCTAGAAGACTAGAACCCGACCTTGAATTATATTTTTTAATTGTAATATATTCTAGAAGCATAAGAACAAAAGGAAAATGGAGCAAATAGATTCTTTCACAATTATTTTTCTCCCATGGCCTACTGCACAGTACTCAATCTTGGAGAGCAAGCAATTTTCAACCCCGAGCCAAATAGTTTGTTTGTCAAAGCTTTTACGTGTTTTTAATACTGCTTGAGTTTTGTAAGGATTTTTATCTTAATAAAAATTTTAAGTCAAAATCAAAAATTCATTTTAATCACATGTTCCGTATACCCACAAATTTTCAACATCACGCATTATCATTTTTTTTTTTTTTTTTATCAAAATTTATTAAAATTTTGATTTTTAGCTGTTCCAAACGAGGGCATTGTATCAAAGCATAGACACACGTTTACATATGATAAATTTGTTGTTTTCTTTAGTGGTGGATTTTTATTCTTACTGCTATCTGGCCTCCATAAATAAGCAACCTTTGAGAACTTTCACACACACACCAGTCAATCCCATTAAGCTCTATTTTGTTCCGTGAAAACAAGCAAGGAAGAAGAAGATGGAACCGAAACAAAGTGTTCTTCCTCCTCCAAGGAGAGGACAGGTAAAGATTAGGATACTCAAGATTTTGTTGAAATCAGCTATTGGATTCATGTCAGTGGATGATGGATTTGGGAAAAAGAATGACTCAAATTCCACATCAAACTCCAACTCGGGCCAATTCTGATCGATAATCTGTACGCTGATGCATTGATTTTGATTTTGAGTGTATTAAGTTTTAGGTAATTTTTCACTTTCTTGATTATCTGATGTATCGTATAAAGCTGATATCCATATCTGTACACTGATAGAAGAAACTTCAATATGATGTTTTTTAACTACAGAAATTCACGAGTAAGAACAAGAACTATATATCACTACTATTGGGATTGTCTAAGGGAAAGATAAATTTGAAAGATGGCCCTGAACAGAATTCATCAATATACAATACTCTACTGTACAAATTTGAAGAATTTCACCGATCAGAATCATTCCCTGAGTTGTAGCAGCTTAAAGTTTGATGTGGGGTAGTGGAATTTGAGCTTCCAGGCTCACTGGTTACTGATACAAACCCAACCGCTGATTTTACAAGAGATTTCAGTATCTTCATCTTAATCTGTCCTCTTTTAGGAGGTAGCCTTTGATTTGAGCTTCCTGACTCACTCCCTACTGACACAAATCCAAATTCTGATTTTACAAGAGATTTCAGCATCTTCATCTTGATCTGTCCTCTTTTAGGAGGCAGCCTTTGATTCTGTTTAGATTTTGAGGGAATGAATTCCATAGCTAAAACTTCAATTGGAAATTCTGAGTAGTAGTCAAGAAAATGAGAAAAACAGGGGTATTTTAAGATTTACAGGGACAAAAACGTAATTTTCTGTTACTTGGCTTTCAATTCTGGGGGTTCAAACTGGACTTCAATTGAAAAAAGACGTACTTCAAGTCTTACTAGAGATGGGCGATCCCAATATCTGGTGCTCGCTTTCAATGGTCTACATTCCAAATATTTTGCATATCCTGTTTCACGTCCATAAATCACTTCCGTAATCAATTTTGTAGTTATAGGTGTCAATTTCGATCCCCAACTTAGATGGGCCGTGGCTTGACTCGAGAAAAGCCCGAGCAGACCCTCTATCGGCTCAATGGAACTAAGCTGAGGTGAGCCCCATTTTGGGACATTGACTCTAGCCAAGGCCCACCCGTGTGGCGGGACTAGCCACACGAGCCAGCTCGTGTCAGCATGTGATAAGCAGAATCTTAAAAAAAAAAAAAAAATTAAAAAAATTAAACCCAAGCCGCCACACCTGCCTACTTTGCAAGTAGTTGCCTACAATATTTATATTTAAAAAAGATAGTGAGCTAACTTGGCTCAATCACGCTCGACAAAACCCAAGTTCAAAGCTCAAGTCAAGATTAATTATTTTGGTCAAGCAAAAGCTTGACTCGATTCGAGCTCGAATCATTTTTAATTGAGCTAAGCCCAAACTCAAGTTTCAACTCCAAAGCCGACTTGGCTCGACTCGTTGACATCCCCATTTGTAATTCAAGTCCACAAACAATTTTGTAATCAATTTCCATGTTTGCATGCATACCCTATTTGTATTAATAAGGGTGTGTTTGAGCTATATTATTTTGGAAGAATGTATTCTAGAATAATAGATTGATTGAGAATATGTGATTGAAAAAGAAGGAAAATTTATTAATGTGATGAATAATATTATTTTATTAAAGCATATGTAGTTGAAAATAATAAAAGAATGAAAATGAAAATTTAATGTGTACCAAACATGGACTAAATATGCCTAATAAATATCCGAACATTTGAGAAATTTGCAATTGAAACCCAAATGGATAGAACCATCCATTTAATCATTAGTTGACCAAAAAAGTGAACTTTGACCAAATTGAAGTAAGTAAAATGGTAAGTTTAGAATTAACATTTTCGTAAATATTATTAATACTTAAAACAATTAAACAAAAAATAAATCTGCCCAACCCACCCATTCCTATCCTACCTACGCATAGCCCCATCCTCATCTTCATCTTCATCTTCTTCCCCAACCCAAACCCCGCCCCGCCACCACCAAACCAACCACCCCACAAAAACCAAAATCACATCCACCCACCCAACGGCCAACACCATCACCTTTGCTACAATTTTGTTCCCCAACCTTCTTCGTTTTCCACCAACTTCCACCAAATTGAACCAAAATGGAATCTAAATGAAGAACCCAAATCGAACCAAAAAAGTAAATCAAATTGATTTTTGGACATCGTTGTATCAAAAGTCACAAGAAGGTTACTGCAGGGATGGGCGAAGAAATTTACACCAAAAAAAAAAAAAAACAAATCGTGATTAAATTCAGTCGACCCGGTGGACGATTACCCCGTCTCTCACAAATTAATCAATTCAATTCTACCAAAAATTACTGGTCGAGAATCCCACCACCACCTCCTCCACTCCGCCACAGCATAGAACATCCGGTCGAGTAATGACCAATGTGATGCACTGTACCTATTTGAAACCCTCCAAGCAGCTCAAGCTAATGCTATAATCGGGATGCACTTTCCCTCCTTGAAACCAAATGGCACTGTTCTTATGTTTAAGAGATCACAAAAGTGGTCAAAAATGGAATTTATGGACGAGAAAACAGAAACCCCGGACACCACGGGGAGAAGAGAAATAGGTAAGGATCATTCGAGCAGATCTTCTGGAACCTGTGACTTTTGGGTTCGATTTTGGTTCGATTTGGTGGAGGCGATTGCTGAGTTTAGAAGGAATGGAGGTGGAAGGAATTGAATCTGAATATACAGGGGGATTTTTTTTGTAGAAAATGAAGAGGGAACGAGGTGGGAGAGTTTTAAAGGAATGCAGAACTTCCCCAAATTGGAGAGACAATTTTGATCCGCTTCACAATTTTGTGCGGATTTTCTTCTTCCCCTTCTCATCCGTGTACGGCGGCGGGAGGCTTTGGATCTTGACCGTCATCTAGATTCTTGGTTCAGGCTGAGTGTGTATAGATTGATGTTTGTTCTGTATTAATTTGATCGACGACGACAGGCGGGGGCAGATGGTTTCATTTTGGTGGCCGGCGGCTTTCGATTATGGTTTAGTTGGATGTTGGGGGGACGTGGGGCGGGGGGGGGGGGGTAGGGGAACAGGTTGAAGACGGCGTGGAGAGGATGGGAATGCGTGGGAGGGGGCAGATTTTTTTTTTAGTTAATTGTTTTACTTGTTAATTATACTTGAAAAAAATATTCATAATTTTAAAGTTACTATCTTACCTCTTTCAATTTTATCATTGTGGTGTGCAATTGAATGAATGTTACATCATCGTTTTTCTATGTAAAGCAATAAATCATCAATTATTGATTTCATTTTTAATTGTTTTTCTCTTAAAACAGCACAATATTATAATTAATATTTTAAAAAAATATTATTTTCTCTTAAATAGCATGAATTATAATTTTCGATATTTTGAAAGAATATTGACTTATGAATAAATAATAATAAAATAAAACGTGCACTTGAAATAATTATTTGACATTAATTATTTTTATCTATTTGTATAATTATTATATGATTATCATATTTAATCATGTATTTAGAAAATTAATTGTATTTTATTTTATTTTATTTTATTGCATTGTTTAGTTATTCAAATGGAAAACGTCACAAAATTCGAGATAAATCGTCTAGATACCTATTTAGTTGATATTGCAACTATGCATACTATCTTTCAAGAAAAAAAGTATTTTTTTATATTTAAAATTAGCAGAAAATAATGTTAATACAATATT
>CM032643.1:14041619-14203619 GCA_019097785.1 Fraxinus excelsior
AGGGCAGACACGCTGCCCTCGGATGCATCATTGGCGAGTATCCTGAGCAGAGGGATATCCGATTAACAAAAAGCTATCAGCTCTCCTCGACGACCCTCAGGTTAGATAGTATATTTGCGATTTATGTTGTGCGTAGCTCCAAAATATGATGATGTGATCATTAACTAGTCGAAATGTTGTTATGCCAAATTCAAGTCATAACGTAGTTGATGCCATCGATGAAGGATGAGGGTCATAGATATGTGCGTGAATTGGCCGCTCAGGACGATGAAGCCGACCGGGATGAGGTACGTAAATTGAATATAATCGATTTGCATGCGTTAATTGATTTTCATTAAATACAATAATTTTTGATGTTCCAATCCGTGTGGGAGGGCGGTCCAAGGGCTTCACCGTCGTAGCCGCCAAGGGCTTCACCTCCGCTGCCGCAAGGGGCCTCATTGCCTTCACAGGCATCACCGCCGCCGTGGACATCACCGTCGGCGAAGGCCTATTCACCGCCGAGGGCATTACCGCTGCCGTGGGTATCACCGCCTCCGATCAGGTCACCTTCTCCACCGTCCACTGATCTGTACAACCGTCGACAGTATTTATAGCGGGTCAAATGGACGAGATATGCCGAAAGTTTAGGAGACAGGTCGAGGATTTATCTAATGACGTTGGAGTTTTGCGTCGCCATATGGTAGAGCTTCAGGATGAGATCGCAGCCCTCCGATACGATATAATAGGCATGAGACGGGGTGACGGATGGGGTCATTTCTGGGCGGATGATGCTATGCTGGCTTCATTTTTTATGTCCCCGGAGGGACAGAGGCAGTTCCCCCTGAGGAGGGTAGGATGAAGGCAGTTGCCCCTGAGGAGGTTAGGACGAAGGCCTCGGATGAAGGGAGGACCGAGGCAACGGCCCTAGAGGAGGTGGTGGAGGTGGGGAGGACAGAGGCAGTGGCCCTGGAGGAGGTGGTGGTGGTGGGGAGCCAGGAGGATATGGTCCCCGAGGTGGAGGACGAACGTACGCTTGATGTAGCTGAGGTAAAAAGGCATGTCGTTGACGCCCCAGAGCAGGTGGTTGGCAAGAGGGTCAGGTTGCCTTCGCAGTACGTCGTTTTTCCCCTTCACGGCTGAGGCGAAGAAGTGGACGTTTTTTAACGGGACTTACCCCAATTTGTTTCAGAAAGTGGACGTAGCCAAATGGAAAGCGTTCGAGACGGAATCGAGGATAATTAAGCCCCGATAAGTATTTTAGAATTTAAATGAAGTACGCTACGCTAATTCATCTATATCTTTTTTAACATTTTTTCTTTTTTTTCAGATAAAGCTGTCGAGTTAGGGAAAGGACGATATCAGATGCATATAAGTAGTTTCACGAAATCACCACTTCGGGGACGTGGCTCGCCGACGATATAAGTGAAATAGTCATATTGTTGTTTATTATGTATACATTATTTTTTTGTTTTATGAAATGAAATAACTCCCTATGTTTTTTATTGGTATTTCCTGATGTAGCACATCAACCTAGCCATGAAGTTATTGCGAGATCGAACTCGACGATATCCGCGATCATTCGACATGCCCGGCCGACTCATACTGAGCACCCGAGTTTTTGGGTGTTGTTACCATTGAGCATGAGTCACTGCAATGTATGGGTAGTAAGTACGTGTTGCATGAATATATGGCCGAATGGGTTGTAGGGATATTGCCGAGGCTCGGAGGAAAGGCATGGGAGGCTTGTACACATATATATGTTCCAGCGATCGTGAATCATGTCTGACACAGGGCCAGCTCGAGCAGCAATTGGAGCCGCTTGCTGTAATCGTTCCGTTGATGGTTGCCCGAGCAGGTTTATTGTTAATGACAGGCTAGCCATCGTGCAGGATCAGACGACGGCGAGACAGTCGAAATCGTAAGTATTTATATTTTGTTTTGTACTTGCAAACATAGTTTTTTATCTGACACGTTTTCGAACTAACACGTTAATTATTCAATTGTAAGGGTGATTACGGCATTTTTGTAATAAAGTACATCGAATTTTTGAGTATATGACATAAGGTTGATGAAATCAATCAAGCATGGAAACAAATTTGGAGGAATAAATTAGCGTGCGATTTGTACGAATTCAAGTGTGATCCGTAAACGTTATACATTTAATTGTTGATTCATTTATTTAACTTGTAAATATTGTAAAGATTGTACATTGAATTGAATTGAGTAACTCTTTTATTTATGTATGAAATAACTGTTACTATTGTATACTTAATCAAATTAGCAAATTAAATTTATATAATTAAATATTGTTCATTTAACAGCAATACCATTACATACTCGACTAATTGTCATCTAGGGGAATCTGACTCGTACAAGTTTGACGAGTATGACAGACTGCTCTATATCTGCCGCACCGACACGGTCGAGAAAACTCTCTAGTAGAGGGTATTCTAGAAGTTCGTGGACGTCTAGGGCCACGCGGTTCAGTTACCAGTGGTTAAGTGGGAAAATATGGTCAAGAATTTCCCAATCAAATTCGTTCGGTAAGGGAAATATAGCCTCAGCATATGCAATTCTCCAATACTCAGCCGTGTAATAATGAGAGCATAATGTTTTCGCTGCAAAGCCTCTGTTCATAGATATCTTGACTGCATGCTCATATGGAAAACTCTCCAACTGAAATCGAGTACAAGTGCATGTGTGTTCAGTCAGTTCCACAATGTATACTAAATGACGTGCACATTGTACAGAGAAGCGCGACTCATCCAGTGGTTCCACAATCAACCTCTTCGCAACCTCTGCGGCCATGAACAATTTTTCCTCTTGAGCCGGGGTTAGCCAACTCGAGCAGTTCTGCGATTCCGCATGTTGGTCGTGAAACCACTGCTGCAATTTTATACGGATGTTCTCAATCAATGCGAGAATTGACAACTCTCGATCCTTCCTGAACAATGCATTCAGAGACTCCACGTTATTAACGTCATCAAGTTGTATCGATGTCTTGGAAAATGTGATCGCGCCCAATGTTTTATCCCCATTTTTGTAAGATAATCCCATACCGATATCGACTTATTTCCTATCTTGACCAAAAACTTATTACATTCTTCAACACTGTAAGTTTCGGTCGCCCTCCTGAACAATGAAACGATGCCTTGGCCCCGGTATCTAGTCTTCAGATTACTTTGTATATGGTACATGCAGTATCCATGATGTGCCGCAGGGAAAACTTCAGCGATAGCATTTATTAGAGACTGACCTCGATCAGTTATGAACCAACTCATTGACAGATCATTCTCGCTGTCGACTATGCCGAATGCAAGTGGGTAAATCTGGATGTTGGGATCTTGACATGTAGTAATAATCAACTTGCCCATGTATCTCGATTTCAGAGTTGTACCGTTGACTAAAATTACTGATCGCATCGCATTTGTAAATTCTCTAATGCATTGTCCAAAAGCTATGAATAAATATTTAAAACAATTCTCGCTTTCCGTCTCAATAAAAAAAAGTGGAATCATGATTAGTTGTCCCCAAATTATGGCAGTATCTGGCCAATTTAGCATAACTCTCCTCTGTCGAGCCCATTAAATCCTCCAACGCACATTCTTTGGCCTTCAAGGCCTTCTAATAGCTCATAACCACTACGCACTCTCGTCGAACGTCGTTAATAATGTCTGAAGGTCTGTAGATCGTTCGTGGGTTCTGATACTTGTGCATTATCTGTCGTCCAATAAACCATGATCGAGTTGAATCCCCAATTCACAAGTATGTTCCCATATATACTTGCGAACTACAAAATTCTCATTCGTATCCATCTTAGTCCCTCGCAACCGCCAACAGCAACTGTCGTCAACTCAAACAAGTGTCAACAATGATTTGTTTGATTTCTTTACCTTGAACTCAAAATTAAATTTCAATGCCAGCAGGTGCACAGCTTCCTGCAAACCTTTCTTCGTCTCAAACAGTTGCTCAACATACAAATCTTCATCATCGAGAACCATACGTGAAGAATTAGATGAAGGTCCGCTCGTTCCGGCCTCTGAGCTCTCACTCCGCTCATGTCTCTAACAGGATAAAACAATTAAATCCTCATTTGTAAATTCATTTACATTCTCATTGTCCTCAACTACCGATTGAATTATGTTCGTCTTAGTGATGTCACGATGATGAACAATTGTTTCGGGAATATTAGTGTCATACTCGCGAGCTATCTCCACTGTATCCCAAAAATCATTTGCATTGTCATCAACTCCATCCGAATGTTCATTTCTACCTTCTACGTCGTCCTTCATCACTAAAGTCACGCAAATTGGTGTCATTTGAGTTTTGTTCAAATCAAACAGATAATTCACGTCAATATCAAATGTAACCTTTGCAGGTGGAATTGAAAATGGCAAATGCTCTTGGAATTGATATCTCAGTACCATATTGTATAGAGATAAATAGACGTTCAACTTGTTCTGTATATCATGGTACAATTCGTCGTACGATGTAATCTCTATTATATGTGTTGGCATATTACTTTGTTCGTCATTGTCTATTTCCATGTCCATCGATTATTTTCATCCCATTCAAAATCACCAAATAACAAACTGAGAGTATAATCCTCATATATGTGGCATGGCAAAACCAAATTTGTAAATATTCATTCAAACAGCAACTTATTAAAAAATAAAACAGCACCTAATAGTCAGCTAAACAGCACCTGTAACATCTATTTTTTTTTACTGTTACTTTTCATCGTTTTTTGTAACAGCCATTAAGGCAAACCAATTGAAAAGTTATGCAGATAAATTATTTTCCCATTATGCTTTAAAAAATTATGTATCTGCTAAAAAAATTTATCTGTCAACTCCTATATCGAATCTTAATTTATCAAGTAAAAACATACACATTTTTAACGAAAACGAAATTAAACATACGTAAATATACTTATCGATTCAAAGTAATTGATCGAAAACAATTTTTTTCTTCAGTTATCAATATTTTTGAGATTTTCAGAGTGTAGAGGATGAGAGAATTTTTATCTGTATTTGAGCTGATTTTGTAATGTTATGTAGGGAGTGTTTTGATTTTTATTTGTTAACTAAAAGGGCAGTGTTATCTTTTTAACAAAATCATATTTTGTAATTGTATCATTCACTTAAGGGCATTTTTGTCTTTTGAACACCATTAGGTCATTTTGAAATTATTCAGTTGTGAAAGAGTCAAAAAGCAATTAGGGTCCGTTTGATTGCAAGGGTGGAAAATTGGTGGAAAGAAAATATTTTATAAGGAAAAGATTTTCCTAGAAAATGTTTTACAGAGAATTGTAATTAAGTGTGTTTGATTAGTATAATTTTTCATGGAAAATACTGAAAGTTTGGAGTCCGTTTGACTTCCCTTTTTATGAAAATTATCCATTAAAGTGATAATATTTTCTACTATTGGGTCTCGAATTTGTTCCAATTGTCAAAAATAAAAAAATAAAAAATAAAAAATTTTGACAAAAAAATAACCATACCGAATATCATTCGTTTGGTTTTGTTTTGCATGGAAATTGTCAACAAAAGTGATTTTTTTTACAATGGTTGATAGAATTTGTTGTCATTACTATAAAAAAAAGTGAAAATTGCTTTCCCACCTAATAGGTAGGAAAACAAAATCAAGAAAATGTGCATTAAATGATTGTACCCAGAAAAAGGTAGAAAACGTTTTCCATGAAAAAAATTTATCTATCAAACAGCTTTTTAAAGGTGGAAAAGGAAAATGTTTTCCTTTTTCATGGAAAATTAAGGCTATCAAACGGACCCTTACATGCCTTTGTTTCACGGGTTACCTTTCTTCTTGACACAGAAAGGGACACCGTGCGGCAGTAGTCTGCTCCGCAAGACTACCTTCCGCCTTCTCGATCGTTTCGGGACGAAAGACAATTTGATTACAATTTAAAGAAAGCTTGCAACACGAAATTGAAATACATTGAACATAACTTGATCATTGATTGCTTGAAAGCTAGAAATTACAATAGATTGAAAGTAAGAGATTACAATTGGCTAGTGCAGGGGGCGAACACTAGAAAGCTTGAAAATGTTTGAAAGACTAATACCCCCTATAATAGATTTCGGAACAAAAACCCAAATGACGGGAGTAGACGTTTTTTGGCTCTAGAATCATACTAAAATTTTCCTATTTTCCATCTATTTTACAAAATGAATTAAAATATTTACAATGATAGCGTCACGGGGCTTAAGTAAAGCTGCAGTCCGTGACATTCTCCCCCACTTGTTTTGGCGACGTCCTCGTAACCATCAATGAATGATATGCTTCAATTAATGATTTGAAGGCTTCAAGGTCTTTTTCACTTTCCCAAGTATTCTCCTCGCTGCTGCATCCACTCCATTTGACCAAGTACTCTTGATGATGTTTTCTAGAAGCTCGAGTAGTTCGATGGTCAAGAATCTCTTCAGCAACCCTCTTTTCAGTTCAAACACCGGTCGCTTTGGTTCATTTCTGGATACATCCTCCTTGTCGGCAAAGTATGGCTTGAGTACGCCAACATGAAGGACCTTGTGGATTTTGCACCATGAAGAGAGTGCAACTCTGTATGCGACTTTGCCAACCCTCTTCACAATGGGTAATGGTCCAATATACTTTGGCACCAGTCTTGAATCTTTCCCTTTCGTCAGTTTATAACAGTTTCTGTCAGGGAGCTTCACCATTACCAGATCTCCAACATTAAATTCCACAAAACAGCGCTTTAGATCTGCAACCTTCTTGTACCGTTTCTGGGCTTTCTCAAGATAACTCCGAGCAATGTCAATATTTCGTTTCCACTCTTGAGAGAAGCTTTTTGCTTGAGGGAACTTGGTTCTTTGATCAATGTCTACAGTGTGAGGGAGTAACGGTTGCTGGCCAGTAGCAATCTCAAAAAGACTCTTATTGGTGGAAGAGCTCTTTTGGGCATTGAAACACATCTGTGTCGCATCCAATAGCTTCACCCAATTTTTCTGCGAAGTAGAGATAAAGTGCCGAAGATATTCTTCCAGCATACAATTGAAGCGTTCGGTCTGTCCGTCAGATTGGGGGTGAAAGCTAGAGCTCATGCTCAAAGTTGAACCAAGAAGTTTAAACAACTCGGTCCAAAATATGCCAGTGAATCGAGGATCCCGATCACTAACGATATCATTCGGCAGTCCCTAGTATTTGATAATATGTTTGAAGAAGAGTTGAGCTGTCTCTTCGGCTGATACATACTTGGGTGCTGCGATGAAAGTTGCATATTTGGATAGACGGTCTACCACGACGATGATTGTGCTAAAATCTCCAACCTTTGGCAAACTGGTGATGTAGTCCATCGATACACTCTCGAATGGTCTAGTTGGGACGGAAAGGGGCTGCAGTAAGCCAACCTTTTTCTGATGATCTAACTTATCTTGTTGACATACAAGGCAAGTTTTCACATAAGTTGCTATGTTGTCCCTCATTTGAGGCCAGTAGTATGCACGTTGCAATAATGCCAAAGTGCGTTCCTCTCCAGGATGCCTTGCCCAAATCGTGTCGTGGCACTCCGTGATTAATGATTTCCTCAAATCTTCACCTTTAGGAACATAAAGGCGGTCTCCTTTAGTCTTTACTAGACCCTCATCGAGCCAGAACTGACGAGTTTTGCCCTGCTTGATGAGGTCAACCAAATACTGAGTAGCCGGGTCCTTATCCAAAAGTGCCCGAATTTGGTCCCTTGTATTTGTAGTCACTACGATCCCTGAAAAAGCAGCCATATAGCAAATGGTGGCTAGGTCGGCGCGGCGACTAAGAGCATCAGCAACATGATTGCTAGATCCAGGACGATACTCTAGCATAAAATTGAATTCTGACAGAAGCTCCTGCCAACGAGCCTGTTTGCTCGATAGTTTCGGTTGGGACATGAAGTGGCTCACTGCAGTATTATCTGTCTTCACAATAAATGGAGACCAAAGTAGATGGTGACGCCATCCCCGGAGGCAATGAACTACCGCCAACAACTCCTTTTCGTGAGCCGAATAACGACGTTATGTCGGATTCAGCTTTCGGCTCTCGTACGCTACTGGATGTCCTTCTTGCATGAGGACTCCACCAAGTGCAAAATCTGAGGCATCAGTGTGCACTTCGAAAGGTTTTGTCATATCCGGTAAAGCTAGCACTGGGTTCATCCACATCGATTTCTTCAACCTTTCGAAAGTAGTTTGGCATTGGGATGACCAATCCCAATCCTTATCCTTCTTTGTCAGTTCTGTAAGAGGCAATGCAATTTCTGAGTATCCCTTCACAAATCGGCGATAATAATTACATAGCCCGAGAAACGAACACACATCATGTACGTTCTTTGGTGGTTGCCGATCCTTGATGGCTGTAACCTTCTTCGCCTCCATGCGTATTCTGCTTTGCTCTATGATGTGACCTAAAAAACTGATTGACGTCTGAGCGAAGGAGCATTTGGACGGTTTGGCATAGAGTTCATTCTCTCGTAGCCGATTAAAAACCTTTCTCACATGTTGCACATGTTCCTCCAATGTTTCGCTATAGATGACTATGTCATCCAGGTACACCACTACAAAGTCATCCAAAAACCCATGAAGTACCAATTCATCATCGTACAAAATGTTGCTGGAGCGTTTGTCAGGCCAAAAGGCATGACTTTAAATTCAAAGGCTCCATATCTGGTTACTACCGTAGTCTTGGCTTCATCTCCCTCCTTAATCCGAACTTGCCAGTATCCGGATCTAAGATCAATCTTGGTATAGTACCTAGCCCGGCTTAATCGATCGAAGCAATCGGCGACTAGCGGAATAGGATAGCTATTCTTTACAGTGATCTTGTTCAAGGCTCAATAGTCGCAGCACATTCTAAGAGAACCATCGGCCTTTTTCTGAAACAACACGGGAGCTCCATATGGTGATTTTGCGGGTACGATAATCCCATTTTCCAGCATTTCTCCCAACTGTTTCCGAAGCTCTTCAAGCTCCGGTTGAGACATACGGTACGGTGCTCTGGCGGGAGGTTTAGCACCTGGAATGAGTTCGATCTCATGATCGATTGCCCTTCTTGGTGGCAATTTCTTTGGTAACTCCTCCGGCATGATGTCCTCAAATTCCTTAACAAGCATTTTGACAGGTTTTGGAATAGGACCAGTTGCCTCTTCGATCTCCTCTAGTCGAAGAGTGCACAAAAATGAGGGCTCATTCCTCTTGAAACCCTTGTTGAACTGCATGGTCGAGATACTCTTCTCGCCTATCTTTCCACCCTGAGTTGTGATGACACATGGTTTACTCCCCATCATCATCAATGAATCGGCATACGGCAACACAGCCGTCTTAGTATCTCGCAGAAATTCTAATCCCAGAATGAGCTTGAAATCATCCATTTGAACGGCCGATAGATTTGTCCTTCCTTCAAAAGGACCTGCTTTGATTGCCACAGATTTTGCTATTCCAGCTATTGGTTGGGCAACAGAGTTGATTGCCTTAACTTTTCCGCTACCTTTCTCCAGAACAAGTCCGAGTCGCTCTACTTCGGTACTTGCGAGGTAGTTGTGGGTAGCACCCGTATCCACCATAGCCCTTAGTGGCTTTCCATTGATCTTCACATCAATGTACATTAGGCCTTTTGCCCTGCAAATGCGAGCCTTCGATTCCTCAATCTTCGGCTCTTTCGAGGGAACATCGTCCCTTTTTGTAGCTCTGTGTGATATTGTATTACACCGATGAGAGAACGTACCCACTACATCCTCGTCCTCTTCGGAATCAGTCTCGCCATGAACGCTAGCTTGTGGGGCATCTTGCTTTGAACTTGATCCCCCAACTGCTAGTTGACAATATGCGTTCACCATCCGTTTTTGAGGACATTCCGACACCTTATGGGGTCCTTCACATAAGAAGCACATCAATTTAGGAGTGACATCAGATCTGCCCCCCGTTGCTTTTCCTTTGTTCCAGTTATTACTGGTGCTGCCATGAAAGTTCCCTTGACGACTGTTTTGATAGGTTCCTCCCCGATTCTGATGGTAACGCTCTCCCCCATTTGGGTTTGAGCTAGTTCTGTGAGGTCTATTTCCACCTCCAACTGATTGACTATTCCCAGAAGGTCGATCTTTTCTAGATTCCGACTGATAGTCATTCACACATTCGGCGGCTCCCATGGCCGTGCTCAAATCGGCAACCTTTTGTCTTTGAAGCTCCGTGCGTGTCCACGATTTCAACCCTTCCATGAAGGTAAATAGCTTATCCTTTTCGGACATATCTCGAATGTTCAGCATATGCTCGGAAAAGGCTTTCACATACTCCCGAATGGAGCTTGTATGTTTCAGTTCCCGTAGGGCCCGACGTGCCTCATATTCCACATTCTCTGGGAAGAACTGAGTTCTGATTGCTTCCTTGAGGAGATCCCAAGAATCTATTCGGACTCTGTTGGCCTGAATATCAGCATATTTAGTTCGCCACCACAGTTTTGCATCCCCACCAAGATACATGGTAGCTGTTGTCACCTTTCTCGCTTCGTCATTGATCGAAGCCGCAAGAAAGTATTGTTCCATATCGAACAAGAAGTTCTCAACTTCTTTAGCATCGCGTGCTCCTCCGTAGGCACACGGTTCTGGAATTCGGAGCCTATGCACAGGCTCTTGTGCGGTGGCTTGCCCATTGCCAACCGCGCGTTGAAGCACTAGTAATTGAGCTCTCAACGCTTCCATCTCATCCTACAGATCAGGTATGGTAGCAACAGCGTCAGTCATCGTTGCGCAAGCCTCTTGGCTTTCATCCAGTCGGATGCGTAGTTCCCGAATTTCCGTCTCGACCACTTCGACCTTTTCTCCGAGGCCCTCCATGGCAAAACACAATCTAGTGTTTGTCACCTCAAGCGCATCCAAGTGCTGTTTCGTGTTCATCTTTTGAACATTTACCACCTCTGTGGTGTTCGAGGAAATTGGGTCAGTTTCCATATCTTTCTTATCGAGATCTTGAGCCGCAGCTCTGATACCAACTTTCACGGGTTACCTTTCTTCTTGACACAGAAAGGGACACCGTGCGGCAGTAGTCTGCTCCGCAAGACTACCTTCCGCCTTCTCGATCGTTTCGGGACGAAAGACAATTTGATTACAATTTAAAGAAAGCTTGCAACACGAAATTGAAATACATTGAACATAACTTGATCATTGATTGCTTGAAAGCTAGAAATTACAATAGATTGAAAGCAAGAGATTACAATTGGCTAGTGCAGGGGGCGAATACTAGAAAGCTTGAAAATGTTTGAAAGACTAATACCCCCTATAATAGATTTTGGAACAAAAACCCAAATGACGGGAGTAGACGTCTTTTGGCTCTAGAATCATACTAAAATTTTCCTATTTTCCATCTATTTTACAAAATGAATTAAAATATTTACAATGATAGCGTCACGGGGCTTAAGTAAAGCTGCGGTCCGTGACACTTTGACCAGACCATTCTTAAAGTTACCCCAAGGTGTACAGCTAGCAAAACGTCGTCGTTTAAGGGAGAACGGCAACAACAAACTAACGCAGTTTCCAGATGATAGATATCAAATTCCGATTGTGGAATGGCAACAGTGAGGCCGGTGGCTCTCAAAGTGGCGCTCACCCGCCACGGGAGGTGGTTGCCTCATCCGTGGGCGCTGCTCCGCCGACCAAACACCGCCGTTCGAGCATTCTCATCCGTCATGTCTCCTCCGTCCACGGCCGTCGTCTACGACGAGCATGGCCCTCCGGATACCGTCTGCAAAGTGAAAGAACTCCCTCCCTTACAGATAAAGGACAATGATATCTGCGTCAGAATGCTTGCCGCTCCTATCAACCCCTCTGATATCAACAGAATCCAAGGTCCCTTCTACTTCAATATTTTAAGAGGAATTTCTGATTTTTTTTTTTTTCTTACAACTAGCTGAATATCTTAATTTTCTTATTGTAATCTGTACATTGCCCGATTGCACCAAGCTGCCAGTGATGATCGAACTGGTATTTGTGCTTTTAAAAAAAGAGTGGATACAACAGCAAATGAAATTGCTTGATTTTTATTACTTTTTTCCGTGCAATTTTTTATTTATTGTACTATTTACTATTTTAAACAAAAGTGTATATTGAGGAAGTATTGAAGAATGGCGTTGTATTTTATAGGAGTATATCCTGTGAGGCCGCCGGTGCCAGCCGTTGGTGGCTATGAGGGGGTAGGAGAGGTATATTCCGTAGGCTCTGCTGTTAAGGGACTTAGCCCGGGTGATTGGGTCATCCCCTCTCCACCTTCTTCAGGTATGCTGCAGTTTCGCTGTTCAATTTTATTTGAAAGGGTACCATTGCTGTCAGGAGAAACTTCTTGCCACAAATTTATGGCGCATTGTATATATTTAGTAAAAAATTGTTTAGGCTATAATTATATATATGTTTAAACAGTAGTATAATAGGACCGCTTGAACGAACTGGCAATCTGCTGAGTTCTTTTTTTGCTCCTCTGCATGTTTTCCTTTTACCTGGGATGACAAGCAGCAAAACACTTCTGCAAGTTTTAAGGTAAAAAAAATGTTGTTCTAAAGCTCTGTGACGGGATTATGCGACGGCTACAATTGCAGTCACAATGAAGGCATATAATTATTATTTTAAGGGTCTGTATTGGTGTTGATAAACACAATTCAGTGACCAAAAAATGAGATACAGGATAGTGGCTCTACATTTCAGAATCCTATGGTTTATAAGAGAAGTGCCTCTATTCAGCCGAATATTACCAGTAGGAATTAGAGGATTTTGGTTCAATTTACTCCACCTTAAAATTGCTAATGACTTCTAAATGGTAGTCACAACACCCTTGCCTTTCAGGCACATGGCAGACATACATTGTCAGAGATCAAAATGTATGGCACAAAATTGAGAAAAGTACACCTATGGAGTATGCTGCGTCCATTGCTGTAAATCCTTTGACTGCCCTGAGGATGCTTGAGGACTTTGTGGATGTAAAATCAGGTGCGCCATTTCTATCTGATTAATGTTTTGTAATTCCTTTAGTTGCATCTCCCTTATCGTGAAGCATCCGAATAGGAGATGCTATTGTTCAGAACGGTGCTACTAGCATTGTGGGGCAATGTTTAATTCAGCTAGCTCGGGATCGAGGCATCCATAGCATTAACATTATCAGGGACAGGTACCGTTTGGATTAGCCCCAAGTACAGTGAGCTATTTTTATCATATGCTTGTGATTGCATAACCTTATTGTAATTGTATCAGAAAATCAAAATATAGACTTTTAATTTTTTTTTTTCCTTTTGGATTTAAATATTTTGCCTACACTAGGTGCTTTTAGTATTAGAAATATGACGACTTCCATGAATATAATACTTTGTTAAATGCAGTCATAAGATTTCTCAATTAACTGTCGACTTGGTTTATCAAGAAAAAAGAAAGGTTGCCTGCTTACCTTGGCTTGAAAATGATGGGACTCACCCAAAATTTTTCTCAATGTAGAATATTTGATTATATAGTAATCTTTATTTACATTATTATGAATCCCATGTATAACGTGACTGAAGATTCTGTGAGAGGTATGCTTTCCATTTTCGAAGTACATTCATTTAAAATCATATTAAATTTAACATGTCCTTCATTTTCATAATATATATTCAATTTGAATCTATTTCTGAATGTTATCCTGCAGACATTTGTCTCAAATATGAATTCCTACTGTCACAGGGCAGGATCAGATGAAGCAAAAGAAAAGCTCAAAAATCTTGGTGCTGATCAAGTGTTCACTGAGAGCCAACTGGAAATGAAAAATGTTAAAAGTCTTCTGGTATTATGTTTTGACTCATTATTTATTACTGTATGAATTAGGAGGTATTCCCTTATGCAGCTACATAGTTCCCTGTTTTTTTTTTTTTTTTTTTGGGATGTGGCCATCTTCTCTGCATCTGGGCGTTGAATTATGCACCTTTCCAGTATTTTCCCAGTTGTTTTATGTTTTTGTTCTTACTGAAAATTTTCTGAGTCACATTTTATACCTTCTATATAGGCTGATATACCTGAACCGGTTCTGGGATTTAACTGTGTTGGTGGAAATGCAGCTTCATTGGTTCTTAAATTCCTAAAGTAAGATTCGTAGTTTCAAACTTCTAGAAAAAATCCCATTTTGATTATTTCCCTCTGAGAGCATTATATGCTCGTTCTCAGGCAGAGCGGAATTATGGTTACATATGGGGGAATGTCAAAGAAACCTATAACTGTCTCAACTTCATCTTTCATATTTAAGGTAAGACCTGAAGATTCTCACTTCCTTTTTTTCTTCTGCAGAAGTATTAGCATCGAAGAAGATGCGTATTTGGTTATTATGGGGATGTGAAGGCATATTTTTTCATATAGTAGGATTGTCCAAATTTTGCTGTACCAATAGTCATAGCAGGCCATCTGGTACTGTTGTTTTTTATATCCATTTCTGTTAAGAGGATTGAAGGTTCCATACTTCAATTAGTGTTGTCAGATAGAGAGAGTAATACGATCTAGGGTTTACTACTTTAGACGTTTGAGAATTGTTCTTAGAATTTCGTTCTGCACTCACTTAGGTTCATATGTATGGGTTGACACAATTGTTTTGGCATTAGACATTTGATAATTGTTCTTAGAATATACTTCTGCACTCACTTAGGTTCTTATGTGGGTTGACACGGCTGTTTTGGCATATACTAGGATTGTCCAAATTTTGCACTATATCAATAATCGTAGCAGGCCATGTGGCAGTGTTGTTTGTGATATCCATTTATGTGGAGGATCGAAGGTTCCGTACTTCCATTAGTGTTGTCAGATAGAGAGTGTAATACCCCTAGACCTCGAAAGTTTAAGAGATTTGATAGGTACTGTTGCGAAATAATCCCGCAAGCGTACGAGGTCGTTGTACAAGTAATAAATGTGATGAGTGAGTTATCGTCCCACAAGGAATGCGGCTTAATTCTAGTGCAATAGATATATCTAAATTCGAAAAAATAACAAGATATGGTGGGTTTTATTTAACTATGTTTTAAAACTACGAAAACAATAAAATTATGGTTCTTTAAATTAAATGTGAAAGAGAGTATTGGATTTCCGATTCCACTAAATGACTCTAGCATTCAATTCTCAACTTGTAATAATTACTTCAATCCTTGCATTGGTGACGATCGATAATTCCACTTCTATTTATTATTCTTTTCCAAGATATAATAAACCTATATTGATCACGACACGATCCTATTCCTAGTCCGCATTCATATGATGAATATGCATTAAATTATAGGATTATCATACAAGATCGCACACTTCACAAATATTATTCCTAATATTTATTCTTCATGTGTTACACATACAGTGTTCTACTTATCGTGAGTTTTTCAACACTACAAATAAGCAACTTATTGCTCTAATGGTGCGCAAACATTAAAACAATATGAAAAAGCATGTATATGGAATCACAATGCGATAATCAAACTAAAAATCAAAAGTCTTGAATTAAAAACTAGAAATCAAATAGTTTCATCATCCATTCAATACAAATAAACTTAGCCTAGCATCATGTTATGTAAATCACAAAATAAGGTTTGGAAACACATCACCCGGAATGAAAAATAATGAATGAAAAGTGAAAACTCAATTTCCTCTTTGTATTTCTTCAATCCGGATTTTGAATCTTCAATATCTTGTGATTATCGCATTTGAATCTTGTGCTAAACCCTTTCTTTTGGTGAAAAATTGGATTTGATATGCTCTCGGTCGTTCCACGCCGTTCCTCCCCCAAGAAAGTAGGTTAAAATTGGTTTTTATGGAAATTTGGATAAAACCAGAAAATTGGGCCATTCAGGCCCAGAAATGGCCTGTGCGCGCGCGCCGTATATGTCCTTGCCCACGCGCCGTGTAAATGTTTCACTCTCGGTAAATAAAAGATAAGCCCGTGCGCGCACGAGAGATTATGCCTGCGCGCGCGCGCAGGCATAAAATCTTCAAATTGTTGCACTTTGGTCCCCGAATTGCATTCTTTATTTATTTCGATTCTTTCTTTGTATTTTCTTGACCCTTCATCTTCCAATTTCATGTAATTGACTCCAACATCTCTCCAATCATCGATACGAGGTTCGAATCATCTATTAACACTTTGCGATTTAGTCCCCAAACTTTGGATTAGGTCAACTTTAGCCATTTTTCAACCCATTTTCTTCAATTCCATGGTTTTGCATCTAGATGTACCTAGCAAACAAAATATATATAAAATTAAGCCTCAAATCATCTAAAGTAATGACAATTGCTTTAGTTTAACGGCACAAATAAGTGTATAAAATACACTTATCAGGTATTACTCATACCAACAAAGTGCACCTTCTTTTTCGGAAGTCTATCGTTAGAAACTTCACAGTTAAGCGTGCTGGCTTGGAGAAATTCTATAATGGGTGACCCCCTGGGAAGTTTTCTCGGGGAGCGTGCGAGTGAGGACAAAGCATGCTGAAAACACTCATGTTGGTACAGTGAGGACAGTACGTCGTTGATCTAACGACCGGGACAACCCGTTAAGTGGGACCCGGGACGTTACAAATGGTATCAGAGAGGGTTGCCAGCCGGAATCGGGAACTAAGTGCTATGCGGGACAAAGTGCTACGCCAGAGGACGGAAACCACCTCTTGAACCCGTAGGAGCCACCTCTAGAATCCCAACGCCTGACAACGGATCCTCAGATGGATCAAGCGCGACGATGACGTCGCGAGTCTAACGGGGGGTGATTGTAATACCCCTAGACCTCGAAAGTTTAAAAGATTTGATATGTACTACTCATACCAACAAGGTGCACCTTCTTTTTCGGAAGTCTATCGTTAGAAACTTCACAGTTAAGTGTGTTGGCTTGGAGAAATTCTATGATGGGTGACCCCCTGAGAAGTTTTCTCGGGGAGCGTGCGAGTGACGACAAAGCATGCTGAAAAGACTCATCTAACTACTGGGACAACCCGTTAAGTGGGACCCGGGACGTTACAGATAGTGATACAATCTAGGGGTTTACTACTTTAGACATTTGAGAATTGTTCTTAAAATCTCTTTGTGCACTCACTTAAGGTTCTTATTTATGGGTTGACACAGTTGTTTTGGCCCTAGGTTTGAAGTTAAGATTATAGAAGAAAACCTGTTTCTAACTATCCCGAACTTCTCATGCTGGTGATTCGAGATATTTAGCCCGTTTGGTTTTTATAAAAATTAGATTTTTTGTTGATTTTGATAAAAGTTGATGAATTGTGTGGTTGAAAAGTTGATAGAAGTTTTAGGTCCCAAAAATGTGTGGTTGAAATGAGTTTGGGAAAAAAATGAGTTTAAAGAAATAGAGGCCAGACAGGGGCTTAATTTTTATGGGAGAAACAAAGCATTTTTTACTTTTGATTAGGAACCAACATTTAAGCTTTGTAAACCGTCTGTTTGTTTCTGATTGGTACAAGTTCATTTATTTTTAGCTCAAAAAAACTGATCTAGGACTGCAAAAACCAAGCTGTTCATGTACAGCTTGGTGTTTAGTTATTGCAGAATTCATGCAAACCATTTATCTGACGGATCGCCCAAAAATTATTATGCTTGTTTTTATTGATTGAGCCAAGCTACAAGCGTGCCTGACCCAAGCTTGAGCTCACTTCAATTTTAACTAAACCACTGTGTACTGTTCTTGGCTTGTCAAACGCTTGCAACCCTCTGTATTCATTGTAGCTTACATGTGTGATACTTTATGAATATTAATTTTTGCAGGACCTTTCCTTGAGGGGATTTTGGTTACAGAAATGGTTGAGTTCAGACAAGGCAAAAGAGTCCAGGGTTATGATTGATTACCTTTTGAGCCTAGCTCGTGAGGGTAAATTGACATATGAGTATGTTTCTCCCCCTCTTCCCAAATGAAAAGTTAATGCATGTAATGCTACCACACCTTCGAAGGTTCTTTAATGCGAATAGATTATTATAGATGTATCTGGTAGTTCGTTGTTGATGCCTTCCCTTTGGAAATGAGCTGTGAAGTTGGCCGTTCAGGCCACATGCTTCCATTTACTGCAGATTTTCAAAATGTACTAAGAAAATTCTTCCACCGATATTAAAAAATAAATATTTATGGTTGTAAATATGTTCAGCATTACTGACTTAGTGTTAAATTTAAGTATCCACATTGTTACGCTTTGGCAGGATGGAGCTTGTGCCGTTTAACCAATTTCAGTCTGCCTTGGACAAGGCCCTTGGTAAGCTGGGAACTCAACCCAAACAAATAATCAAATTTTGACTTGGTGATGACTCTAGACATCTAAACTGGTATGATATGTATTGTACTTTGCATCGGCTACTAATAGGGAATGTTCTACATTTTATTCTCTCCTTAGACTCGAACAAGTTTTATGGAAGAATTGCACCTTCCATTTTTGTTTTTTGTTGAACTCAAAAAGGATGTCTTATTTCTCCCGTTTGAAACTTGTAAAATGAACGTGGAAAGAAAAAAGTGAACTTTTCTGCACTACAATTTCTGCTAATCCGGTTCAGTGCTGTAATTGAGTGTTTTTTATGACAAAAACAATGCAGATTCTCAAATTAAACAAGTCTGTAAACCTCATTTTCCTCTTTTAATTGTCTTTTTAAGGGATAGTTGCATTGAATTTTTACGCATGCATTGATGAAACGAATAGGGATCAAAAACATGAGATTTGCAGCAAATAATAATTTCTTGTTCTTAATCAGGACCCGTTTGCGCATAAAACTGGACTTTCCCAAACTTTTTGTTCTTTTTGCTCTTTGTTATTCATTTTGCTAGTGGTTTCACAAATCTGGTAAACGTTAATATGAAATTTGCATAGCTAGAAAGGAAAAAAAAATAAAAAATTATTTTGATTTTGGGGCCCAAATGATTACATATTGGGAGTAACATGATCCATCTGATTCCCCAGAATTTCCCACAATAATTGCATGAAGCCTGTTTACTTCCCTAATGATGTGATTTAAGAATGAATTTTAAAGCTCTTAAAATGATCAATCAGCTCAAGAAAATGCAGAATGTGCAACAGTACACTGAAGTCAGTGCAGTACTAGACATTTTCGTTACGTTTGGTAAAGTTGATTGAGTGCAGGACTTCGTGAATTGGACTGCGTATGAAACATACCCCTGTATTTTCTCCAATACACAAGTAAAATTTTGAAATCATCACTCGCTCCAAATAAAAACTTAGCCCTTGTTTGATACACATTATTTTTTTCATTCTCATTCTTTTACTTATTTTCAACCACACATTCTTCAACAAATAATATTTTTCATCACATCAGTAACTTTTTTTTTTTAACCATACATTATCCATCAATCTACTATTTCAAAATACATTCTTTCAAAATAATGTGTCTCAAACACACCCTTGAGATTCGACTCGCAAGCAATTGTTCATATGTTTGAATGACCAAGGATTGTAAATAAGAAATCCTCGGAACAAATTCTTGGTGAATGATCATGATGAGATGCCTTCCTTTCTCAAAATGTAATCCACTGCCTGTTCTACATTGTCAACAACCTGCAAAAGCCCATATTGTGACATTTTTACTGCATGTCATTTTCAATTTAAGAATGTATTTACGACGTTCTCCACATAAATGTTTTATTATCAATGCATTTTAGCAAAGTCCACCTTAGGTAAAGGGGATAAACAAATCACTACATAGTTTTATGTCCATTTGAATAATAACACTACACATTATGCTTGAGAAATAACCTACCAAATCCGCTGGATGGTTGTCGTGATTTTTCTCCCCTTTGAACACCCCAGTCCTTGTCAAGATTGAAAACCATGGAGATCCTGCCTGCAAGTTTATATTAAATCAATGGCACCAGTTTCATACATGTTAAAATCGTATATAATTATTTATGATAGTAATTGTTGGTAAATGGTTTAATATTTGTGGAATGGGTCAACTTTGAGCCCAAATTTCAGTGGGATCCGTGCCTTGTTTTTAACGGCACCTAGCATATTCACGTTCTACTCCGCAAGAGGATTAGCGTCATATATTTATTTATCGAAAACCATTTAGTATTGAATGAAATATTTAATGTCAAAGTAACCTACTTGAAACTATGAAATAATGAAGAATTTGATTTATTGGAAATTCCCACACTTGTCCCACATAGGAAAGTTACGAAACTTTGGTTTGGTTTATATAGTGTAAGTTTGAGAATTGAGTTTGGACCTCAAGGGGTACCAATAGGGGAGAAAACCTATATCCTATGAGATTCGGTTCAAACCCCACAAGCGCGCACCGTCGCCGCCATCCGACCGGTCGGCTTGGCACGAGCACGGTCCGATTCTTGTGCAGGTGCGTCCTTGTATTATATTATCTTTTTGAACAAAATTTATTTAATTTTTTTGTTCAAATTGTAATTAATCAAATTCTTGGGTACTTATAAAATTAATTTTTATTGATGAACTTATTTTCGGGTAATAATTTTGGATGGTCTGTTAACAGACTTTTTGGATGGTCTGTTAACCAACTTCTTACCGAACCTTGCTGTCTGTTCGATTTTTTGGTCTGTCTAAACAGTGGCGACTGTTCTAAAAGAGTTTGAAAAATGTTTGAATGGCCACGAACGATTTTATAAATAGTCAGCCCCGTTACCAAAATAATTACACCATTTTCATTGTAAATATTCTCTGCGTCGAATCTTATCCTCCCCCTCTCTCGTTCTGATATTCATTTCGTAGATGACATGCTGATTATGAGTAACAATGAAACCATAATTCAAGCTACTAAAAGGATGTTGACAAGTAAGTTTGAAATGAAGGATTTGGGAATAGCCGATGTTATATTAGGAATTAAGATTTCTAGAACATCTGATGGTCTCATTTTATCTCAATCACACTACATTGAGAAGATTCTTGATAAATTCAAAAAATGTAACATTATCCCTATGAAAACACCTATGGATGCAAGTATGCATTTTGTTTCCAATACTGGTGATAGTAAGTCTCAATTGGAACACTCTCATATTATTGGCAGTTTAATGTATGTCATGAACTGCACTCGACCTGATATTGCGTATTCTATTAGTAGGCTAAGTCGATATACGAGTAATCCAAGCACTGAGCGCTGGAAGGCAATTGTTAGAGTTTTAAGGTATTTAAAACATACAAAAACTTTGGATTGCACTATTCGAGATATCCAACAGTACTTAAAGGATACTGTGATGCAAATTGGATATCAGATACTAAAGACTCTAATTCGACAAGTGAATATGTATTTACACTTGGAGGTGCTGCAGTGTCTAAAAATCTTCAAAACAGACATGTATAGCTAGATCAACAATGGAATCAAAATTCATTGCGTTAGACAAAGCTGGGGAAGAAGCCGAATGGCTACGAAATTTTCTAGAAGATATTTCGTGTTGGACAAAACATGTGCCTGCTATATGTATCCATTGTGATAATCAATCAGCAATTGGTAGGGCACAGAATGCTATATATAATGGTAAATCTCGACATATACGTTGTAGACACAATATCGTTAGACGGTTGCTCTCTACTGGTATTATCTCTATAGATTATGTGAAATTAAAAGAGAATATTGCGGATCCGCTAACTAAAGGCTTAACAAGAGAGAAAGTCGACAGTTCATCGAAGGAGATGAGATTAAAACCGATAAAATAATCAAAAGTTTTCATGGTGGCAACCCAACCTAATTGATTGGAGATCCCAAGATCTAGGTTCAATGGGACAACCGAACTATGAAAAACTTAGAGCGCATTGGGGAAATTTTTTCCTACCCATTCCTATGATGAGAAAGTGCATAACTACCGCGAAATAGGATAAGTTACGCTTTTAATGATTTCTATATCTTGATTCGTTCAAGTGGAGTACAGTAGAACACTCTTTATGAAAATCACCTACGTGGGTGAGAAGGGGCCGCTTCTAAGAGAGTTATGTGAAAATTAATTTTCTAAAAATCACTCATGAACCAGGAGGTGTCCAAGGCCAAAATGGACACAAACGTGAGAACCAATTTGTGTTCGAAGGAAACTGTGTGACTTCTATTGTCTAGTTGTATACAAATGGCTCACTGTTCAAAGCATTTTGCTACTGATTGGCTAAGTATATCCGATAGATTTTATTAGGAAAAGTTCAAAGTCTTTGGCTATTTAGCACCCTTTGAAGGCAGCAAATTCGTTTTAAGGAAATATCGTGAAGTCGGTAGGCTTGAATTAATTTTCTGATACTGTTGATCATACCGTTACGTTGTGCAAATTTCATTAAGGTCATTCAGTCAAATTGTTTGGAAGGAGATACTCCAGAAACAACAGTAATTAATAGTGTTGTCTTCGAGTGGTGATATAACTAAAAGAATAAATCAATAACTGGGAACAAACCTCTCGAGCTCCTCTAATGTCGACTGAAGGATTGTCTCCTATCATGTACAGGGTTTTGAAAGTATGCTGTCTGCCATTCTCAGGATGGCTACCTTGAGACACGACTTTCATCAATACATTTTCAGCAGTTCTGAATGCAGAAGGATTGGGTTTTCCGTAAGATGTGTACTTCAGAACATTTGGGTAGATTCTGTAGAAAGGAATACATCTTATTATTACATCAAAGTATAATGTACACTTCATACCGTAAAAATATGGTCTTCTTTGGTCATAGCTAGAAAATCCTGAAGCAAGAATCTCAAATCATATAATAATGTTGCACAAAGGTTGCAGCTTAGTAGGTCAACAATATTTTTTTAAGCAAGACCGAGAACCTATAGGGAAGCTGTATTTAGCCCCTGTTTGGTGGAAGTTAAAATCTAGAATTTAATCTAAGTCAAAGCCAGCATTTAATTTCAACCATATATTTCATAGGATCTACAACTTTTCAACCACAAATTTCATCAACTTTTATCAAAATCTACTAAAAATCTAATTTTAATCTCCATCAAACTTGAGGTTAAATTAGAAATATCTGAGCTATAACATTTCACCTTGCTTCACACATTCTCTACAAGCATTACCTGTTGAAGATAGATTCTAAGGCTATCCTGAAAGCACCCATGCCAAGACGTTCAGTAGGAAATAGACCCTATCTTTGATGGCAATTCATCAGTGACAGTCATAAAAAAGTACATACAGAAAAAAATCATTAAAGTCAATATGAGCTGCAAATATATATAGGATCACAAACCTGGTATGAAAGATCATCATTTGCAAAATATAGAGGTGGTTGGCTCGCAATTTCTCTTCCAGGAAGACCTCCAGTACTTAGAATGTCGCACAAAACCTATAGTTGATGTGTGTGTGCTTAGTTTAGAGCTTAAATGTCATATAATGATATCCTAGAACAAATAAAAAAGCATGGAACTCGCATAATCTTGCTAAATATGTTTAATGTGGAGGAAGAAAGAAAATATAAGATGGATTCACCACCTCCTTCAGAGAGAAATCATACAAGATAATTATCCCAGGCTCCTCCAAACTGTCAGCCATGGTTCCTCTAGCATTTTGAATAGACATATAACTAATGCAGACACTTTAGAATCCTCATTTACATATATAGCGTGAGACTTGCTACTCCAATCTGTTTTAGACATTTAGTTATAACTGTAACTTAACATAGAGCAAGAATAATGTCGACTTCAAAATAGGAAGTCATTTTGCTAAGTGAAGTCATATTTTACAACTACTAAAGTGAGGGAGTTCCATCAGTCCTCATTGAGATGTAGGTAACTGTGATAAGATAAAATGATTTGACCGGTGACTAGCAATTTTTAATTCCTATCACTTTTCTCTTCGACAATACTCACTTTAAAATTATCATTCTGTATGGTTTCCTTATCATTATTAAAGAAATATTCTTCAGAATACTCAATAAGTTTGTGTTTAGTCATTTATACATCAGACTTCAGTTCCTAGGATCACCAAGTACAAATTTGTTTTTGCTTCTTTTCCACTTTTTTTTGGCGGTTACAATATTTACTTAGAAAATTTCAGTTTTAAAAACTTGTGCAAAATAACTGGCATTTGAAGTCATGGATTTTGGGATCTGTCACTAGGCTAGGATATGCTGATAATTTCTTGAATATTTTGTTTGTTACGAGGAGTCTCTTTCTTATCTTTAACCAGAATTGGGGTTTTAGCATAAAAAGAGAACAAAATAACTATGAAAGCATAGCCTATAGGTATATGACGACATACAAGAATTGAGAGACCAGTGGTGGAAGGGCCGACTATACTTGGAGCCTCCAAATAAGCATTAGCACTTTAAACTAGCAGTGTCACTTCTTAGCTCGAGTATTCATCTATAGGTCACTCAATCTAAAGCGAATGCAAACATTTGTGAACCAGAAATCCAAATTAGAACTACTGCAATTATGATAGATAAAAACCTGGATGTCCCTGCTCCAGTCAACAGAATCGCTAACAATAAAGACTGCCTTCACTCTTTGTGAACAAGGATCATTTATTGTGGCCATTTCTCTAGGAAGGCCATTGTGATTTCCAGTCAGTTTCTGGGTCCAGTTTTTGTATTGCACCAAGGGATCAATATTCTCAAAATACAAAGCATATTCATCCACTGAGAGAACATTTCTGAAATTTAAGACACGGATCAGAAGAAATTGGACTCAGTTTGAAAAAGCAATGCCAAAACTGATGAAAGGGGCTTCGAATCCAAAACCATACTTAAATCCATATTCAGACATAACAGTCGCAGGTTCTCCTTTTCCAACCGCAATGACGAGCTCATTCTCAAATCTGCAAGGCAAAAGGATTGAAGTTGATAAAGACATGTTCATTTGAAATACTTCCTTGTCCCCACAAATAAAATTCATTCAAGTTCTTTGACTCTTTCTCATTTCAATTTTTGCTATCTTTTAAGAAAATCTCATCATATATCATATCAGAGGTATAAATACAGGTACACATTCTCATCATTGGCCTCCCTTGGTACGCGTGCATTACATCATAAGTGTTCACCAAGTTCAAGGTATTGAAATGGCTTAAAATCATTTTGCTAAATGTAGCTTTGGCAGAGTATACCACACAGTAACTATGTTAGGGATAAAGAAATAACAACCACCATATGCAAGTTGAATGCACCTTTCCACTTTGAGTTTTGAGAATTTAAATTCTTGAGGAACTAGGAATTATTGTTCAACCTAAGAAAACTCCTAGTGATGGGTTTTGACGTTCTAAAAATAAGATTTGTAAG
This sequence comes from Fraxinus excelsior, assembly GCA_019097785.1. Classification (NCBI taxonomy): domain Eukaryota; kingdom Viridiplantae; phylum Streptophyta; class Magnoliopsida; order Lamiales; family Oleaceae; genus Fraxinus; species Fraxinus excelsior. The sequence continues at coordinate 14,066,793 of CM032643.1, forward strand.
TCTTCAAAATCTCCAAGGAGCATTCTTAAAGTTCAAATATAGAAACAAATCCAGCAGGCAAAAGAAAAAATAATAATGAATTATTAAAACTAAATAGAATTTCTAATTTGGACAAGTGGATATAAATGTCATATATAAGCAAATTTATTCTGTAGACTGAGATCTGAAGAGCAGGTGCTATTATCAAAAACATATCCTGTACATCAAGGAATTAGAAAGTACTACCTTCTAACCTAATGAAAGGGTCAGTCGTGGGAGTTGACTTTTATAAGTAGTCAAAAACTCTCATAGGTACAGAAGCCATCAATAGTCTTATCGCAAATACAGAACACATTGTTCCTCTCATACTGAATTTAAGGAGAAGGAGGAGTACTTCAAATTGGAAATTAATAGGCTTAATAGGCAAATCAGAGCAAAATAACACCAATTTACTATTGCACGCACCAAAATCTTTTATGAGCATCATGCATCCCTCATCTTCAAAATCTACAGAAAATGAGGAAAATTGACCCCAACCAAAAAAGAACCATTAAATTCGTACACCTGAATTTGTAGTGGAAAACTAGACCCTGAAATTAACACACCTATTCAAATACATGAGAACTTAATATCCCAGTAAATACATTTCAGTCTTCCATCTTTATCGGTTATGATTTTATCCATACCAAAGTTTCTTCTGGATTGATCATTTTCCTCAGTCATACGAAATGGGCCTAATTCATTTAACTGCCAGCCATAGAGCACAATTCAAATCAAAATCTTACCTCTGTACCAGCTGTTTGAAAGGCGAGTGACCCTGTATAACCTGTAACTCAGTAAGCCAGGAGTTAACACCAAAAAGATCACACTTTAGAGGCAAATACAAATAGACAGGGATTATACAAACTTGAGAAGTTCGAGATAGACAATGACACAAAACATGGAAGACAGAGTATTGTGCAGTAAAACCTGTGAGGCTAAAATATTGACATCCAGTAATTTGGTCAACTCAGCTGCTCTCTTAGATTCTGGGACACCACCTCCTGTTAGTATGCCAAAAATATGTTAGTCTTAGTAGCAGATGAGTATAACGTTTGCATGTACTTATGAAATGCAAGTCCATGAGTATAACGTTTGCATGTACTAATTAAGTTCTTTTGCTGAAAACATCTTTTTAGGGGCATAGAGATCTGAAGAAGACCCAAAAACAGAAAATTTGCCCTACCGGTGGAAGATAAGTTCATATTCAGATTTCAAACAAAATACACAAGAAAATTAATGGAAGTCATTAAACCATCAAACCAAAAATATATACATGATATTATCAATTGAAAACGATTAAGAATCTAGTTTAGCCACAACAGAATTTCTTAATAACTGCGACGCTCACTATAAAGTGTTTTTTTCAGGAGGACACAAGTTAAAAAACACGACCAATCATTCTCAATTCAGAGTCAATAATGCAAATCCTTTCTGCCCTACCAACTCTTTCTCCATAAGAAAATTTTTTTTTTTTTTTTCTGGTGAAAACTTGGATGTTGAAGCATGCCTGGTGGTCGGATGAACAGAATGTCCAGGAATGTTCAGAAAATTCAAACGACCGGGGAAATCTATTCTTTTGAAGGTGGGAAAAAGATAAGAAAAAATAAAATAAAATGGATTACTAATCCAAATTGAATCCAAATTTCAGTTTAAAACTCAAGTAATGAACCTCTTTGGTTAACCACCAACTTGTTGCAGAATTGTAAAAGTAGCAACTTCACATAGACACGATGACATCAGAAAGCTTTTACTGGTTATGATCCAAAACTCTATATGGTCTAGGGAGGTAACAATGACAAAGAAGCAAGGTAGCACGAATAATAGATTAGACTGCAATAAAATACATCAATGGAATTAATCACCTGAAAAGAAACAAAACATTTTCATTGATTTAAATACATTGATGTTTTAACCAAAACGAAATGGATTCCGCTAACAACATACCGTTTGTCAAGAAAACATAGGGAATTCTCAAATTACCTGCTCACAGAAGAACAAATCGAGTTAAAGGGAGGAAATATATATCCAAAGGAAGTGCATTTAGACCTCCAAAGTCTAATCAGTACATCCATACTACCAAACATCATGAAAGAGATTACAGAATGAAATTCGACTCTAGAAAGTGCAACAAATAACAACTTGCATAATGCATATGCAGCAGACAGTATAAATGTGCTGGATTCATTTCCCAGGTGTTTTCCTTCAATTATCAAATTGGTTAAAAAGCAATAGTATGTTTTTTATCGATACATCCGAGCTAAAATCCTAGAAAAACTAAAACCAACGAAATGAAAATGAATCGAATTATCATAAAATGAGTTATTGAGTACCGGAGTCATCGTAGAGTCTTTGGAGAGCTCGTGAAGAACCTCCGATGGGAATATTACCACGGAGAATGACGCCATCAATGTCGAAAGCAATGCCGAACGATGACCTATGAAATCAAAGTAGTACAGAATCAACAGCTCAATATCAATTATCAAACACGTTTATAAAGATATACAGTGTAAATGAAAAAAAAAATGAGAAGGAAGGACGATGAGGTACGATTGAGGAGGCAAGGAATGGATTTGATGCGAAGAGAAGGGATGAGTGTGAGAAATTGTTGCAGATTTGCAACATTCAGTGGCTTTTCTCAAGAGATGGACAAGCTTCATCTTTCTTTGATTAGGAACTCTAATTTTGTTAATTCTACTTAAATTGCAAATAGGGTAAATTCCACCAGGGTCCCTAGTCTTTTGTAACTTTGGCACTTCTCTACTTACTATTTGTTACACTCACGCTTCCAATATTTTCAAATGATGGAACTTTGAACGATTATGTGCTGTCAAACTGAAAGGATGAAGTTATCTGAAAATAAAAATAAAATAAAATAAAATTTACTGGGGAATCTAGAACGATAACTTCAACTTTTATTTAGAAATCCAATTATAATACAATACATTCCGTATTCAATAAACATATCTTCTTACTTCAACTCATCCCCAATTGGGGGCAGAGCATGAAAATTGATCTAGTGGTGCTTAGAAGGAAAAAATTGAAACAAAATATTTATAGAAGAATATTTTAAGTCTTATAATTTGTTTACCAAAGATGATGATTATTTCCTATGTATTTCATACTTTGAATATGTAGTATGATGGATTCATTATTGATGTCATCATATATGTTTTTCTATCTTTCTCATCGGCCAAACTTATTATTTTTTTTTTTTCAATTTGAGTACCTTTCACCTGCAAAAGAAGCGATCATGCACTAATTACTTCGAATATTGTAGCACTTCTCAATGAGGTAGGATGTGAATCTAGTTATTTACTCGACGTAGGAATAAAATAGCCCATGTGCTATCCTTTTGGGGGTAGCCGAGTTGGTGGAGCAGGTGAACGCGGAGATCAAAAGTCACGAGTTCGAATTCCCTGACAACACTTCCTCGGTCAAGCCCATCGTACCAGGCTTGCCAATGCGGTTTATCTCTCCTGTATGGTTTGCGAATTACTACACATGGAGCGAGATTTACCTAGTACGCGCTCGCGGGTAACGACTGCGAGTTCCTACGTAAAAATAAAATAAAATAAAAATAAATAGTCCACGTGCTTGCTTGCTTGCTTTGTTAACACTTCCCCAATTAATCGAATTTAAGTTGATTTTATTTTTTCTTCTTTTCGCCAAAAGCTCTTGACGATTTATCTTAATGAATATTGTTTGAACTTCATTTTTCAGAATAAATTTTGTAAAAATTATTTGTTTAAAGAATGTATGGTTAAAAAGTAAGAAAAATTTAAATTTATGTGTAAAATTATTTTATTGGAAAACGTTGTTGAAAATATGTTGAATTTTTTTTTTTTTTTTTTTTTTTTAAAGAATGAGGCTCAAGAGGACTTAATTTATTTTTGTAATACAAAAGTAATACACATAGTAGTGTAAAGCATTAAAAGAAAAGAAGTTAAGGTTGATAAATTATTCAAAAAAATGTGATAGAGATTTACATTTAATAATGAGGACCATGCTACACTACCAGAAGGATTTTACCAAATCCTTACCAGATACTCACAAGGATTTTTAATAATATAATATTGTTTCTTTTAAAATACTATGTTGCCCTTAATGAAATATTTTGCATAATAAATCATATATCTTTTAGTTGTTAGGTCTTTTAGGATTTCTATTTGTAAATCTTTTACTTTGGGTGGTAGGTTTTTAAAACTAATCAGGATTATATAATATATTCTTAAAATTTTCAATTTGTCCTAAATATTCTCTGTATTTTGTTAATTTTTCAAAGGCTTTCGGTTGATCTATTTTACTTATATCCCAAAATAATTCCTTCTGAAACTTCTTCCTCGATATCTTTATATTCAATTATTGTATCCTCTATATTTTTTATTCTTCTACTAGTTTCTCACAGACGGCATCAATCTGTTGACCTCAAAAAATGAACCAACAGAATCCCACAACGTCCCCTTCACGTGGACATCACCTACACACATAACACGTCGTTAGGAGGCAAAGACCGCCGATTAAGAAAAAGGTCTGACGACCGTTTGTACTCTGACGATTAAGTCAACGATCAGACAAAAGATATAAATATGGTGCAAGAGATGGGAGAGATGGGATTTGGTTAGGTTTAGAGAACGTACCTTATTATGAATGAAACTTACATATTTATAGAGAAATGTTGATGTAGATGGGTCAAGTAGATAGGACTTCATTTATGAAGAAGTACTTCAACTAGCTATTTGAGGAGCCTCTGTTAGGCACTCTTTATGCGCCTCGGCTAGGCACTTGGGGAGCCTCGGTTAGGCACTTGTTAGCAGGGACAAATCTAGGATTTGGACCCAGCACGGGCGGAGACTGTTGACTCGTAACCATTTACTGATGACCGTAGACAATCAACGATTATAATAGGCGAAAATATAATTCGATACATATATAAATGCACTAAATCGTAAAAAGTATATACATATGAAAATATATTTCAATACAACCCAAAATACTAAAAAAAATACAACCCTACTCTATAACCATAAACTTAGACAACTGCATTCTTCGGGGTCTCATATTTTGAAAACGTTGCAATATTGTCTCATCCTCAAGTTTTACAAAAACATCTTTTTCCACATAAACAGTCAAATTGTCATTCAACCATTCATCTCCCATTTTGTTGCGCAAGTCACTCTTGATTAAATTCATAGCAGAAAATAATCTTTCAACAGTTGCAGTTGCCACATGTAATATCAAAACCAAGGTGATTAACCTATAAACCAATGGAAAATAACAGTAACTTCCAGTTTCAACCAACTTCTGAGCTACACAAGATATGTTATTGAGGTTAAAGAAAGCTTCATCCATTCTCGCCAACATAAGAAACTTGTCAAGTTGAGGTCTAAGTAATAAAAGCTCTTCACTATTGAAGTCCAAAGGATATAACTGAGCAAGATGCAACAATTTATCCTGATCAAAAGCTGCAAATGAATTTCTTGGACTTAAACACGCAATGCAAGTAAAGAGCTCAGTAGTTGTTTCTGAAAAACGATCATTTAACTCTTGCAAGATTGAGTCAGTCACATGACAATACAAATCAACATAAAAGCGATGATAAAAAGTCACATATTGAGCTGCACGCCTAGGTCGACCTTTTACTACTACAACATCCTCCAAATTGGGCACTAAAATATGTCTATCAACACAAAACTCAATCACTCTACGCAACAGAGTTTCCCAACCATTGTCTCTCATGTTCTGCAATGCACACTTACATAAATTCAATAACCTCATAGCATTCTCAATATCCTGATCCTTTTTCTGTAAAGCTTGTGAAAGGTCATTTGTAATTGCAAGAATTTCAAACATAAAATGGAGACTAAACACAAACTGAAAATCTTGCATAGTGTCCATCTATCTTATGGCCATTGATTTTTTATCTGAATTTACTTCATCTTCTGATATATTCTCAAGAACATCTATGATAGCATTAAACATATCAATGAAACGAGTAATTGTCAATAGGTGCGAGCCCCATCTAGTATCACCTGGGCGGGCCAAACTCATTTCTTGAAATTGACCAGTTCCACTAGAAAGTTTCCCAGTATGAAGCTTCTCCAGAATATGAGAATGATAACTTGATCGAAGAGCATCTACACGCTTACATGATGCAGCAACCAAATTCACAATAATAGCAAGCATGTTAAAAAAATCACCAAACATAGAATTTCGACGTGCCACAGAAACAATTGACAACTGAAGCTGGTGAGCAAAGCAATGAACATACATAGCATGTGGGTTCTCTCTTAGAATTAAAGCTTTCAAGCCATTGAACTCACCGACATATTGCTTGCTCCATCGTAACCTTGACATCGCAGGCTAGATATGTTCAACCATATGTAGAAAATATTGCATCAATAGCATCCTTCAGTGATTGGGCACAAGTATCAGTAACATGAGAGATGCCCAAAAAACGCTCCTTCATTTGCCCACTTTTGTCAACAAATCTCAAAACAATTGTCATTTGTTCTTTTATAGAGTTATCACGAGCCTCATCAACCAAAATTGAAAACAAAGAATCACATATCTCATTGATAATAGCCCTTGTCGTCTCCACTGCACAACAATTAATCAAATCCTTTTGGATGTTTGGTGAAGTCATCTGGTCATTTCCAGGAGCATTACTAAATAATACTTCTTTAACTTCCTGACAGCGATCTCCATACCATTTTAGTAGCTCAACTAGATTTCCTCTATTCAGAGACTCTTTCGATTCATCATGACCACGAAATGACAATCCTTGCATCAAGAGAAATCTAGTACAATGTAGCACCGTAGTCAATCTCATCCTATAGCCTTTTTGTTGACTACTACTTTGGTTAGAAATAACATAGGAGATGCTTTGCTTTTGATTCATCAAGTTCGTACACTTTGCAAAAGCTTGATTATGAGCACTATCAAAGAGATCGACATGATCTTTCAATGTCTTTTTGTGATTCCAATCCCTAAAGCTGGTTTGAGTGAATACATGTCCACCTCCTTGACCCCCTCTATCGAGTTTGAACAAGTAGCAATGCAAACAATACACGACATCATTTTCTATACTGTACTCCAACCAATGAAATTCAGAGAACCACTCTTTCCGAAAACACCTATTATCATTCCCTATACGTCTTCTTGGAAAGTCATGCCCATACGGTTGACAAGGACCTTTCTCCAAGTATGTTATCCTAACATCATCTCTGATATTAGGATCATATGATTCGATAGGGGGGCGTTTCCCTGATCAGATACAAGATTATCCACATTGAATTGATGCCGAGACTTCTTTGCGTTATTTACTAACTCTTGTGCTCGGCTAGAATCATTGGCGGGATTAGATGCACAACTAGAGAACAAAAAACTAGGTACGGACTTTCGTTTCGGTTGAAAAAATCGCTCCATAATCTGCAAAATGCCCCAATTTATTTTTCAATTCAAAATTGATTAAAAAAGTGTACACATGGACATGGTTAATGGTTTAATTGAGTCAAACATCTTCACGCTGAAGACTCTTCACTTATCCCTAAATCCTAATTTCCTAAAACCCTAAATTATCAAATCACAATTCAAAATTATAAGTCATAACTCGTAGTTAATATAAATTCCCATAATTCACAAATTAACAAAAGCTGAAAAAAAAAGAATACAAAAACACAAATATACAGTTCAGGGGCTGCACCCATCACTTAAATTCTCATTGATCATAAATTCATAATTCATTAATAGCAAATAACAAATTAAGAAAAATTGAAAAAAAGGAATACAAAAACACAAATATACAGTCCAGTGGCTGCACCCATCACTTAAATTCTCATTTATCATAAATTCATAATTCATTAATGATTAATAGCAAATAATAAATTAACATAAACTGAGAAAAAAACAAAAATACAAATATACAGTCCAGGGGCTGCACTCATCACTGAAATTCACATTTATCATAAATTCATAAATAATAATAGCAATTAGCAAATAACAAATTAACAAAAATAGAAAAAAAAATGAATACCTGATAAATTGATAATAGTGATCCACTCCAGCGGCCCAGCCCAAAATGCCAAAACTGCAGGCTCCAGAGTCCAACAACACAGTCCAAAAATTGTAGCCCACCCAGCAGCCTCCAGAGTCCAGGAAGCCCAAAAACTCACAGCCCACACCGCCATACGCACATGCTGTCTTCTCCAGCGGTCCAGCCTCCCTCCAAGTCACGGCTCACCACAGTCCACACTCCACAGCTGCCCCTGCCCAGTGCCCAAACACAAGTCACACAACCAGCCACTGCCACCATAGGTTCGTCCACAAACCTCTACGCCTCTACCGCACTCTCCAGCCACCAGCCCACCACAGGTTCGTCCACAGCAATCGGCAATCGGCACTCGCCAGCCTCCTGCAGTCCTGCTCCACCGTCCTCCACAGTCCACAGGGAAACTCGAACCACTCCTCCTCCTCAGTCCTTAAATTAAATTCGTCCAAAATTTTCGCCAACAATTGTTCGACAATCGCGACTGACCTAAGCAGAAATGAGATGAATTGAAATTGGATTAATTGCCTAATTGGAGTCAATTTGAACCAATTTATCTAGCAAAACTGCAAGACCTTAACCGGCCATGGAAGGTGGATTGGGCTAAACATTGGGCCTTTTTAAAAAAAATGAGGCCCAAAATTTTTTTAAACCTCAGCCCAACAGCAGGAAGCCCTTTCTCCCCTCTTTCTTCTGTTCATCTTCAGTCTTCTTCCCGGCTTGTGGTCTTCTTCTTCCCGGCGGTGTCTGAAGTTTCCGGGGGCTGGCCAGGTGCTGAGTCCGCCACTGCTTGTTAGGTACCTTGGCTAGGCACTTGAGCTAGCCTTTGGGGAACCTCAGCTAGGCACTTGAGGAGCCTCGATTAAGACCTTCAGCTAGCCTTTTAAGGAGTCTCGGCTATGCACTTGATAAGCCTCAGTTATGACCTTCAGCTAGCCTTTTGAGGACCCTCGGTTATGCACTCTTTAGGTACCTCGGCTAGGCATTTGAGGAGCCTCGGTTAGGACCTTCAGCTAGCCTTTTGAGGAGCCTCGGCTAAGCACTTGAGGAGCATTGGTTATACCTCTTTAGGCACCTCGGCTAGGCACTTAAGAAGCTTCGGTTAAGCATCTCGGCTAGGCACTTGATCTAGACTTTGGGAAGCCTCGGCTAAGCACTTGAGGAGCCTCGATTAGGACCTTCAGCTAGCCTTTTGAGGAGCCTCGGCTAAGCACTTGAGGAGCCTCGATTTTGTTTGATTTCTTCATATTTTTACCTCATGAGGTCTTTATTTAACTTGTTGACTTTTTCCTTATGTGGCTTGCTACGTAGCGCCTCTTCTTGGAGCCTCAAAAATGAGGTGCAACATAATGTAATCTAAATTAGGTAGATATAAGCTCAATTAACAATAAATAGTCAACTTTAGAAGTTTCGAATAAGTTTATAAAATACACTTATCAAATTACATACAAATGTGTGATTAAAAATGTATATGGAACACAAAATAAGAAATAGGTAAAATAAATTTTACTTAAGAGTTAAGCCTTTGTACAAATGCTCGAGTCATTTTTTAACCAAGGAACCTACAAATACTTATCCACTTCATTTCAATCTATTTTAATTTAAATAGATTATAAATATTTTACAGACATGCTTTAATGTAACTTGTTTCTTCCCAAAAAAAGCCTTGTCAAACATGATTTAAGGGAAATTTTATAAGATGAGCCTTGTCAGGAAAAGTTCTCCAACCAATATAATTATGAAAACGTTGAATTAAGGAGATGATTGAGAGATCAAAATGTCCATCAAGATTTTTATCAACAATTAATTTAAGCTTTTTCAGTGCATTTCTCACGTGCAAAATTTGCTAAATTCAAATTACAAATAAAAGACATGAATTGATGATATAAAGTGGAGTTAATTTCATAAATGGTCATCGAAGTTTTTGAAAATTTTCAAGTTTGCCCTTAAATCATTTTTTACTCATTTAGTCGCTAAAATTAATTAACATTACACCATTAGTAACCTAGTTAGTGCTAATAATGTTGAATCGAAGCAACGCAAGGATAACTGTTGAAATATAGAAATTGCAAAGGTTGAAATTACCACAGAAGCACATTCTAAATATCCATTAAGGAAAAATTAACGAATTGCAATAAATCTTAATGTTATTTCAAAAAAACATCTTTTCAAGGACAATCTTCAATAATGTAATTTGAGGGGAAAAAAATCATTTCAACAACTAATCCACTTCAACAGCCATAATAAAAACACTATATTTATTTTATATCAAGTAAAATTTAATCATTTATAGATTGAATTTTCTTTACATGTTGCATGTATTCTTTTTCACCTGAACTCTATGAATATCACTCTAATAGAATGATTAATGTTTTCTTTGAAAGATATGAATCAAATAATTTTTTGTGATGAAACAAAATATCTCTAATTTCCCTCTCGAATAGATTGATTTTTTTTATTTTTTTTTTTCAATGGATGGTATTGTGTTTATTATCGGTTCTTTCTCTTGAGTTGAGACCCATCATCATTCAGATAGATGAGGTAAACTAATTAACTTGGATGACTAAATAAGTGAAAAAATATATTTGAAGGACCACTTTGAGATTTTTCTTTAACTTCAGTGGCCATTTGTGAAACTGAAACATAGTCATCTAGAAGACTAGAACCCGACCTTGAATTATATTTTTTAATTGTAATATATTCTAGAAGCATAAGAACAAAAGGAAAATGGAGCAAATAGATTCTTTCACAATTATTTTTCTCCCATGGCCTACTGCACAGTACTCAATCTTGGAGAGCAAGCAATTTACAACCCCGAGCCCAATAGTTTGTTTGTCAAAGCTTTTAAGTGTTTTTAATACTGCTTGAGTTTTGTAAGGATTTTTATCTTTAAAAAAATATAAGTCAAAATCAAAAATTCATTTTAATCACATATTCCGTACACCCACAAATTTTCAACATCACGCATTATCATTTTTTTTTTTAATCAAAATTTATTAAAATTTTGATTTTTAGCTGTTCCAAACAAGGGCATTGTATCAAAGCATAGATACACGTTTACATATGATAAATTTGTTGTTTTCTTTAGTGGTGGATTTTTATTCTTACTGCTATCTGGCCTCCATAAATATGCTACCTTTGAGAACTTTCACACACACACCAGTCAATCCCATTAAGCTCTATTTTGTTCCGTGAAAACAAGCAAGGAAGAAGAAGATGGAACCGAAGCAAAGTGTTCTTCCTCCTCCAAGGAGAGGACAGGTAAAGATTAGGATACTCAAGATTTTGTTGAAATCAGCTATTGGAATCATGTCAGTGGATGATGGATTTGGGAAAAAGAATGACTCAAATTCCACATCAAACTCCAACTCGGGCCAATTCTGATCGATAATATGTACGCTGATGCATTGATTTTGATTTTGAGTGTATTAAGTTTTAGGTAATTTTTCACTTTCTTGATTATCTGATGTATTGTATAAAGCTGATATCCATATTTGTACACTGACAGAAGAAACTTCAATATGATGTTTTTTAACTACAGAAATTCACGAGTAAGAACAAGAACTATATATCAGTACTATTGGGATTGTCTAAGCGAAAGATAAATTTGAAAGATGGCCCTGAACAGAATTCATCAATATACAATACTCTACTGTACAAATTTGAAGAATTTCACCGATCAGAATCATTCCCTGAGTTGTAGCAGCTTAAAGTTTGATGTGGGGTAGTGGAATTTGAGCTTCCAGGCTCACTGGTTACTGATACAAACCCAACCGCTGATTTTACAAGAGATTTCAGTGTCTTCATCTTAATCTGTCCTCTTTTAGGAGGTAGCCTTTGATTTGAGCTTCCTGACTCACTCCCTACTGACACAAATCCAAACTCTGATTTTACAAGAGATTTCAGCATCTTCATCTTGATCTGTCCTCTTTTAGGAGGCAGCCTTTGATTCTGTTTAGATTTTGAGGGAATGAATTCCATAGCTAAAACTTCAATTGGAAATTCTGAGTAGTAGTCAAGAAAATGAGAAAAACAGAGGGGTATTCTAAGATTTACAGGGACAAAAACGTAATTTTCTGTTACTTGGCTTTCAATTATGGGGGTTCAAACTGGACTTCTCAATTGAAAAAAGACGTACTTCAAGTCTTACTAGAGATGGGCGATCCCAATATCTGGTGCTCGCTTTCAATGGTCTACATTCCAAATATTTTGCATATCCTGTTTCACGTCCATAAATCACTTCCGTAATCAATTTTGTAGTTATAGGTGTCAATTTCGATCCCCAGCTTAGATGGGCCGTGGCTTGACTCGAGAAAAACCCGAGCAGACCCTCTATCGGCTCAATGGAACTAAGCCGAGGTGAGCCCCATTTTGGGACATTGACTCTAGCCAAGGCCCTCCCGTGTGGCGGGACTAGCCACACGAGCCAGCTCGTGTCAGCCTGTGATAAGCCGAATCTTAAAAAAAAAAAATTAAAAAAATTAAACCCAAGCCGCCACACCTGCCTACTTTGCAAGTAGTTGCCTACAATATTTATATTTAAAAAAGATAGTGAGCTAACTTGGCTCAATCACGACAAAACCCAAGTTCAAAGCTCAAGTCAAGACTAATTATTTTGGTCAAGCAAAAGCTTTACTCGATTCGAGCTCGAATCATTTTTAATTGAGCTAAGCCCAAACTCAAGTTTCAACTCCAAAGCCGACTTGACTCGACTCGTTGACATCCCCATTTGTAATTCACGTCCACAAACAATTTGCTAATCAATTTCCATGTTTGCATGCATACCCTATTTGTATTAATAAGGGTGTGTTTGAGCTATATTATTTTGAAAGAATGTATTCTAGAATAATAGATTGATTGAGAATATGTGATTGAAACAGAAGGAAAATTTATTAATATGATGAGTAATATTATTTTATTAAAGCATGTGTAGTTGAAAATAAGTAAAAGAATGAAAATGAAAATTTTACTGTGTACCAAACATGGACTAAATATGCCTAATAAATAGGAAAAAATTCATATTTAAGGTGTTTTCTTTACCTCAATTCAAAAATAAGGTAAATAGTTTGAAAATTCAAAAATCAGGTATAAATTTAATTAATTAAAAATATTTATTAAATAATGATAATAAAGTCACAGTTTGTGATTAATGGTCACAGATTCATAATTATAAGTTACAGATTTATTTAATGGTCACATATCGTCAAATTTGATTATTCGAGGTCACAGATCAAAATTTTTTTACGTCACATATTATTTCGAGGTCACAGATTTTAAATTAATTGGTCACATATTAATTTTGAGTCACAGATTATTAAATTTTTAGGTCACAGTTGATTGATTGGTCACATATATTACCAAACATTTGGTTACAGACTAAATACACTACTACAAATACTTGGTCACAAGTCACAGATAGACCAACACAAACTAACCAATCACAAAACACAAACGAAAACTGAACCGCGACGCCGCCACCACCAACAATAAATCTGCCACCAACAACAAATATAAACATCCAACCACCACACAGATCCGCCAACAAAAAACCACCGCCGCCGCCGGAAGCGGCTGCAGCCGCTGCCGGCAACAGCAAGCCACTGCGAGCAGCGGCAGCTGCTTGCTCGCAGCAGCGGTCGAAGCTGCCGGCAGAAAGGAGGGGGGGAGGGGAGGGCGAGGACGCGGAGAAGGGAGGAGAGGAGAGGGGGAGAGAGAAGAGGGGTAGGGTAAAAAATTATGGTTATGATGTTTATATATTACCTAATTTTTGAAAAATAAAGTTTGGCCCCTGATTTTTGAATTGGTGTAAATTTTACACTTGATTTTTGTAATTATGCCTAATAAATATCTGAACATTTGAGAAATTTGCAATTGAAACCCAAATGGATAGAACCATCCATTTAATCAGTAGTTGACCAAAAAAGTGAACTTTGACCAAATTGAAGTAAGTAAAATGGTAAGTTTAGAATTAACATTTTCGTAAATATTATTAATACTTAAAACAATTAAACAAAAAAACAAAAAATAAATCTGCCCCAACCCGCCCATTCCTATCCTACCTACGCATAGCCCCATCCTCATCTACATCTTCATCTTCTTCCCCAACCCAAACCAACCACCCCACAAAAACCAAAATCACATCCACCCACCCAACGGCCAACACCATCACCTTTGCCACAATTTTGTTCCCCAACCTTCTTCGTTTTCCACCAAATTGAACCAAAATGGAATCGTTGTATCAAAAGTCACAAGAAGGTTACTGCAGGGATGGGCGAAGAAATTTACACCAAAAAAAAAAAAAAAAAAAAACAAATCGTGATTAAATTCAGTCGACCCGGTGGACGATTACCCCGTCTCTCACAAATTAATCAATTCAATTCTACCAAAAATTACTGGTCGAGAATCCCACCACCACCTCCTCCACTCCGCCACAGCATAGAACATCCGGTCGAGTAATGACCAATGTGATGCACTGTACCTATTTGAAACCCTCCAAGCAGCTCAAGCTAATGCTATAATCGGGATGCACTTTCCCTCCTTGAAACCAAATGGCACTGTTCTTATGTTTAAGAGATCACAAAATTGGTCAAAAATGGAATTTATGGACGAGAAAACAGAAACCCCGGACACCACGGGGAGAAGAGAAATAGGTAAGGATCATTCGAGCAGATCTTCTGGAAGTCCTGTGACTTTTGGGTTCGATTTTGGTTCGATTTGGTGGAGGCGATTGTTGAGTTTAGAAGGAATAGAGGTGGAAGGAATTGAATCTGAATATACAGAGGGGCATTATTTTTGTAGAAAATGGAGAGGGAACGAGGTGGGAGAGTTTTAAAGGAATGCAGAACTTCCCCAAATTGGAGAGACAATTTTGATCCGCTTCACAATTTTGTGCGGATTTTCTTCTTCCCCTTCTCATCCGTGTACGGCGGCGGGAGGCTTTGGATCTTGACCGTCATCTAGATTCTTGGTTCAGGCTGAGTGTGTATAGATTGATGTTTGTTCTGTATTAATTTGATCGACGACGACAGGCGGGGGCAGATGGTTTCATTTTGGTGGCCGGCGGCTTTGGATTATGGTTTAGTTGGATGTTGGAGGGACGTGGGGGCGGGGGAGGGGGAGGGGGGGTAGGGGAACAGGTTGAAGACGGCGTGGAGAGGATGGGACTGCGTGGGAGGGGGCAGATTTCTTTTTTGTTTTTTTTAGTTAATTGTTTTACTTGTTAATTATACTTGAAAAAAATATTCATAATTTTAAAGTTACCATTTTACCTCTTTCAATTTTATCATTGTGGTGTGCAATTGAATGAATGTTACATCATCGTTTTTCTATGTAAAGCAATAAATCATCAATTATTGATTTCATTTTTAATTGTTTTTCTCTTAAAATAGCACAATATTATAATTAATATTTTTAAAAAATATTATTTTCTTTTAAAGAGCATGGATTATAATTTTCGATATTTTGAAAGAATATTGACTTATGACTATTGAATAAATAATAATAAAATACAACGTGCACTTGAAATAATTATTTGACATTAATTATTTTTATCTATTTGTATAATTATTATATGATTATCATATTTAATCATGTATTTAGAAAATTAATTGTATTTTCTTTTATTTTATTGCATTGTTTAGTTATTCAAATGGAAAACGTCACAAAATTCGAGATAAATCGTCTAGATACCTATTTAGTTGATATTGCAACTATGCATACTATCTTTCAAGAAAAAAAGTATTTTTTAGATTTAAAATTAACAGAAAATAATGTTAATACAATATTATGTGAATTGAATATCGTTGAACACGATGGGAGAACTTTTATTATTTGATCAAATAATAAAATATTATGTATTGAAGATGCACTTTATTCTAGCAAATAAAAATAAAATTGCATAGTTCTTAAGATATCTACTATAATGGATATAACATTGAGACAATCTAAGAAAATAATATAAAATATATTTGCATGACTTCTTTTATATCCATCGAGAAGCGGATAAACGAAAAGCTCCATGCATTTCCATCGACATGTATTATATATTTATAAAAATGATCAAATCAAATATTATCACAAACTTGAAATTCATTGACCCAAAAGAAATATACTTGTCGTATTCAACTCGAAAAATGACAAAGTCATATATATCAACAGAAAATATTCCAGCAAAAATTGATGTCAGTGTAGAACAATCTACTGTAGCGAATGAATCTCAAATACGCAAGAAGCATGATCAATCAATTAGATTAAAAGACTGTGTACCTCACAAAAGAAAAATCAACCAAAAGTTTTGAAAGAAGTAATATTAGAAAAGATTAATTAGTTAAATATCAAAAATATGATTATTAAATCACAAATGTTCGAAGATAATGAGTTTTCAATAAATTATTTAATATTTCGTAAATTATGGGAACAAAACAATATTGTTATAAATAATATCTTTGCCTTTAACTAGGTTCTTGAAATTATGTAAAATGAACATCATGAACTACATTCCATTAAACATTGTCAACATAGAATAATTAGCCAAATTCAAAAGAAGCTATACGTGCATAGTTGAATTACTTAGAGAAATGAAAAGTGTTTGGACATGTACTTCGAATACTTAAAATTATAATCTCTGTAGAATATAAGTAGGTTTTTGTAAATAAAAAAATGATACATACTCGAGAAATATATTATCAATTAAAGCACCGTTGACATCTACATTTAAAAAAATAGATCACGAGATTGGATTGCATCGACTCAAAAAATTTCAGTAATCAACGTTAGGGGAGTAACTGTACTATTTTCTTTGCATAGGTTTTATTCCATTGAGTTTCCATGATAAGATTTTAACAAAGCAACATTTATTTTTAATATTTCAAAATAATTGTACTATTTTTCCTTCTATTGATATTTCCGTCCCATTAAATTTATATCGAAGAAGGTTCTAACGAGACACATTTTGTAATACGTCATTCCATGGGGAGTGTTGTAAAAGATGATTATATTGCCAGAACAATTTTTATTTGATACATCACATTTTAATTACAAGCACACTTCTCAATCTTTACTCATTATAACCATTATTTTCTTGACTTTTTTTCTTCGAATTCGTATCTTCAACCTTCCATTATTAATATGTCTCTTCCTTGATGTTGATTTATATAAAAATATATCCTATTTTCATGTTATGAAAATGAGAAAAACATTTTTTCACACTTTTTTATTTATTTATTAAAATATAATGGAAAAATAAGTTGTTTTACCCCATTTCAATGACTTTTGAATATAAAACTGTAATTAAATACAAAATGTGTTAACTAATAAAAAGTTGAGGATAAGAATGATATAAAAAATCTATAGAGATATAAGTGTTATAATGAACAAAGATTAAGAACCTTAAGTGGAATTAAAAGTCGTGCAAGAAATAAAAATTGTGGTGTGAATATAATTGCACTGTTGTAAATTATATATTTATTAGTGATAATAATAATTATTATTATTATTGTATCTCTAATTCTTCTCTATAAACACTGATTTTCAATAAAATATAATCAAGTCTATCGACTTCTCCATTATCCTTAGTGCTCGGCTCGGCCCATGTTCGGACGAGCTTGCCCTAGACGAGCCGAGCGTCTCGGCTCGCCGACTCGATTTAAAAAAATATATATATACACACACACACACACACACACACACACACACACACACACACACACACACACACACACACACACACACACTATCTAAACTTTTTTTTAAAATATACATTTTTCAAAACAATTTTAATTTTTAAAATAATAAGAACAAAATCTTATTTGTTAAGAAATGAGAACCTAAAGAAAAATATATATAAACACGTTTTGTAAACAATTTTTTAAATATACTATTTTCAAAACATTTTTATTTTTTACAATTTAAAAAAAAAACCCTCATCCTTTATTCGGGTTTGGGATCGGCTACTACAATTTCGAGTAGGCAGAGTTAAAAATTGTACACGAACAACTTGTTACGTGTATAATTTTTTTAAAAAAAAATTATAAAGATATGAAAATAAAATAATGTGGTGAAATTAAATATCACTTACTTGGTTACATGCAATTTCGGCATATTTATCTTGAATTCGATAATTAGCGTCTTCCTAATTCTTCACGCACATTAACGCCTCCAAAATATCTTTTTTCAATCAACTTCTGATCTCAGATTGAACCATCTTCCATGCACTAAAAGCATATCCGAAACTACAGTGCTAACCGGAGGTGTTAGTAGATCTTTTGGCAGAAACTACTAGTCATTGGCGTCGTTATTTTACCAAAATTCATGGACATATTCTGAACTTTTACTAGTTGCTTTGTTAGTAGGCAAATGTTGACTAAAGTAATCAATTAATTCATATGGCAACGCATTTGGATTTTGACTACGGCTGGAAGTTTGAGTACATGCAGTGGAAGCCAAACTACTACTACTACTAGAGGAACCACGTGCATATGCAGTTGCATCAAATCTATACGAGTGCATACTTTTAAATAAATTCAAAATTTCAGCGTCGTCATCTGTTATATTAGTAGGAGGAGTGTGTGCAGGTACACGATTAATATATGTACCAATTCGTGAAGCATATAATTCATATATTTCACGGAATGTCGTTTCCAAATTTCTATAAGTAATATGTATAGTAAAAGTTAAAGCATTTGATATTTGATCAATTATAAATTTAGTACCCGATAAATTATATCGGTGGTCCATGACACATGCTAAAGGAAATAATATAGGTAATTCTTCCTAATATTTTCTAAATTTAAATTCCATGGAATATATAACAACATGAAAATCGTGGTCATTTTGAGATCTAGCAAAAGTTCTAGCAGTTATATAAAGACGTTCAAGAGCCATACAACTAGTGAGATAATAAATACCAGACAATATATTTGTAAACTCATAAAAACTTGTCAAAATTTTTTTTATTTTAAAAACTATATTCCAATCGGATTCACTCAAAATAGTATCGTCTTCGTCTCTAACATGCCTATTGTTATAAAATTCAGTAATATACGCTTCATAACCTTCACATGATTTTAGTAATAAGTACGTGGAATTTCATCTATGGCCTACGTCAGTAATAAAGGTTTTTGTATCCGTCATCCCAGATTCTGCACAAAAATCTTCAAATCCTTGTTTTCTACTAGACGTACACGTGATATACATAAGTGCATTCCTAATTCGGTTAATTTCATCATTAACATGTTTTAAACTGTCTTATACTATTAAATTAAAAATGTGACATACACATCGAATATGAAATAAATAGCCACCGAAATGAGGATTAAGAACTCTATGCAATTTATCGATAACAACTTTATTTATAGTAGCGTTGTCGAACGTAAAAGAACGAATTTTACTCTCATATTTATATTCTCGAATTATTAACATAATATCATTAAATATAGTTTGAGTGTTGTGCGGATACTCAACAATTTTAAAAGCAATAATTTTTTTATGCATAACCCAAAGTGGGTCTATATATTGTGCAGTTGCAGCCATATAACCCCTCTTATTAATCACTTCCCACATAACTGAAGTTAAAGATATCACACCCCAATATTTTCCCAAATTCGAAATCAATAGTTGCTTTGTATTAAGAAAATATGTAATTGTATCAGAACGAAGAGTATTTCGACTTACCCCTTGGTACCTCGGTTGAAAATATCTTCTGACGTAGTTAACGAAATGTTAGATGTTCGCTATTGCTAGTGGAAACTCCGCCACGGCAACGAACTTCACCATTCATGTTCGAGCTTCCTCTTCCAAAAACATCCATGTAGAAATTGGCGTAGTAGTAGCATTGGCTTTTGGAGTACCAAATTGTAGTTGTGTTTCACCAGTTGGAAGAAGCCCATGTTTAGCTGAACATGGTTTGTAGTGACGGTTGAGGTGGGTGGTTCCAATACTTTTTTGCCATGCCAATCGTTGTTGGCAGTATTTACATACTGCTTTGGTTTCTCGAAGTCCATCGACCACACGACTAGTGTGAACCAATTTGAAATGGTCCCAACATTTTGTCCGCTTCTTCCCCTTTCTCTTCTCGCTTGCATCGGGAATATTTAATGTCGGTTCTTCATCTTGTTCCAAATCAATTGGAACACTAGCTGCAACATCATTTTCATCCAAATCAATTGGATGACTATCATGAACGTCGAAATCTTCAATATTTTTTGGGATTGATAATTCATTGAGACCGGAGAATTCATTCTCAAATTGATTTTGAGCAGGTGTTTGTGTTTCGTTCTCCATACCGAACAAGTTTTCAACAAAATGATTGTGAATCCATTTGTTATGAATAATAGAAATTGAATTTAGAAATATAGAATTGAGAAGTGAATGAAAATTATGTAGTAGTTGTCGAATGTAATTGTAAAATAGTAAGAAATAATGTAAAAAAAAAATAGAAGATGATTATAGAATGAATGAAAATGAATGAGAATGATATTGTTGATAATTGATAAATGTAGAATGTAAATTGTAGAGAGTATAGTATAGTAAATACTGAGAGATTGATATTTGTGAGAAAAAATTGTTGATTATGGTGGGTATTTATAGAAGAAAAATGTATGTGAAATTGAAAAAATAAAAAAAATTAAAGGACTAAAATGGTCACTGAACTTTTTTGTTTTAATTTTTTTAATATACACGAGTCACTAGTCGAGCGGCTCGTGGCTCGTTAAAAGGCGAGCCCATGAGCAGGCTCGTGGGCTCGTCTAAACGAGTCGCTCGTTGGTTTGACCAGCCGAGCCTGCTCGGCTCGTGCTCGTGCTCGGGTTCGGGCTCATTTTTTTGAGGAGCTCGAGCGGCTCATGTGTATGAATAGTACGAGCCGAGCACCCGAGCCGACGAGCCGTTTGCCCCAATTGCCACCTCTAATTCTCCTCTCTTTTTCCTCTTTTATCTTTTATCAACTTATAATTTAATACCATAAGTATTTTTATCTATAATGATGTTAAAAACACTTTTAGAGTAGAACCTCAATTACCATTCCTCTAGAAGTGGACAAATAATACGTAGTAAACGAAGATTAGGGTTTTAATATATCAAAGTCATTCAAAAAGAACCTTTGAAATGTGAAAACTTTGAATTCCTATATAATAGAGAGTGATGGAGACTACTACGTTATGTCACCATCTTGAAGGCCCCAATCCCACTAAAACGTGGAATAGGAAATGACTAACACAATTCATTGTGTGAATCCATAAAGAAAACAAAGGAAAAAAAAAAAAAACCATTTCTTTGTTTCGTCCTTGTTTGAGACCCAGATCGAGTCTCAAACAGGGCCCAGCACCACTAAGGTCAAAAAAATGTGTTCCCTTCGGATCAAACAAGGAATATTTGATGGATCCACAAGGTTCATGATCTTCTCTTTTATGCAAGTTATCAAGTTACTGACCAAATTCAGAAGACGTGAAATAAACAGGAAAAATGAAATAACGAACCTCGTAATTGAAATATAAAAAATGCTACTTATACAGATTTTTTGGTACAAATGGATTTAAGGGCGAAACTTAATTGGCTTATTTAACTATTTTAGGGTCCAAAATTCAATAAAATCTTGCCCGCCGGTATTCTTTAAACCAGTCCGTAAAAACAGCTTGTACATGTAGCATTTTTCTTGAAATATATACAGTCGAAAAGCATTGTTAACAAGAAACACATATTCACACTTCTTGATTCACCCTCCAACCATTTTATAATTTTTAATAAAGAATGACTGAATAATAATGAAATAATATTTTAGTTTTTTTATTAAAAAAAAATCAAGAAATCCTAACTCCTAATAAAATAAATATTTTACTAAACTAGACATTAAAGACAAATTAATTTCCTCCATAATAAACAAAGTGCTCGTTTGACCGTCTAAACTATAAAGTTCGATCCCATAATCACTAGGCTCGAGTTTAGCTTATATGCTCATTTTGGCGCAGAGAATATGTATTTTTCTTCTTCTCCCAATAAATGGATTGAGTCTAAATATTAGAACACAATAACATTTTTTCTATACTACATTTAAAATGATTGATAAAGTATATGACAAAATTTACAGCTTATGCCCCTGTTTGATCCAATTTAAAAATTTTTATTTTCATTCTTCTACTAATTTTCAACCACATATTTTTTTAATAAAATAATATTTTCTATCACATCAATAACTTTTTTTTTTCAGCCACACATTCTTCATCAATCTCCTCTTCTAGAATACATTTTTCCAAAATAACATGGTTCAAACACACCCCATAATTTTATTCTGATCATCAATCTGTGATACATGAATGAGATAAAAATATAGATAAAATCCTCTTATCTTAAACTTAGGCCAATTTACTTCGAGGAAAGGGGAAAAAAATTTATTCGAAACCTTGTTATTTTAGTACCAATTTGGTAGAGATTAAACTTGAAATTTTAGTATATTTGGATAAAAATTGATGAAATATGTTGTTCAAAAGTTGTGGATTCCATTAAATGTGTGGTTAAAATTAACTGTTTATTTTAACTTGGAATTTTAATTGAATTTTAATCCAAACCAAATAAAGCATTAGTTACGTTTAAATCTGACGGGTCAAAGAATTATACTATAATATTATAATATTTATATAAGGGTCTGTTTGATTGCAAAGGTGGAAAATAAGTGGAAATAAAATGAATTTCAGAGAAAATAATTGTCTATAACTTGTTTTCCAGAAATTGTTAATTAAATGTATTTGATTAGTATAATTTTCCACTCGAAAAATTTTAAAATTCCGGATCTTTTATGTTCGTTTGACTTTGTTTTACATGAAAATTGTCCATTGAGGTGATAATTTTTTGGCACAATTGATTATCAAGTTTGTTTCCATTACCGAAAAGTAAAAACAAAAAAAAAAAAAAAAATTTCCAAGAAAATATTTTTTTCATCAAAGTTTAGTGTTCGTTTAACTTTGTTTTATATGAAAATTGTCCATAAAATGAATTTTTTTTTACAATTGGTTATAAAATTTATTCCAATTGCAAAAAAATTAAAAAAAAAAGGTTGAAATTCCATTTTCCCACGAAAATGATGGGAAAAGTAATTCCACAATTTCCATGAAAATGTGCACGTGTAGAGTAAAGTAAGAAAAAAAATCTCATGACAAAAAATGACTTATCAAAAAAGTCAAAATATGGATTCCATTTTCCATGAAAACCATGGCTATCAAACATATCCTAATATTGGAAAGCCTAGTCAAGCTTATCCGAATGGAGTGGTGTTCGCTGTTTCTTGAGTAACTTTTCTACCATAAAAACAAAATAGACTAGCTAGTCAACCCTCGAGCTAAATTGGGGTCCCAAAGAGCGAACCAACATTAATTTATAGTTTAACCCCATATTTGATAACTATTAACTAGTTTTTTTTTTTTTTGAGAAAATAAATTTTAGAATGATAATTTTTTTGATAATGTGTGATTTAAAAGTAGGAAATTTTTTTTTTTTTTAATTTACGTGCGAAACATTTTATTTTCAAAATGTGAG
Source organism: Fraxinus excelsior (assembly GCA_019097785.1). Classification (NCBI taxonomy): domain Eukaryota; kingdom Viridiplantae; phylum Streptophyta; class Magnoliopsida; order Lamiales; family Oleaceae; genus Fraxinus; species Fraxinus excelsior. The sequence goes on from CM032643.1 coordinate 14,090,380, forward strand.
ATTTGAGAATGAGTTTTAAGAGAGGAGAGAGAGAATTTTGTTTCAATGGTTGTGGCTGAATACTACCCCCGCCCATAGTTTCCTCTAGACCGTGTCGTAATCTGGTGACAAAGCACCTTGCGTCATATTTCCAAATCAGATCACGATTGAATCAATCCAAATGAAATTTTCAGCTGATGGGATAAAATCTAAAACTCGTGGTCATTATATATACAATCATGCTATGTGGACTATTTTGGTTGACAATTCACACGAATAATATCCCGTTCATTCATTTTAAAACTATTTTAAATTAATGGTTCAGATTTTAACAACATCAATGTTTTCAACCATGATTCTCAATCACAATTGTACAAATATGTTAATTCTTATATGTAGCCTCTATTGTGGAAGAATGTATAAATGATTTAATTCATAAATAAATAAAAATAAGTAGTTCGTGAATATATAGCACTATAAATCCATTGAAATATGTAATTTCAATCATGCTATATAGACATAATAATTGACATAACGTCACACGACAATTTTATCGTTAGATTGTTTAAATAACAATCAAATTTTTTATTCAGGGTGTGTTTGAGCCACATTATTTTGGAAGAATATATTCTGAAATAGTAGATTGATGGAGAATGTGTAGTTAAAAAAAAAAAAGAAAAAAATATTAATGTAATGAAAAATATTATTTTATTGAAAAATGTGTGGTTGAAAATGAGAATTAAAATTTTAATGTGTACCAAACAGGATATCAACCGCATATTGTAAACTTCTATTATGTCACCTACATTTTGGCAAAGTAACATTATTCATAAAATTTACCCGGCAATTTTCACTATTTCTTTGATTGTCCCTTAATATATTTTAAACATTTCGTCACATTATATAAAAGTTTTAAATTATTTAGACCTACGTGTGGAATTACACAATTAAAAGCAACGATTTACTTTTTTATTATTTCTAGATTATTAGATCAAACAAGTCCATTTATCTTAAATTTGAATACCACAATCAATAATTAAAGCAGTAAAGAACACCAAAGATGATCACGGATAAATCCCAACTAGGTAAAAACTTCAGATATTTTGCCATCAAATATCCACTATAAATCGAAGCAAACTTACAGTACGATCCAAACTCGTCTACCCCGTAGAACTTTTGATGCCACTTCCTAATGTCGATCTCAACTCTTGGTATCTCACCTTAGTCCTCCTGAATTTGTGTTTTTGCAACAACTCATGATCCCTGATATCAATTTATCTCTGGTGGATTAAAAGGTTTGGTATTTGATCAAAATGCCTTGTGTGTTTTAATCTGTGGTTTAGTATGAAACAATATGGTTGAATCAAAAAATCAAAGTTTGGATGAGATTATGACTCAAATAATGTGGTGATTGAATATTTGAATCAATGAATGTGTTTTGGATTTTCAAATGAATGATATCTATGGAAATATAATTCAACACACTTTTGAACGTTCATAAGGATATATATATATATATATGGAAAAGTGTTTGGGATGAAAATGGATTAAAAAACCAAGTGCTTGAAGTAAAACAGAATTTTGAACGTCGACATATCGCTCGAGCGCCAAGCTTGCGACAGGTAAAGCACCAACTAAGCAATCGTTAGTATTTTTTTTTTTCATAAATTTCTCTTTTATATCCGATTGAGGTGATTTAAAATGAGTTGGGAAGCTAACTCACAATTATTCTAAAAACAGCTTTATCCAAATTCCAATGTTTTTTATGTGAAAAATGCGTTGCAAGTTGCGACTCAGAATTTGGAGTGTAACTTGTACGGCTTTTTGATACTTTTTGAACTTCTAAATGCATTCCAATGATCATATGTGATCTTCTTGAGCTCTCTCAAGAACTATACTACCAACCCAACTCTTTTGTCTTTAATTATGATTCTATAACTTATATTTTGACTTTGATTATAACTTGATAAACGAGTTAATTTTACAATTGGTCATTGAAGTTATAGCAAAATAACAAAATGGTCACTGAAGTTCGAAACTTGCATAAACGGTCACTCAACTTTCAGGCACTTTAAAAAATGGTCATTGAGGTAAGTTTTTGGACTTTTTTGTTCTAATTGAAACCTAAATTAACAAAACACGGCCCCTTAAAAATTGGAGGACCTGAAGTGAAATTTCCTTTTTTATATAAATTAAAGTCTTCAACTGTTCATCTTCTCCGTCAGAATCCTTTTGCCAGTAATTCAAATCCACTCCTTGTTGTTTCCACTTTTGCTTTGCCATTTGAGAGTTCCCCTCCTTGATGGCACCACAACAATCTGAGCGCAAACCATCCACAACTGGTTTAGTGAGAACATTTTTTGGGATAAAGTTTGTGATTTTTCTCTTGGATTTTCTGATTTATTGGATTTTAATCGTGTCATTTTGGTAAATTTGGGATATTATTACAGGTCAAAACCGAGTTGACCATTTTTTAAAGTGCCTGAAAGTTGAGTGACCGTTTATACACGTTTCGAACTTCAGTGACCATTTTGTTATTTTGCTATAACTTCAGTGACCATTTGTGAAATTAACCCCTTGATAAACTCGTAATACAATTCAACTAGGACTTGATTTTGATTAAAGAAATTGCCAATTAAAATTTGGACTTAACACTTAGCAAATTAAAAGACGTTCACGTAATGTTAAAAAATTCAAAAAGTGAAGCATTAAAATTTATAACTTATTCAATCATTATAAAGTATAAATAAAAAGTAACCATCAAAATTACTCTGTATTTTAAAAAGTTAAAAATAAAAAGTCAATTGGAGCTCAGAGGTGCTCCTAAGATGAGATGATGTTAAAAACTTGACCTTTAGATAATTTTTGTAAATACTGTTGACCTTATTTTATTTTTTAAAATAAATTTTATTGTTATGTTTTTATTCTTCAAATAGTGCATGAATTTAATTTAATTTTTTTTTTTGAATAGCTATTTAGACTCATCTCCCAATCCTTGATAAAGAGTAATATCTAAATATTACGCCCTGGTTGATAAAACACTAAAAAAAAAAAAATAAAAAAAAAATAAGAGATTCATACTACATTGCTGTAGAAGTTGACAAACAGATTGACATAATATCTCATAACATTCTATAATTTAACTATTTTAAAAACATTCATTTTTTCCATCCAATCATTTACGGGTTAATTTCACAAACGGTCACTGAAATTACGTCAAAAATCACAGAACGGTCACTGAAGTTTAAAACTTGTACTAATGGTCACTGAAGTTACGTTTGGTTTCACTAATGGTCACTGAAAGACCTTTTCATTTTAATTGAAACTTAATGAACCAATATAGTTGAAACTTGAACATTGAGGACCTAAATCACAAATTTATAATAAAACCAAAAATTAAAAATCAATCTCATTCTTCCCCGCCAACCACCGCCACTAGCCGCCGCCTCAAACTCCACACACCACCCAAACTCAGGTTCACGCACTACACAATGACACAATCCAAAATTCTCTATTCCTCTTCCAATTACCAGAAGCTCTGGTACAGAATCGCACTAATTTCTCTGCTCAAATGCTTCCCCACTTCTCATCTGCCCACTTCAATTTTCACCACAACTCCTTTTTCCAGGCCTTCATTTCCACCATTTAAACCAATCACCTTGCAATTTAAGCCATTAAGAACAAACCCATGTCACAAATTTTCAATTCAGCCTTTGAAATGCTCAGTTTCTGTAGTTTCAGAGCCAACGAACTATTGGAGGATAAAGTTTGGAAAGCAGATCGGAGTCAGAGAAATGAACACACGTAATTCTATTAAATACGTTATTCATTTAAGCTTTTACCAGTATTAAGTGTAAAATTCGGCTAAATTTGAAGCGAAAATTCTGTTTAATACACGTAATTCTGTTAAATACTTTATTCATTTAAGCTTTTACCAGCATTAAGTGTAAAATCCGGCTAAATTCGAAGCGAAAAGTTCTGATTGATTATAAATCTCAGTCTAATTAAAAACCTTAACACCGATGTCGTTTTTGCGAGCTTTAAGAACGGAGGAGAGGAGCTTGGGAAGCGGATCGGAGTCAGAATCCTCAACGCGAGAAGGCCATGACTCGTGAGACTTGTAGCAAAGGAACAAGTGGTAGTCGTAGGGGGTCAACGGTGCCAGATAGGTTGTTTGGTACATCTATGGCCTCTCGAATCCGTACTTCGTGCTTTCATCAGTGGCGACGGTGGAGAAGATCTTCGATTCTCTGGCCATTATGATTTCTGGTGAAACATCACGGCCAGAAAGAAATGGGTTTGTGGTGGGGGTGTTATTGTAAATTTGCGATTCAGGTCCTCAAGTTTCAAGTTTCAACTATTTTGGTCCATCAAGTTCCAATTAAAATGAAAAGGTCCTTCAGACCATTAGTGAAACCGAACGTAACTTCAGTGACCGTTAGTTCAAGTTTTAAACTCCAATGACCATTTTGTAATTTTAACGTAACTTCAGTGACCGTTTGTGAAATTAACCCAATCATTTACTATTACATACACATATGTCAAGGCAGATGTCAAAATTCATCTGTCAATATAGAATAATCCTGATACACAACTTTTATTTTTTTAAACTCATTTTTACCAACACATTACCACAATAAATTACCTCAACCAAATAAAAATATTCTGCAAGAAATTAATAGAATAATAAATAAAAAAGAAGACCACGACAAAGAGAGTAAAGAAGCACACTGGATTTTATTTATACATTGTTCATACACGTCATATAATAATAATACTGACAGCCCACCATTTTCAGTCTAAAATATCTGAAATAATGGGGAAAAGGCAAAGATCTTCGGAGCCAACGATAAAACAAAAGCTACGATATGATAAAACAAACAGCAATACTTAATAGGTTCAAATATGCTTATAATCTACACAACATACACAGTACAGTGCTGAAATGGAAACAGAAGACTCATGCTCAATTCACTGAAGACGATGTGTGATTTTCATGCTTGATCGGAAGTATAAGCGCTCTGTGGGGAACTGAAGGTGGAGGTGTCACTGGTGGCACCGCCGTTGCCGGAGCCGCTGCCTTTGATTTTAGCCAGTACTTGATCTGCTTTTGAGGTGACAGTCTCGACCAAGCTCTCGAAAATTTGAGCTTTGATTCGACCCCTCTTTGGAGGTAGGCTGGAACCTTGTTTTGCAGGGTTGGAAGCCATTAAGAATCAATGTGTTGTGCAGTGATGAGTGATGAAATTTTAAGAAAAGAAAATCTGGAAAAGGGGTTGAGAGAGAAGGCCGGCCCCCTTGGGTCGGGGTGGGAGTACTGTATGGAGATGAAATGAACAACGGGAGGCGGTAGGTTTATATAGACAAAGTTGAATGAATTGGCAATACCCCGTATTTTCTTGAGATATGCTACACTTACTCACAAATGCGGGGGTGGGGGTGGGGGTGGGGTTTTTTTCTCAGTTTTTATTCCGATGGACCCACACGGGTGAGTGGGTGTAAAACGTCCTCAAGTCATGGACCACTGCAGCCGACCATTCTTTAATGGAAGGATATGTTTGGCAAAGCTTAAAGAAATTACTTCTTATTAAGTAAATAATTTGATAGTAAACCAGTCTTTTTTTGTTGGTTAATAATAAGTGCGTCGTGTTTTAAAATTGCTCCAGATAATCGAACCTAGAAAGATGAAAGACAGAAAGAGTTAAAAGATCGAGAAATTGAGCCAAAAATTTAAGCAATTTTTTTTTTTAATTGAAACCTACGTTTTAAAAGTTGACAAAATATAGGGTTGAAAATTGATAAAAAACTGTCTATGTCTAACATTTTCTAAAAACGAGTTCATTGGCAGGGACCTCAATTCTCCATTTACTTATTTTACATACAATTTATATTTAAAAACATAACAGAATAAGAGTCGAACGAGAGCATGTTCCCTATTTAGTGATGGCAACGGGGCGGGTTCGGGGCGGGGTGCGGGGCGGGGCGGATTTTTGCCCCGTTTAATGCCCCATTTAGTTTTTTTTTTTTTTAAACCAAAAATTTTCAAGTAAATACAATTCAAAATTTTATAATCCAAAGCAAATAATATTTAAAACAATTATATCAATATTCAAACTAAACAATGAAAACAAACAATGTCCAAAATTAAATAAACAACATTTAATTTTTTTTTTTTTTTTTTTTTTAAACTAATCAGGGCGGGGCGGGGCGGGGCACCCTCGCCCCGCCCCGCGACCCTAGGCGGGGCGGCAATCCCCGCCCCGCCAACCCGTCGGGGCGGATTTTTTTCGCCCCATTCGGGGCGGGGCGGGGCGGGTTTTTTTGCCATCTCTATCCCTATTGTTAATTAATGTAAATTTTATATAAATTAATATATCAGTTAATTTTTCATGTTGAGATTAAAAAAAAAAAAATAGTTTTTAGATTGAAATTAAATAAAAATAAAATAATATTAAGTTAAAGAGGAGGACCGTGGCTCAATTAATCGAATATTAGACCATCGATTTTCTAGAAGGCAGAATAAAGACATCTATCTAACAAATTCATTTGACAAAATGCACTCACTTGAATTGAATGAATTGGCTTATTTTTCAATTCCATGTATCTTCTTAGTCTAGCTTAGCTGTTAAACGCCGACCCAACTTTATAGAATATATTTGGATAAGTTTTTAGGAAAATGAGTCTGTTCTTGTTAACGCTTTAAAAATCTTTCCGAATTATTGAATCAAGAGATGAAATAGTCGAAGGTCAAAAGATATAATGAAATTGAACCATTAATTTCAGAAATAAAAACGTTATTATTAGGGTGAACTAACGAGTTTGGATTTTTTTTTTTTTAAATTATTATCGAAGTTTACCTCTTGGGTTTTTTGACTGAATTTTGAATTTTAGGATTGCTACGTTATTCCTCATTAAACCAAGCAATTATTGTATGTATACATATATGAGACAAAAATGTTGGGCGGCACGAATACAGGAATGAGTAATTCAACCTGAAACTTTCGCTTAAAAAAGGTCCATACTGCTGCTGCTAATAATAAATTAATAATACCTAGTTTGACATAAAGATAACACTTTTCAACGTTGACAAACGCACAAGTTAACAAAAAGATAATTGGTTGACAGAGAAAAATGTCCGGTCACTTTTAACCAATACAAACATGCTATGCTTGACAATTTTTGAGTTGATACAATTTATACCATCTATTTTTTAAATCAACCACACAGATCCTGACAATGCATGAATTATCAAAAAATGTTGTACGAATAGCTTTATTCTATTATTATTATTTCATGTTCTCCAAAAGAGCAATTAGTACATAACGTTCTTACATTTTATTATTATTGTGGAAAATGTCTTTACCTTTCACTTTTTTGTTATTTCACATTTCATTGCGTAAAAAATCATTTTCATCAATTTTCTCAATTAAAAGTTTTGAAATGATGAGTATACCCTTCTATTTAAACAAAATATAACGAAAAAAAAAGAACTAATTGCAAACATAGTTTCAATTTTTTTTTTTTAAAAAAAGTGCAAACGAATCACAAATAAATTATTGAAAGGATAATTAGCTCATAATGTCCTTACTTTTTATTATTATTATTGTGAAAATGTTCCTAACTTTTTTTTTTTTTTTTTTAGCATTTTCACCTTTAATTACGTCTTTGATTGCGCAAACTATCATTTCTATCCATTTTCACCAATTTCTCAATAAAAAGAAGTGAAATGATGAATATACCCTCCTATTTAAATAGAAGATTAATTGCAATCATAGTCTCAAAATTTATTAAAAAAGTGTAAATGAGTCGTAAATAAATTATTAAAAAAAGTACAAATAAGTCTCAAATAAATTAGGGAAAAAAAAATTAAAAAGTGCAAACAATTCCCAAATAAATTATTAAAAAAATAAAAATTATTTTTTTAAAAAAAAAAGTACAAACAAGTCCCAAATAAATTATTACAAAATTAGAAATTTAAAAAGTTGATTTTTTTAAAATTTAATATATGATGGTATATTAATTATTTCATAGTTTTTTTATTGAGAAAATTGATAGAAATGATGGTTTGTGCCATCAAATGTGGAATCAATGGTATATAAAAAAAAAAAAAACGAAAGGTATGTACTTTTTTCACAATAATTGTGAAATGTATGTATGGACATTATGCCCCCGTTTGACACACTTTAATTTCTATTTCTCTTTCTCATTCTTCATTTCAACCACACATTCTCCAAATAAAATAATATTACACACAAATCAAAAACTTTTCATCACTTTTCCACCACATATTCTCACATCAATCACTATTTCAAAATTTCTACACACCTAAAAATGGGTTTCAAACAGGGGCTATATGCTATTTATTTTGACTTCTTATTGTAAGGTAGTTCGAACACATATCTTTTTCAAATCCCTTCTTCATTAATAATTAAACTTAATGCTTCAAAAATTATATTGTAAATAACATAATGTCTTTTGTGATCGCCCCAAAAAAGTAGTGCGACCTAATAAAAATTGAAAATACCATCATCAAGTATTCAATCATCACAAGCGTGTATTCTCTTTGACCAAACTCTATTAAACTCTACTTAATTGGCGGTCAATTGCTTGTCAAAAAATATTCATCTCATGCATTGTCCAATATACTGGATCAGACCCTTTGGGAGAGATTAAAATTGAAAAACTAATTATTGTTGTTGACTTTTATTAGACGAGTGACACCCGATAATGACCATAATTTCAATTTTAATTGAATTTTAATCAGTATCAAACGGGCTCTTAGTTAACACAATTTCACATTGACACACAACTCATTTGTTTGAATGAATTGATCCATGGTATGCTTCATCCTTGATTATACGAACATAGTTGCTAGACTAAAGAATTACCAGACTCTCCAATCTTGAACAATCTATCTATCTTTTTTTTTTGTTAAGATTTGAGATTTTATCGTAAAAGGTCAACCTTATTATAAGGAGTAGCCAAAACCTTTATAAATTGGTCTATGTTTTCATCTTTATTCGATGTGAGATTCTACCTTTAACATGCTACCTCAAGATGGTGACTCGTTTTGAGCAGACCAATCTTGAGATTCGTGTGCTCAATTTTTTTGAGTCTTAAAATTTGGGGTTCCATTTTAAAAGGTCAATATTATTAAGAGGAGTAGCTCAAATCTTTATAAATTGGTCTATATTTTCATCTTTGTTCGATGCGTGATTATATTATTTTAACATTTTTGACACATTTATCTCAAACTAAAGTGTTTATAGAAGTACTCTCTCTACGAATTGAGCCAATTTCTAATCAGATTTTTTTTTTTCGTTTTAGTTTAAAATATGATATATATGGAAGCCCACAAAATTAGAATATCACATGAATTCCAAACAAATTGTTTCATTTGTCAAAACAGAATTTAGAATAATTTAATTAAGGTGACCAAAGCAATTACATCATGGTGGTGTCTCATTCATTTACATCCATCCCCCATGGAAATGTAGATGTCAAATGAAAATAAAAGTGAAAATGAAACTAAAGAGAGTCGTAAAGAGTTTGTAGAAACAACGGAAATCGCGTTACAACATTACTATCATTTCTCGTTTTGTCACTTTCATAACGTGACAATTAGTCAATTAGAATAGTTAAATCATAGACACGACGTTAAAAGTGTAATAATGGATAAAAAAATATAACCTAGAATATTCATAAACAAATTTCAAGTTTAGCCCTTATTTGGTACACATTAAATTTTTTCATTTTCATTCTTTTACTCATTTTCAACCACACATTTTTCAATAAAATAATATTTTCTATCACATCAATAACTTTTCCTTCTTTTCAACCCAATATTCTCTATCAATCTACTATTCCAGAATATATTCTACAAAAATATTGTGGCTTCTTCAACGCTCCCCAAGACAACAGAGCCATTATTGTGGGGGAGGGTAAAGAGCATCCAACGCAAAGCGGCCTTTCATTCTCTTGTTTCGTCGTGGCACACCCCCCAAAAGCACCCCCAGCTCAGGGGGACCAGAAAACGCAATTCGTTTCCCCCCCTTCATCGGTCCTTCCAGCCTTCCTTAACAAACCCTCGAGCCTCCTTTGCGCCGCCATGGCAGTAGTGCCATAAATGTCAGCTTTTACAAAAGAGTGGACCGGGAATTCTATCAGAATTAGAGTCTCAATTGGGAGCAAGCATTAAGCAAAAAGGAAATACTAGGAGAATCAGGAATCGTTGGTTACTAGACGCTCGAAAATGAGTACCGCGTGTGTTTGAGCAACATTATTTTGGAAAAATGTATTCTGGAATAGTAGATTGATGGAGAATATATGATTGAAAAAAAAGGAAAAATTATTGATGTGATGAAAAATATTATTTTATTGAAAATGTGATTGAAAATGAGTAGAAAAATAAGAATGAAAATTTTAATGTGTACCAAACAGAGCTTAGTAAAAAACATAGTGACTATTTGAAAAAAAGAATATATTATTATTTGTTGGAGTAGGGTACAATGTCAAATTGACCGCATTCAAGATTTGCCTAATTTGGATGGATTTGACAGTGTACTATATATGTATTATAGGAGCGGAGACTTATGCCCCACCTGGTCGCATCAACATGTCCAGGTTGTGGCTCGAAAATTTTGGCGTGCATGCAGGCACTGCGACACAACAGCAACCTAGACAGACATCGCATGCAGATTGCAAACATCACATATAGTGATGGCAATGGGGTGGTTCGAGGCAGGGGTGTAGGAGCGGAGACTTATGCCCCACCTAGTCGCATTAACATGTCCAGGTTGCGGTTCGAAAATTCTGGTGAGCATGCAGGCACTGCGACATAGCAGCAACGTAGACAGACATTGCATGCAGATAGCAAACATCACATATAGTGATGGCAATGGGGCGGGGGCACCCCCGTCCCACCAATACCCGCCCCGCCTTAGACGGGGCTGGGGACCTTGCCCCGTTTCATGCCTCATTTAGTTTTTTTTTTAAACAAAAATTTTCAATTAAATACAAATTCAAAATTTTATAATCCAAAGCAAACAATACTTAAAATAACTACATCAATATCCAAACCAAGCAATGAAAACAAACAATGTTCAAATTTTTTTTATTTAACTAGGCGGGGTGGCAATCCCCGCCCCGCCAACCCGTCATAGCGGGTTTTTTTCGCTCCATTCGGGGTGGGGCAATCTGGGCATGGCAAGACACAGACTACAGTCATGGAAGCACATCAAGCACACATGCTACAAGCTGCATGACATGAGCAGTTTTTCCAGCACATCAAAGTTGTTTTCTAGGGAGAAATATCATGGGCTGCAGCTCGATATTTTGGAGACACAAATAGACTTTTTCAAATTGGCCACTTGTGCCACTTGCAAGAGGAAATGTCAAAGGAGGAAGAAAATGCAAATTTGACCACTATGAAAGGGACATATCCACTTGCATGTCAATTATAGAGACATGCCACTTGCAAATAAAGTAAATACCAACTTTGCTTCCTCATGGTCTAAGGAGGTTTAAGACAACTTACATCCAATGAGGACCCTTGGATAAAGATTGTTCTTGGTCATTAATTCCAAGACAACTTGCAAGGTTTTTGCCTATAAATAGAAATGTAGTCTCATTTGTAAAAACATTCATGAGATTAAAGTTATTTCTATACAAAGAGAGTTTTCTCCAATTTTACTTGTTTCCATATTTTCCTCACTTCAAATCCTATACTAAAAGTTGTAGTAATTTAGCCTAGTTGGTTAAATTATTTATGAGTGTTGAAAGGCTGACTTAATGTTTTCTCGTGAGGGGTGAGAATAGTGCACGTTAAGGCCACACGATTTCTAGTTGTTCGAGGGTAACAAAACTAGTCCTAGACAAGTGGTATCAGAGCCTCATTTGTAGGCCGTTATAATGACGGATTCTCAACAACCCCTTGATATTGAGATCGAGGAAAGGGGCCGTGGTGTTGCCCTAATTGAAGCGAAGAAACCAAGAAGCAAAAGTATGACTCAGGAAGCCATTGCCATGGAGGGTAAGCTTGATCAAATCATCGAAAATATGGGTGATCATGTTGAATCCCTAGAAAACTCCTTGGAGGCACACTGATATGATCCGGGGTGAGCCACTTTTTAACAAGAATTCGAAGCATGTTGGAAAGAGATTGAGCAAAGTCTGAGATTTCAAAGAAATGATAAGAGCTATACATTTACATGTTCGAGGAAAGGAGTTCATAATATTGAAGTTAACATGCCAAGGAACAAGTTTGGTGAAGGGGGCGAGGTTGAAAGTCCAATGGATCATGCAAATCGAGATAGAAGAAAGGAGGCTGAAATTTATACCTATGCAGCCGCATAGACATAATAGCTTTGCGGCCGCAAAGGCATATACCGAAAACTTAGAAGTGATTTTTGGTTGTTCCATACGGCCGCAAGGAACAAAAATTGGGTGAAATTTTCATTTTTTCGCGAATTTTCTTATTTTGTTAGAATTCTATGTTTAATCAATCTCCTACCTTATTTATGAGATTATGCACATTTTTACCTTATTTTCTAGGTTTAGTATAAATAGGATTTCTCTTTCATTGTAACGAAGCTTTTGACATAATGAAATATTGAGATTTTCTATCTTCTTGTTCTTCATGAACAATCCCGAATTTATCAAATATGTTGAATATTTGTTGCGTTCAACCCTAGTACTTATCAAAGGATTAGACACCCTTTGTGGCGTTAGCAAATCGAGGTTCTTGTTTCCGCATATCAACGGGTCTAAGGTTTAATATACCTTAGGTTCTTGAATCGTGAGGTTCGGGTTGAGATTTTATCGTCTACAACCTGAATTTAGACTTTCTTGAATTGATTTCAAATTGTTCGTGGGTTCCTAAGATATATTCTTGGCCGGGTTCGCATCACACACTCCATTAGAAAGTTAGAAACTCTCCAAACTAATGCCCAACAGGTGATGGACGTGCAACCCTCGTTGGAGAATAATGTCCAAAAGATGAAAGATGATGTCCAGGCTGTAGTAGCTCAACAAGCCACAATGACGAAAGATTTTGGTAGACTCCAATCTAAAGTCTTAGATTTGGTTTCCACCGTACAAGGCCAAGTAAACCATTCGGCCGTGATGATGGAAAGATTGAGCAAGGAGCTAGAGCAACACAAACAAACTACCGCTAGTATAAGCGGAGATGCTGCTACTAGTGTTGCTGCCCCAAAGATCGAGTACCCGAAGCCTAAATATTATGATGGGTGACGTGATACCAAAGATGTGGAAAACTTCCTATGGCAAATGGAAGTTTATTTTGAGGGTGTAAATCTTGTTGATGAAGCCATGAAAGTCCGTACCACTACCATGTACCTTTTCGACACCGCATCACTTTGGTGGCGTCGAAAGCATGCCAAATTTGAGAAGGGAGATTGCAAGATTGATACTTGGGAAGAGTTTAAAAAGGATTTGAAAAGACAATTTTACCCGAAGAATGTTGTGTATGAGGCTCGAAAGAAGCTAAGGGAGTTGAAACATAGAGGAACAATTCGTGACCACGTCAAGGAATTCACGACCCTTATGCTTCAAATCCCGAGCATGCCGGATGATGTTTTACTATTCTACTTCTTGGATAGATGTGCACATTGGGTACGTCAAGAATTACAATGTTGTGGAGTCAAAGATGTAGACGAGGCAGTTGCGATTGCTGAATCTTCGACGGAGTACCAAAGGAGCACGAAGACGCAAGCAAGGACCTTCAAACCAACCAACGGAGATTTTTGCAAAGGCAGATGTGACATAAGGAAAGATAAACCACGTGGTAAGCTGGATTGGAGGTCAAATCCCAAGGTTGATTACAAGTCCGGTAGCAACAAACAAAATACATGGCGAAAGGAGTACGACGACAAGAAGAAAGGTAATTTTACTCTTCGTATGTTTGCAAAGGGCCGCATTTCTTGCGAGATTTTCCTAAACTTGGATCTTTGGCATCTATTAACGTGACACAACCAGAGGCTTCCCATGATAAGGAGGTTGGTGCAAGTCACATGGGTTCATTGCAAATTTTCAATGCTTTGAATGCTAAAACCGTTCCAAGGCCGAGCGGAGAAAAAGGGTTAATGTTCGTTGTTGCCAAAATCAATGGACGGCCAATACGAGCATTAGTTGATACCGAAGCCACACATAATTTCATCACGAAGGATGAAGCACTAAGGCTAGGACTGACCATTCACCATGGAGATGGATTGTTGAAAACGGTGAATGCAATCGATTGCAAAGCCGTTGCATGGCGTAGTTCAAGGGGTTAACTACGATTAGGTTCGTGGCATGGACCCGTTGATATCTCAGTTGCATAGATGGATGATTTCAAGTTCGTGTTGGGCTTGGATTTCTTAAGGAAGGTAAATGCTATTTCCATGCCTTCATTTGGTTCCGTGTACATTTTGGAGAATGGGTCATCTTGTATGGTTCCTACCATTTGCATGGGGATGGAAGTGAGACAACTCCCGGCTATGCAATTAGCCAAAGGATGGAAGAGAGGTGAGCCGACATTCATTGCTCAATTGTCGGTTGAATCCGAAGTCACCATGAACGAGGATGTCTTGCTGACTACAATGGTGAAAGTCCTTGAGGAAAATAGTGATGTGATGCCCGCGGCATTACCAAAATAGAACAAAGGTTACCATCGGGACTTTTTGTTCTCCTCCTTGTTCCGGATCAACCATGAGATGTGATTACCATGGACTACATAACTACCTTGCTAAAGTCTGAAGGGTTTAGATCAATTATTGTTATTGACGATCGATTTTCAAAATATGCAACTTTTATTCCAACACCTAAGGACTGCACTGCGGAAGAAATGGCCGGTTACTATTCAAACATGTTGTGAAGTATTGAGGATTGCCCAAAAATATTATAAGTGATCGAGATCTCTGCTTCACGGGGAAATTATGGACAGAGTTGTTTAAACTCCTTGGAACGGACTTACACTTTTCTTCTAGTTCCCACCTGCAGATGGATGGACAGACAGAGCGGGTGAATGCATTGTTGGAATGTTATCTTAGGCACTTTGTGAGTGCTAATCAATGGAATTGGGCAAAGTTGATGGACATAGCTCAATTTTCTTACAACTTGTAGAAAAGTGATTCGACGGGACACAGTCCGTTTGAGCTTGCAACAGGGCGACAACCTACAACACCCTACACCTTGCCAGTGATTGATAATTTAGGATGGAGTCTCAGAGCAATAAAAATGGCTAATTCATGGGAAGATTATATGGACTTAGCTAGATCATGCTTGGAAAAAGCTTGGAAGTGTATGAAGAAATGGGCCGATGTTAAACAAAGACATTGGAATTCAACATTGGAGATCAAGTACTTGTGAAAATACGGTCTCGACAATTCAAAGCATACTAGATGGTTCACAAAGGCTTGGTTAGAAAGTATGAGGGACCGTTTCCCGTTATAGCTAAAGTAGGAAGAGTTTCCTATCGGCTAGATCTCCAAAACACTTTGAAAATCCATTAGATTTTTCATGTAAGCATGTTGAAGCCATATAAATCGGATGTGGAAGATCAAGAGAGAAATAAATCACGAAGAACGCCTCCCATTGTCACAAAATCTTTCGAAGAAGATGTTGAATCCATTTTGGCAGATTGAGTGGTGAGACGGAGGAGTGTCCTACCTTGTACTCAATACTTAGTCAAATGGAAGAGACAGCCTGAATCCGAAGCTACTTGGGAAAACGAGGGGGACTTGTAGCAGTTTGAGCCTGAGCTTCGACATTACATGCCGACGAGGGGGTCGACAGATTCGGTGGAGAAGTAACTTATGCCCTACTTGATCGCAGCAACATGTCCAGGTTGTGGCTAGAAAATTCTGGTGTGCATGCAGGTATTGTGACATAGCAGCAATGTAGATATGCATCGTAGGCAGATTGCAGGTAGGACATGTCATGATACAGACTACAATCATGGCAGGACGCATGCAGCACAACAAGCACACAGGCTGCATGACATGGGGAGTTTTTCCAGCATATCAAAGTGGTTTTCTAGGGAGAAATACCATGGGCCGCAGCTGGATATTTTGGAGATACAATTGGACAACTTGTTCAAATTGGCCACTTGTGCCACCACTTGCAAAAGAAAATGCCAAAGGAGAAAGCAAAGATAAATTTAGCCACTATGAAAGGGACATGTCCACTTGCATGTCAATTAAAGAGACATGTCACTTGCAAATAAAGCAAATACAAACTTTGCTTCCTCATGGTTTAAGGAGATTTAAGACAACTTACATCTGAGGACCATTGGATAAAGATTGATCTTGGCCATTAATTCTAAGACAACTTGCAAGATTTTTGCCTATAAATAGAGAGGTAGTCTCATTCGTAAAAACATTCATGAGATTAAAGTTATTTTCTATACAAAAAGAATTTTCTCCAATATTACTTGTTTCCATATTTTCCTTACTTTAAATCATCTACTCAAAGTTGTAGTAATTTAGTCTAGTTGGTTAAATTATTTGTGATTGTTGGAAGACTGACTTATCATTTTCTCGTGAGGGATGGGAATAGTGCACGTTAAGGCTGCACGGTTTCTATTTGTTCGAGGGTAACAAAACTAGTCCCGTGACAGGAGGGAGGGAAGTAGGTCAGCCCCTAGTCCAATAATATTTTATTTTATGCAGTGTTATAAAACTCAAACTGGATCGGCCGATTTGATCCAAAAATCAAAGAACTGGACTCAGGTCTGGTCCGAGTCACATAAATTTATTGCTTGACAAACAACCCGCTTCAAATTTGAACCGCGGATTTTTTAGATAACACGTCGGCCCATTTTTTGCTGACCCGACTGGGTCTTAGTATTTGTTGAAAACACCATCTTTAATCTCCTCAACGGCTTCTT
Source organism: Fraxinus excelsior (assembly GCA_019097785.1). Lineage (NCBI taxonomy): Eukaryota > Viridiplantae > Streptophyta > Magnoliopsida > Lamiales > Oleaceae > Fraxinus > Fraxinus excelsior. The sequence continues at coordinate 14,107,244 of CM032643.1, forward strand.
CTCACTCTTACGGAACAGACTGAGGCACCACTATTGTAACCGAGGATCTGGAATCTTTTATCTGAATTTAACACCAGAAAAGAGTCTTAGGATTCTCACAACTAACTCCTCAGTAGAAACACGCTCATTATTTTGCATTGACTTATTAAGTAGGGTTTGAAGCTGGGCTATAAATTATTTGCCATGTACTAACTCTCCAATCAATCTTTTTTCTCTTGGTAAGTAGGGTTTCACTCAAAATGCTAATTTCTTCTCACTTGCTCAAAGTTTGTAACTTTTTGAGATCTAGTTTTGAGGGGAAGAAACTCTTTTATTAAGAGAATGGGGACAAGTGGAAGAGAAGGGCAAGTTGTAGAAGATTGCAGAAAAGGAGAGAAACTTGATGGCATTCAATTTCGTATAAAGACAACAATCGTGCTACACTTACAGAAGAGCACTTCACAAATGGTTTACAGATGAGTTGGCAAGCAAGGAGTTTAGAAGGGACAAAAAAGAAAAAACCACACAAATGCCCCGTTCCTTTACTGGTCGAAATCCCCTTTCATTCCTCCAACTGAAACCCTAGAAATCGCCTCATCCCCGACCTCTGCCCGGCGAAGAAAATTGGCCTGGGTTGTTTACCATCTCCGCCCGGAGCTATCTCTTCCCATTTTCTTCGATTTTAAACTTTTCAAACCATGGATCACCCGAAGCAGTCAGCAAGGTAGACGTTCACCCACAAACGTGTCATCATAGCCGTTCACAAACGCAACACTCATCTCCACCTTCGCCCATCGTCTCAGTCCGCGGTCGCCGCAATCATCTCCATCTTCGCCCATCGTCTCATCATTATCAGGTAACATCCACATCCACCGCAGGGTACAATAAATCATCATAAATTTGAAAACATGATATAGAAAAATGAATATGTTACCTGATATGTCCAATGCTGTTGGCAGTGCAAGGAATTGATGGTATGAATGTTGACATCTTTGTTAATTGTGGTGATCGTGGTTTAATTCAATCAATGTTGATATCTATTTGCCTATTTTTGTTTACCTGTTTTAATAAGAACGTAATTCTTGATAGCTTTGTTAATTAGTTGTTGATGTTTAGAATAGATGAAATGGGTGAAGTTGCCTTTGAAAAAATTTATGCCCATTATCTAGACAGCTTTGTTGTTGTTTTCAGTCCAGGATGAGAGGTAGAAATGTTGGTGTTTGTCACGGATGTAGAAGCACGAAGAACTTCTTTAATGATTGCCCGATGAAACGGTGATGTCCATGGTGTAGACATGTTTGTATTTTGATTTGGAATTAGCTTATTGGAATCAATTTTCCCTTTGTTTATAACTTATGACAGTGCCGCATTTTGGAAACATGGTTATGTGGAACTAGTGTGATATCAATAGGGGGTTATAAATATTTTGTAAACATCGTAATGGCTTCAATGAAATTGCTTTGCTGTAGGTGTCTTTCAATTACGTTTTGTAAAGTCAAAGACATCAACCTGGACATAGAATTGTGGGAACCTGTTCACATTTAAGAACTAATGAGAATCTTAGCTAGGGACGGTAATATGCCTGAAATACTACTTATTCATCCAACCCGAATAACTTATTATTATATAGAAACATATTGTAAGAAAAAACAATCATGTTACATACAAAATCTTCCAAGAAAATCATACTTTTTGGCCACATTTTATGTTCATGCATTTTTCACAATTAAGACACCTAGTGCGCATGCGCACCACAAACAGATGTAAAGATGGTTTTGATCGTCTAGGCTGTCCAGCTGCCATACAAGGGACCATGTCAAGCCCCTGTGTCACGGGCTGCAGCTTTGCTTAAGCCCCGTGATCCTATCATTGTAAATAATTTATTGAAATAGATAGAAATTAGAAAATTTTAGTATGATTCTAGAGCCAAAAGACATCTACTCCCATCATTAAGGTTTTTGTTCCGAAGTCTATTATAAGGAGTATTGGTCTTTCAAATATTTTCAAACTTACTAGTGTTCGCCCCCTGCACTAGCCATTGTAATTTTCTGCTTTCTTCTATTGTAATATTCAGCTTTCTAGTAATCAATGATCAAGTTTATTTCAATACTTTTCAATTTCATGTTGCAAGCTTTTTTTAAATTGTAATCAAATTTACTTTCGTCCCGAAACGATCGAGAGTAGGCGGAAGGTAGTTTAGCGGAGCAGACTATTGCCGTACGGTGTCCCCTTTCTGTGCTAAGAAAAGGTTACCCGTGAAAGTTGGTATCAGAGCTGCGGCTCGAGATCTCGTTAAGAAAGCTATGAAAATTGATCCAAATTCCTCGAACACCACAGAGGTTGTAGATATTCAAAAGAGGAACACCAGACAGCGTTTGGAGGCGCTTGAGGTGACAAACACTAGGTTGTGTTTTGCCATGGAGAACCTCGGAGAAAAGGTCGAGGTTGTAGAGACGAAAATTTAGGAATTACGCATCCAACGGATGAAAGCCAAGAGGCTTGCGCAGCTATGACTGAAGCTGTTGGTATCATACCTGATCTGTAGGATGAGATGTGAGCATTGTGAACTCAATTACTAGTTCTTCAACGCGCTATTGGCAACAGACAAGCCATCGCACATGAGGCGGTGCATAGACTTGGGATTCCAGAATCGTGTACCTACGGAGGGGCACGTGATGCTAAAGAAGTTGAGAACTTCTTGTTCGACATGCAACAATACTTTCTTGCAGCTTCGATTAAGGACAAGCGAGAAAGGTCACCACAGCTACCATATATCTAGGTGGAGATGCAAAGCTATGGTGGCGGATGAAGTATGTCGATATTAAGGCCAACAGGGTCTGAATTGATTCTTAAGATCTTCTCAAGGAAGCTATTAGATCTCAATTTTTTTTTCCAGAGAATGTGGAATACAGGCACGTGGGCCTTACGAGAATTGAAACACACAAGCTCCATCAGGGAGTATGTGAAGGCCTTTTCAGGACATATGCTGAACATTCGAGATATGTCGGAAAATGATAAGCTATTCACCTTCATGGAAGGATTGAAACCGTGGACACGCACGGAACTTCTGAGACAGAAGGTCACTGATTTGAACACAGCTATGAGGGCTGCCGAATGTGTGAATGACTATCAACCGGAATCAAGCGAGGATCGACCTTCGGGATATAGTCAATCGGTGGAAGGTGGAAGGAGACCTTTCAGACCCAGCTCGAACTCAAATGGGGGAGAGCGTTACTCTCAGAATAGGGGAGGACCCTATCAAGGCAACCGCTAGAGTAACTCGCAGGGAAACAATCAAAACAGTCGTCAAGGAAACTATAACGGCGGTACCAGTAATGACTGGAATCATGGAAAAGTAAATGAGGGCAGATCTGATGTTGCTCCTAAATTGAAGTGCTTTCTATGTGCAGGACCTCATCGAGTTGTTGAGTGTCCTCAGAAACGGATGGTGAATGCATACTGTCAACTAGCAATTGGGGGCTCGAGTTCAAAGCAAAATACCCCACAAGCTAGCTGTCATGGTGACACAGACTCCGAAGGGGATGAGGATGTAGTTGGTGCATTCTCGCATTGGTGCAACACATTATCGTACCGAGCTACTAAAATGGATAGAGTTCCCTTGAAAGAGTCAAAGATCGAAGAATTGAAGGCTCGCACTTGCAAGGCTAAAGGTCTAATGTACATTGATGTGAGGATCAATGGAAAGCCAATCAGGGCTGTGGTGGACACCGGTGCCATGCACAACTACTTCGCAAGTTCTGAAGTAGAGCGACTCGAACTTGTTATGGAAAGAGGTAAGGGGAAGGTCAAAGTGATCAACTCCGCTGCTCAACCAATAGCGGGAATAGCAAAATCTGTGCCGATCAAAGTAGGTCTCTTCGAAGGAAGGACAAATTTGTGGGCAGTTTAGATTGATGATTTCAAACTCATTCTCGGATTGGAATATCTTCGGGATACAAAGACGGCAGTGTTGCCGCATTCTGACTCATTAATAATGATAGGTAGCAAACCATTTATTATTCCCACATAGGTTGGGAAAACTGGCGAGAAAGGCATCTCGGCCATGCAATACATTAAGGGTTTCAGGAGGAATGAACCCTCATTCTTGTGCTCTCTTCGAATAGAGGATATCGAAGAAACAACTGGCTCTATTCCAACGCCTATCACAAGGCCTAAGGAAGTTGAAGACAACATGCAGGATGAGTTACCAAGAAAATTGTCAACAAGGAGGGCAATTGATCGTGGGATTGGACTTGTTTTGGGTGCCAGACCTCTCACCAAGATACCATACCGTATGGCTCAGTCGGAGCTTAAAGAGTTTCAGAAGCAAGAGGGAGAAGTGTTGGGAAGTGGCACTATCGTGGAGCGCACTTCCGCACTACCACAACATACAGACTACTAGCCTCAAAGGCGGGACGACATTGCAGGTTATGGGAAAACTTGCCTTGTTCGTCAGGAAGATGTGGCGGATCCTCAAAAAGAAGCAGGCTTACTAGAGCCCCTTTCCATCCTGAACGGATCAGTCGAGAGTGGATCGACAAACTACATTAGTGGTTTGCCAATAGTTGGAGACTTTGGCACTATCATCTTCGGGATAGTCCGTTTATCTAAAAATTCAACGTTCAGCACAGCGCCCAAGTATGTATTAGTCGAAGAGACAGCTCAACTCTTCTTCAAACATATTGTCAAATACTGGGGAACGCCTATCGTCAATGATCGAGATTTTCGATTTATTGGCATACTTTGGACCGAGTTATTCAAACTTCTTGGTTCAACTTTGAGCATGAATTCTAGTATTCACCGAAGATCAGACGGACAGACAGAGCAGTTCAATTCTATGCTGAGAGACTATTTTCAGCACTTTACCTCTGCTTCGTATGAAATTCGGGTGAAACTTTCGGATGTGGCTCAGATGTGTTCCAATGTTCAAAAGAGCTCTTCTCTCAATGAGAGTCCTTTTGAAATTACTACTAGCGAGCAACCGTTACTCCTCCATACCGTAGATACCGATTAGAAACAATACAAGAAGTCTGCAGATTTAAAGCAACTAGTTCTTAAAGTGAAACGATCAGAAATGAAGGTTGCTGAAAAGATTCTTGGCTACCAAACTACTTGAGCTTCTAGGAAATATCTTCAAGAGTACTTGGTCAAATGGAGCGGATGCAACAGCGAGAAGAATACTCAATGGCTCCGAGGACATCGTCAAAACAAATGGTGGAGAATGTCACGGGCTGCAGCTTTGCTTAAACCCCGTGATCCTATCATTGTAAATAATTTATTTAAATAGATAGAAATTAGAAAATTTTAGTATGATTCTAAAGTCAAAAGACGTCTACTCCCGTCATTTGGGTTTTTGTTCCGAAATCTATTATAGGGGGTATTGGTCTTTCAAACATTTTCAAGCTTACTAGTGTTCACCCCCTACATAATTTCCTACTTTCGTCTATTGTAATGTTCAGCTTTTTAGCAATCAATGATCAAGTTTATTTCAATGCGTTTCAATTTTATGTTTGCAAGTTTTCTTTAAATTGTGATAAAATTCACTTTCGTCCCGAAATGACCGAGAGTAGGCGGAAGGTAGTCTAGCGGAGCAGACTACTGCCGCACGGTATCCCTTTTCTGTGCTAAGAAAAGGTTACCCGTGAAATCCTGCCTATGTGGACTGTTCCATTTTACACCTCTACACACACATCAATAGAGATCATTCCCCAAAAAAGAGCTATATAATAGGATTTGTGTAACTTATCCAAAAGAGAGTCTACTAAGTGCAACCCTCAAAAAAATTAACAGAAATGAAACCAAACTAATAACACTACATCAAATGGAAAACTGTCAACCTAACTAATAAAACTACAGGAAATGGAAAACTATCAACCTTACTAATAAAAGGAACGTAGTTTACATCAATGAAGAAACTTGAGCTATCACCGTTGAAATCTCCAATGTCCTAAAAAAATAAGTTGTCTGGCTCATGAGAAAACCCATAATGAATTTTTGCTTTCTAGACAGTTGCATTCAATCCCCACATTATATCCCATTTATTGGCATTGGGTTTACACCCTCATAGTTGGGACTTTTAAGCTCAAAGGGACTTTCCATCTCTAGGGAGATGAAGTAGTTATAGCATTGAAAAAGTAAAGGGGTATTGCATAATGCATAGCTTGCTAATAGATATGCACTAAAAATTAGATAAGTGGAAAAACATCAATCAACACCTATGATGATCAGTCATAACCTCAACAACACGAAGCTAACCATGATGATAATTAGCATCAGGAACAGCTCCAATTGAATACGTTTTTTCTTCCTTAACTAAACAAATTTGTCCAAACATAATACAAGGAACATAGTTAAACAAACTTATCCAATATCAAATACAAATTAGAATAAGATTAGTATTCCCTTCCTCACTACTAATCATGTTGGCCCTTTTCCTCACTCCATCGGCGGATTATAGGGGGCGTTGTTGGAACGGTGTTCCTGCATAATTAGTTCACATAAGGAAGTCAAGATACACCGGAAGATTTTCAATGATATTGTACCATGTTAACCAAAGAAACACAAACATTTTTTAGTTAGCATGTACACGACAAACGAGATGAAAACATACCAATTTACCTGAACAACATCGAAACTCATTTGATCCATTCCTATGACGGTGCATCCTCGATGCGATAGGAGTCGGTTAGCAAAGTATGGACATGACAAACCTGAAAGGGAGTATGTGGCGGTACATGTGGATGATCAAAGTACAAAATAATACACTTGAATTATAAGGTGGTGTACAACAGTTCAACATGAGAATTTAATATACCTGTAGATGATTGTAATTGCTAAGTAAAAGCTTGGCTCTCGACGTCACCCTATATTAAATACCAACATAAGTTCAATCTTCAAACAAAAAAAAAAAAATCTATGTAAAATCTTTGTACTAACCAGTAAGAGTTGTGAATATGAAAACGGCAGTGGGTGCGAGTATTGAAGTTGTTGACTCCGGTACTTTCTCTCCATCTACTCCTAACGTTTCGTCCTCCACAATGTTCATGTTGTCCACAACTATCACATCATTGGAATGCAGTAAAGGATCTTCATTCATACCTTCCATTGTTTAGTTTCCTACAACAAATCACGGAGAAAAAAGTTGAGCTTCAAAGCAAGCATTAATTTCATATTTAACTCCCTCATTTAAGAGGGTGCATCTGCACAGGAGTGTTGAAAATCCACCATTTACACAATTACTTCAATATTTGCTTACTTTTTCACTATATAACACCATAATTTCATCCAATGGACTTTCTGTTTGCCTATTTCATGCCATTCCAAATTTTCCAATCAAATTTGGATTTTTGCCTCTTTCTGTTTGCCTATTTAACTCCAACTTTTTCAACACATTTTGATTTCTGTTTGCCTACCTGTTATAAAGCCGATGAGATAATCTTATATAAACAACCACATCAAAACTTCAAGAGACATGCTGTTAAGAAAATCCCTTTTAGGAAAGTAAAGCACATTACCCTTTTTTTGTTGCAGAAGGGTAAGAAAATGGTCCGAAATCAGCTGCGGGTAAGTAAAATGCTCCGTCGATTCGATGAAATGGGAATCCGCTTTCGGGCTTTTCAAGGTAGACAATGGGGATTTCCACATTACCGGAATCATTGGCGGGTTTGCGTTCGGGCTTCAAGGAAGGAAGACAATGGGAATTTTTAGTGGCTCGCACCGGCGGGGAGGACGAAAGTATGCTTAATTTTCCCTCTATTTCTCGCAATTGGATTTTAATGGGTTGGCTTTCCTTTTTCACCCACACACTTTCCCTTTTTTCTCCAGCACGTGCAATTTTCAAAGCTTTCTGTGAGACTTCTGTAAAACAGTTCTATGTCCACCTAAATTTTTCCATAAGGACAAACAGGGTGACTTCATTTTCATTGAATAAGATTTAAATGGTCGTTTTATTTTTGCAAGCATATTTCACTATATATGATCTAGAATTCATGAATTTTGGAATACAAAATAATCTTTAGTTAACAAAATAATACGAAGTTAATTTAATCATCGAAAGAAAATAGTAAAAATTTATTATTCAATGAAAATAATTAATAATATATGATAATAATTGACTCGTTGGATCACCGATTGAATCATTGATCCGTTGACCCGCTAATATTTTTCGATTGAATACTCATGTCGGGTCTACAACTATGATTTTATGTTAAAAAAATTTGTATAGAACTTTTTTTTTCTATGTACCAATCCACTATATTTTTTTTGGACTTCCGCAAACTCTGTCCCTATTTATCATTCATCCTTCCATCTAGCAATATCAATTATTCAAAGCTGCCTCAAAAGAAAGGGTGAAAACATTAAGAAAGAAAACGACGAAAAAAAATAATTATAAAAAGGTTAGTAACAAATGAAGTTCTGCAGTATCTTGAATTAATTATGGATATGAATGAAATCGTCTTCACCATGTCATGCATATTGGGAAAAATGATAGTTGGACTGAAATACTCATTCCGTTCCATTTATATATGTTGACTTTGTTTTTCACACGAATTAAAAAATCTTATTTAATGTTATTGAAGAAAGTAATTTTTGCCAAAAACTTTCCTAATTTACCCCTATTTAATTATCAACAACTAAAAGTAATTATTGTTAGAAGTAGTAAAGAAATTGAATGATTTAATTTTCAATTCTCACATTGGTTATAAATAGGCAAATTAAATAAGTGTATATTAGTAAACAAACAAACAAAACATTTAAAAAAAAAAAACTATATAATTAGTATAAGAAAATAAAAAAAGTTATCATATATAAATGGCCGGGAGGAGTATGTAAATATGTGTTATTTGAAAGTTACGTAATAGTTACTTTTTAAAAAAGTGTTTATTTTACTTAAAGTTAGAAGAAAAATAAGTTACCTATACATGTTGGGACAAAAAGTAAATTTACTAATAAGTAATAAGTATATCTTAAAATAAATAATTTTTTTATAAATTAAAGTTAAAAATACGTAAGTTGTTAATTTGGACCGGGGCAATCCTCCCACAAAAAAAATTGATTTTTTTTTTCCTTCCAAAATATCTGTAGTTTCCCCATATGGTTTTACCCTTGACTGCTCGCCTTTATATACTACAACTCTATTATTCAACCGACAAATCCTCTAATACTCCAACCTATAAAAAAGGGGACTGTAGTGGCGGGCCCACCCACTGTATTAAAAAATGTTCTCCCTCCCCCCCAATGTGTGTAACAAGGGGCCCGTGAAACAACCATCTACTTGTAGCAGGGCTCAAAAAAAGAAAAAAAAAAAAAAACCTCCACTATATTCTCTACGCTTCAATAATCAATCACGTATGTAATTTTTATGTTTGAAATTAAAGGTTTTAATATTTATGTTTGATTTTCTCTCCTTTTCCCTTTACTCTTCCTTTCCTTTTTCACCCAAATATGTTTCTCATAATTGGGGTTGTGTTATAATTGTCGAGTTATAATTGGATTTGGAGTTTGTGACAAACTCTATTTGTGTCTCGTGGAAGTGGTGGCAATGTGTGATTGTGGTGGGAGGTGTCGATGACCACAATTTTACTTAACCCCTTGATCCAATCGTAGCTGCAGTTTGTCCAACTTCAACCGCACATTATAAATATTAGTTCAATTTAAGATATAATTTCCTTTTCATTGTAATCGTTTATTTCAGTTGCAAAATAGCTATGATATTTGTAAACGTTTAGTATGATTCCTCGTTATTTAAACGTCTACTCTTATCACTTAGGTTTTTGTTCCACAAGCTATTATAGGGGTTATTAGTCATTCAATTTTTTTTAACCTTACTAGTGTTCGCCCTCGGTATCATCCATTGTAATTTTCGCTTTCATCAATCAATGATCAATTTACTTTCAATGCATCTAAATTCTCTGTTGCAAGCTTTCTACAAATTGTAATCAAATTTTCTTTCGCCTTGAAATGACCGAGAAAATGCGAAAGGTAGTCCATCGGAGCAGACTACTATAGCACGGTGACCTTATATGTGCCAAGAAGAAAGGCACCCCGTGAAAGTTGGTATCAGTGCTGCAGCTTACGGTCCTCGATAAGAAAGCTATGGTTCCAATTACATCAAATACCACAGAAGTAGTAGATCCTCAAAAGAGGAGTACGAAACAAAGCGTGGATGCGCTTGATGAAACAACTACTAGGTTGTGTTATGTCGTGGAGGGCCTCGAGGAAAAAATTGAGGCGGCAGAGATGGAAGTTCGTTAATTGCACATCCAATTGGTTGAAAGTTGAAGGGCTTGCACAACAATGATTGAAGCTGTTGCAATCATGCATAATTTGCAGGATGAAATGGAAGAGTTGAGAGCTCAATTGTGAGTACTTCAACGTGCGGTTGGCAATGGGCAAGCCTGTAACGCCTTGGAAATTTTAAAAATAGAAATTAATTATTTTACATGTCATATTTTTATTATTTTGAAAAGTCGGGGGACTAAAGTAATATATGTATTAATTTTAAATTTTTGGGCTAAATATTTAAATTTTGTTAAAGTGACGAAAAGTATATCAATATGGGTCTCATTGGATAGCTCGTAATTAATCATGTAAATTAGGCTCAAGAAAAAGTAAATTCGGATAAGTTAGTTTCAAGATATTGAAGTTCAAATTTATTTTTTTATTTTTAAATCAAAGCAAATTGGGATAAGGATAGTCATGTGAATGGATGTGTGATGACTATTTTTTTAAGAATTCTATTTAAAGTCAAAACTTGACACCACTATCATGTATTGTGATTATAATCACCTTTTCGTTGTAATAGATATTATGTACACATATCATCTTGTGATTGTTTGCTAAAAATTCAATTTTTATTTGATAAATACGATTTCCCATCTCAATTGTACCATAACACAACTACTATATTTTTCAACTATAAATAGTGTGCAATTGTCCTACAACTCGCCATCAAAGAAATTTGAAAAGGCAGATTTCATATAAAACAACTGTAAATTTCTAGTATATATATATATATCAAAAGCTCGTTTGATCAATCAAGGTAAGATACATTTGTGCAAGTTGATGTTTTCGTGTACTTTTATGTTCAATAATTTATGCATTGATTGTCAGTGGATCTTCGGGATCGACCTAACGAAATGTAAAATCCTTTGGGAATTCAAAATGTGAAATGATGAGTATCTCGCTTGGTCACTGATATACTCCATAAAGATAAATGTGACATGAATTGTTCTATGTTATTGTTATATAATTGTGTATGGAAATTGCATGTATCTTACTGGGTGTTTTTTTTAAAATACTCACTCTTACAAATTTTTATAGGCTAGTTCAGGTTGATTGGAGTTATGGCGGGATGGTGCAGCGGACTACTAAGAAATTTCGACATACGAAAATATTAAGTTTTGCTGCCTTTAAACTTTGTAGTTTGTTTCGTTCAATAACACTAATATTGAATTTATTAGTTGAAAATGTTTTAAAAAAAATTTAAAGACATAATTTTATGATTTAAATTTAAATTTATATATGTTCCAATATTTTGTTTATTAAAGAATTCTATATTTTATTGTTCCGCCTTTTAAGTAAATGAAAACTTTGGTAACACCTCAAGATGTATGAAAATTGGGGTATTACAAAGCCCCTGCACAAGAGTATGTTCCCAGACTCAGAATTTCGGAACCGTGTACCTACGGAGGGAGGGAGGGAGGGAGGGAGGGAGGGGGGGACACATGGTACAAAAGAAGTCGAGAACTTCTTGATTGATATGGAATAATACTTTCTTGCGGCTTTGATTGAAGACGAAGCAAGAAAGGTTGCAACAGCTACCATGTATCTTGGTGGAAATGAAAAACTATGGTGGCGGACAAAATATGTTGATATTCAGGCCAACATGGTCCGAATAGATTCTTGGGATCTCCTCAAGAAAGAGATCAGATCATATTCTTTTTCCAAAAAATGTGGAATATCAGGCACAACGGGCACTACGAGAACTGAAAGATACACGCTCTATTTGAGAGTATGTGAAAGCCTTTTTAGGACATGTTGAATATTCGAGATATGTCGAAAAATGATAAACTATTCACCTTCATGGGAGGATTGAAAACGTGGACAAACATTGAACTTCAGAGATAGAAAGTTGCTGATTTGAGCACGGCCATGAGAGTCGTAGAGTATTTAAGTGACTATCGATCGTAATTGAGAAAAAGGACCTTCAGGGTATAGTCAAGCTTTTGGAGGTGGAAGCATACCTTACAAACCTAGCTCGAACTCAACTGGGTGAGAGCGTTACTCTAATAATAAGGGAGGAGCCTATCAAGGCATCCATAAGAGTAACTTTCAAGGGATTATCAGGATAGCCGTCAAGGAAACTATAACGGTAGCAGTAGTAACAACTTGAATAAAGGAAAAACAACGGAGGGCAGATATGATGCCACTCCTAAATCGATGTGCTTTTTATGTGAAGGACCTTATCAGGTGTCGAAGCATCCTCAGAAATGGATGGTGCATGCATATTGTCAACTGACGAGTGGTGAACGAGTTCAAAGCAAGATATCTCACAAGCTAGCCATCACAGTGAAACCGAATTCGAAGAGGATGATGATGGAGTTGACACATTCTCACATCGGTGCAATACACTATTGCACTGAGCTGCTGAAAAGGATGATGTTTCCTCGAAAGAGTTAAAGACGGAAGAATCGAAGGCTTGTATTTATAGAGCCAAATGCCTAATGTACGTTGATGTGAAGATCAATGAAAAGCCAATCAGGGCTATAATAGATATTGGTGCTACCCACAACTACATTGCAAGTATCGAAGTGAAGCGACTTGGACTTGTTTTGGAAAAATGTAGTGGAAATGTCAAAGCAATCAACTTCGCTGCTCAACCAATAGCTGGAGTAGCGGAATCTGTGTTGCTCAAAGTAGATCCTTTCGAGGAAAGGACAAACTTGTTTGTAGTTCAGATGGATGACTTCAAGCTTATTATGGTATTGGAGTTTCTTCGGGATACTAAGACAGTAGTGTTGCCATATTTTGATTCATTAATGATGATGGGTAGTAAACCGCGTGTCATCACTATACAAGTTGAGAAGATTGGCAAGAAGAGTATCTCGACCATGCATTTGGTAAAGGTTTCGAATGAAATAAACCCTAATTTTTTTGCACTCTTCGATTAGTAGAGGTTGAAGAGGCGACTAGCCTTATTCCAAAACCTGTCAAAAGGCTTATTAAGAAATTTGAGGACATTATGACGGATGAGTTACCAAAGAAATCGCTACCAAGGAGGACAATTGATCATGATATTGCACTTATTCCAGGTGCCAAACCTCCTGCCAAGGCACCTTACTGTATGCCTCAGCCTGCGTTTGAAAAGTTTCAGAAACAATTGAGAGAAATTGGGATTATCATGCATGTAAAATCATTATATGGAGCTCCCGCGTTGTTTCAAAAAAAGGTCGATGGTTTTCTTAGAATATGCTGCGACTATCAAACCTTGAACAAGATTGCTATGAAGAATAGCTATCCTATTCCATTGGTCGCGGATTGCTTAGACCGACTGAGCTGGGCGAGATATTATACAAAGATTGATCTTAGGTCCGGATACTAGGAAGTTCGGATCAAAGAGAGAGATAAAGAAAAGACTATATGAGTAACAAGATATTGAGCATTTGAATTTAAAGTGATGTCTTTTGGCTTAACAAACGCTTCTACATCAATGTTTTGTACGATGATGAATCAGGTACTTCACAGGTTCTTAGATGATTTAGTGGTAGTGTACTTGGACGACATAGTGATCTATAGCAACACATTAGAGGAACATGTGCAACATGTGAGTCTTGTTTTCAATCGACTATGAGAGAATGAACTCTATGCTAAACCGTCTAAATGCTCATTCGCTCAGACGCCATCAGTTTTTTAGGTCATATCATCGAATAATGTAAAACACGCATGTATTCGAATGAGGTTACAATTATCAAAGAGTGGCAACCACGAAAGAATGTCCATTATGTACGTTCGTTTCTTGGGGTATGCAATTATTATCGAAGATTTGTGAAAGGGTACTTAGAAATTGCACCTCCCTTACTGAATTGACATAGAAGGATAAAGATTGGGATTGGTCATCTCAATGCTAAAATGCTTTCGAAAAGTTGAATAAATCTATGTGGACGAACCCGGTGTTAGCCTTACCGGATATGACTAAACCATTCGAATTTCCTATCAATACTTCAGATTTTGTACTTGGTGGAGTCCTTATACAAGAAGGACATCTGGTGTGCTGTCGTAGGCACCCAAAAATAGTCTTTAAACCTCTAAAACTAATGTAGTAGTAAAAGTAAGGATCGATCCCACGAAGAGTATGTAATTCAGTATTTTATGTTTCGTACAATGATTGGAGGGTTTTTCTATGCAAATAATTATAAGTGACGCAATAAAAAACAATTCAAATTAAATTAAAGAAAACAATCAAAATACTAACCTTGGTCTAAGTCAATATTCACCTTCAGAAATCTACAATGGATCATAGATGCAAGGATAATTCAATTCATGTTTTGAATATTTACCGTTGAAATTATTTTCCTATCTCTCCTTATTTTTAGTTAGTTAGAAACCAGCATTCTAATTAATCCTAATTATTAAATAACCCCAGACCAGCGCTCAAAGTTCAATTTAATAACAGCTTTACACAATAGAGAAATCGATGAACTGATAACACAAACACCAGCAGTTGCATTCAATCTATTTAAACATTTTTCTTAAGATTCAATAATTTCTATTGCAGAAAATAATCAAATCCTAGTGTTTCACAAGTTAAAGGAATCAAACAATTACGAATTTGATATTTAACTTAGCGGTATATTACAATGAATAATAAACTAATAGGCCTCCCAGAAATTAAACATAACAATCATGAAAATAAGTGCAGAAGAATACTCAATAATCAAAAACATGAATTAAATTAAGAAAAAACATTTAGATATCACAATATGTGGTTCAGAGGCTTCAATCTCGTTCGACCAAGTGTAAAAGTTTGGTTACAATTTATGAATCTAAGAGAAAAATAGAGAAGAATAAAATCGGAGATGTTATGATGTGTTTGGCCTCCTCTTCTAAGCTTCTCGCGACCCATACATATAGAAAAAACCTAATTTGCACTGTGCAGTGCCTAGGCGCTATGGGAATGGTGCCTAGGAACTGAAAATCTGGGCAACACGGCGCTTGGGCGCTATGTTGTAGCGCCTAGGCGCTGTGTTGCTGTTATAAATTCTGCGTCCTCTTTAGTATTTTCGTCATAACTTCCTCTTCCAATATCCGATTGAGGTGATTCAAGATGATTTAGAAAGCTAACTAAAAGGGCTATAACTTTGTATCATAAACTATCTTCTAATTCGATCATCTAACATGTCAAACACAGGTCTCAAGATGAGGCTGAAAATCTGTGCAAAACTTTTCAGCTTGAAAGTTGATATATGATAATGTTTTTGGCTATGTTTCATCCTTTTGACTCATTACTTCATCCAATTAACCTCTAACACTCTTAAATCTTCATCGTGAGGTTTGATACAACCTTTAAATATTTGCACTTTGATTCCCGAACTCTTGTTTTCTTTCATTTTGGTCATTTCCCCTTATTCTTTCAAATTACGCCATATCCATCGAATTGCCACCTAAACCAAAATATGAGAATACTAAATACATTTAGGCATAAAATAGTCATATGAATGCATTAAATAAAGATGTAAAATGTGTATTTCACATTCCTATCAAATTCTCATACACTTAGCTTTTGCTCGCCCTTGGGCAAAACTCAAATTTGATTCCCCAAAAACACCAGGTCATAATGCTAAGAATATAGAACCATCAAGCTTTTTCAAAACACATAAAATATCATGAATAAACATTCCACACAACTCATAATCAATTAGCAAGCATTTTCATATGAAGATGGAGTAAACCAAACATATAGACCCTCACGGATATAAGCACTCAACTCTCATGTGTTTAAAATGGTAAGTGTTTTGCTCAAATTCATTCCAATAAAGATGTTCTACCATATGCTTGCATATCTTTTCATTCACCACCATTTAGATCGCATGCTTTACAAGAATCATAAGAACTTTTCAAATGTTATAATGTGGCTTATGGTCAAGGTGAGAAATATTTGGGTATGTGACTCAAGAGCCATCGAAATTAGTGGAGTAAAGATAAATAGACTTAACTCAAACATATACATAAGACATGTAAATCAACCACTCCACATGATAGTTTCACAATTTTTGCATCTATCCCATACAAATCGAACTGTTTCTTGAGATGTAAGAAGAATTATGAATATAGATCTTTTTCACATTAAAATCACTCACATTCATCACTTATTTTCTTTTTCTTCAATCAATCATTTTTTCTTTTTCTTGTGTTTTTCTTGCACAATGTAAACTTCAACTTATACACCAATAATGGAACTCCCTGAATTGAAATAGAAAATTTGTTCTAATTCACCAATAATACTACCATAAATCTTGATACCCCCACACTTATTTTCTTGCATACCCACGCTTCTCATGACATTCTACAACACTCCACTAAGTCTAATGTTTGTTTTATATTTGAACGTACGGATGAGTAGTCCGATTGGTCAGAAATTTTGGCGTTTTGACCGCTATAAATACCACTTCACTCTATATCTATATAACACTTTCAAGAGCATTTATGAGAAGTATTCTTGAGCAAAACTATATTGATTTATCATTTTCAAATTATTTATTGTGAAAAACTTTTGATTGAATTAACTATTGAAAATCATTCTACTTATCAAAGTTTTTCTCACTTAACACTTGAGCTTCATTTATTTCTATCTATTAAAATGTATGCCTATTTATCTCTTGGGATAATATCATTTGTTAAGAGAGAAGTTTCAAAATGTAAAATCAACTTCCGTTTAAATTTGTGGGTCGTGTTGAGGTCCCGTAAAGTTCAACAGTGTATACGGATCTTTGCTCCTTGTTTTCAAGTCAACGGAAACGTTGTAAATGATTGGATTGTACCACAAGTCAATCAACATAGAAAAATGCCTTGCTCATGTCGGAGATCTTGATAACGAAAGACGTAGATCATTGTTTTGGATCAAACTTCAATAATTATATCCTTTGCATCATCTCCCCCTTTTACTTATTGCATTTGCATTTGTGCTTATTATTTGATTTTATCTTTTTAGTCTTAACTTATTTGAATTTATATTAAATCTTAAAAAAAGTTTTAATAACCTATTCATCTCCCACTTGGTTAGCCATTCTTGGGCTATCACTCTTAAGTTCTTGAATGTGTGACTTCGATCTTGGTTTTTTTCATGAGTCCAATTTGTGATGATATCTTTTAATCTTTTGACTACTATCGATCAATTTTTCATTGCATACTTTGAAAAACTATAATCACTTGAACTCAACTTGTTTGTTATAATCAAAATTTTAAGTTTATAATCAACCATATGTCAACAATTTCTCCCTTTTTGATTATGACAAACAAGATGATTCACAAATTAATACTGAACAATTGATAAAGAATATAAATCTTAAATTTTGTTTGTCAACAATTTTCCCCTATCTTTTACAATTTTCACCTCTCTTTTATCAAGGCAAGCATTTTGATCATATCCATCTATCATTTTTCATCAAGCATATCATCTCTTATATTTTCCTCATTCTAGCATAAGCAAAAAGATATAGCATTTAAGATCAAAATACAACCATAGGAAACGATACAGTTTCCCTTTAAGTAAAGGTCTCGAGTTCGGATCAAATCCCTTAATATGGTCCAACCATTGCCCATTTTCCTTGAATATTTCCATGCGCTTAAGAGTATGAGTATTGATAATGTCGATATTATAGAGTAAAATGAAGACCTCATCATTTAAAGAGATTTCAAAATGTTCAA
Organism: Fraxinus excelsior; assembly: GCA_019097785.1. Taxonomy (NCBI): domain Eukaryota; kingdom Viridiplantae; phylum Streptophyta; class Magnoliopsida; order Lamiales; family Oleaceae; genus Fraxinus; species Fraxinus excelsior. Next base: position 14,125,148 of record CM032643.1, read on the forward strand.
AAAATTTAGTAAGAAGTATGCCAAAGGGTAAAGCCTTGATGCGAGTGGCGGAATGGACTATTTTTATGTGACCAATGACAATTGTTGGAAAATCTAATTTTCACCCGACTAAAAATGAGTCAAGAAGGAATAGTCGAAGTAAATATCTTTATCGGGATGACCTTTCTTAGGAAGAATAGCATGGGCAACGATAATGTGTAATACTTTACAAGGTAAAGTGAGTTGGTTTGAACTAAGTTTTATCGGATGTTCAAACTTTTTCCCGGTCACTCTACGACATGCCATGATAGAATTATAATTGTCAAAGGTTGGATGAACCATATGACAAAACACTTGATTCGCACATTCTTCGAGCTCAAGGAGAGAACGTAAAAGGGTTTTGGTAATCGTAATCCTTTTTCCTTTGAGAAAACAAGAATACTATCCATACGAGGAGTATAAACCATATTTTTGTAAAAATCTTTCTTATGTTTAGGATATGCATTTTCTTCCATAGATGCAATCGAGACCCAACCCATACTTATGAAGAATGCTTCTACATGTAACGTAGGTGCTTGAAGAGTAAAATTTGTAAAACCTACGGTCTTACCTATAAGGATGAGTGATTTATCAAAATGAATTTTCGGTACTTCGGGTTTGTCCTCCGATGAAAAAGTTGGTAGCCTTTCTCTCCTTGGTTTCTTTCCAGATATCTTGACCCTCGGCATGATAAACAAATTGGAAGAAAGAAAATATAGAAAGTGGTTTATCGTCGAAATGAGAAAAAAGAAAGTTGTAGTGGAAAAAAATGAGAGTTTTAAGAGTTTTAATTTGAAGAGAAAAAGTAATGGATTTTTGAAATCCTGATGAGATCTTGAAGATTAATGGTGGATATGGTGAAGTTGGAGGTAGTATCTTGACCCTCGGCATGATAAAAAAATTGGAAGAAAGAAAATTTAGAAAGTGGTTGATCATCGAAGTGAGAAAAAAGAAAGTTGTAGTGGAAAAAATGGGAGTTTTAATTTGAAGAGAAAAAGTAATGGGTTTTTGAAATCTTTATGAGATCTTGAAGATTAATGGTGGATATGGTGAAGTTGGAGGTAGATCTTCGGAGAAGAAGAAAATTGAAAGAAATAAGTGAAAATGAGGGTTTGAAGGGTTTAAAAAAAATAGAAATCCTAACACTCTGGTTGATCGGGCTCTTTTTTTTTTTTTTTTCAAATTTTCTGGGTTTTAGATTGACCACTTCTTGTCAACCAGACATCATTCAATTTTTTTAATTTTTTTTGTGGTTTCAAACTTTCTTGGTTTTTGATCAATCGGACGTCGTCCCTTTTTTTAATACCATACTAAGCTAAACATATAGTAAATAAAAAATGAAGTAATAAAACATAGCATGAATTTAATTTAGACACGTATTTCGAACTTATTAATAATGCATAAACTTCTTTGAATATGTGAGAAACGATAAAGCGTTAGAGGTTTAGTAAAAATGTCGTCCAATTGATTTTTCCTATTTATAAATTCCAATACAATATCTCCCTTTTGTGTATGATCTCTTATAAAGCGATGTCTACTTTTAATGTTCTTGGTTCGAGAGTGAAAGATGTGATTTCTTGTGGCACTAATGTTATCACACTCGATAGGTATATGATCAAATGATAAGTGATAATCGCTCAGAATTTGTTTCATCCATAATATTGTGCACAAGAACTAGCGGCCAAGATATATTCGGCTTCGGCAGTAGATAATTCAATGAAGTTTTGTTTCTTACTAAACCATGACACAAGTACAAAGCCTAGAAAATGACATGTTTTGCTAGTGTTTTTGAGATCAATGGTGCAACCGGTCCAATTGATATCCGAATAGCTAAGTAAATCAATTTTTGCGCCCTTTGGATACCAAAGGTCTAAGGTTCTAGTACCACTAAGATATCTAAAAATTCTTTTTACGGCACTAAGGTGTGATTCTTTAAGATATGATTGAAATCTAGCATATAAATACACACTAAATATAATATCAGGTCTACTTATGGTTAAGTAAAGAGGGATCCGATCATACCTCGATATTTAGTTACATCAATGAAAATACCTTGATTATCTTTGTCCAATTTTATGGATGTGCTCATCGGAGTGTCCATTAGCTTTAAGTCTACCATTTCAAGCCTCTTGAGCATGTCCAATATACACTTATGTTGACTAATGAATATTCCACCATTAGTTTGTCTAATTTGGAGTTCAAGAAAGAATTTGAGTTCTCCCATCATAATCATTTCGAACTCCTTACTCATACATTTAGAAAAAATTTCAAATAAAGAGATATTAGTCGCACAAAAAATAATATCATCAACATAAACTTAAATGATTATCATATCATCTTTTTGGTTTTGATAAAGAGGGTAGTATACAATTTCCCTATTGAAAAATCGTTTGAAATTAGAAATTTTCTCAATCTTTCATACTAAACTCCAGGAGTTTGTTTTAAACCGTAAAGAACTTTTCTAAGTTTAAAAATATAATCCTGATACATGTGATATTTAAAATCGGAGGTTGCTCTACATAAACATCCTCTTGAATATAGTCATTTAAAAATGCATTTTTGACACTCATTTCATAAAGAATGAATCCTTTATGGCAAACAAATGCAAGAAGCACGTGAATGGATTCTAATCTACCGATTGACGTCAAAGCTTCCTAAAATCAATTCCTTCTTTTTTACTGTAACATTGAGCCACTAATTTAGCCTTGTTATGCACAATTATTCGATTTTTATCTTGTTTATTTCTAAAAAAACCCCTTTGTGCCGATAACAGTTTGATAATTTGGTCTAGCGATGAACGCAAATACGGTTTCTTTCAAATTGATTAAGTTCTTCTTGCTTAGCTAGAATCTAAAATTCATCAAACTCGGATTCTTTGAAGTTTTTTGTTCAATTTGTGAGATGAAAGCACAAAGTTGAGGTGATTTTTTATAGAAGCTCTAGTAGTTATACCTTTGGATATATCACCAATAATTAGTTCTTTTGGATGAGAATGAACAAACCTCCATACTTTTTGTAGAGTAGGATCATTTGGTACTTCAGAAGGTTTTATTTCACTTTGTTGAACATTAGCACTTTCCTAGTGTTCATCTATTGAATTTTCCTTGTTTTGATCTTGAATATTCATTTGATCGAACGAAATTTTCAATCCTACATCATTAACAATTCGTTTCTCACGATCAAGAGTATTACTTTCATCAAAAGTAATATGCATTGATTCTTCAACTACTAGAGTTCTTTTGTTAAAGACTCTATAAGTTTTGCTAGTTGATGAATATCCTAGAAAGATTCCAATATTGGATTTTGAATCAATTTTTTTTTTTTTTCAAATTTTCGTTTGCATTCAAAATAAAATACTAGCAACCAAATACTTTGAAATAACCTATATTTAGAATTTTATTTTTCCAAAGTTCATAGGGAGTTTTATTTTTCTTTCGACTAACTAAAACTTTATTAACAATGTAGCAAGCGGTATTATCGGTTTCTACCCAAAAATATTTTGGCAAGTTAATTTCATTAAGCATAGTCCTATTCATTTCTTCCAATGTGTTATTCTTCCTTTCTATTACACCATTTTCTTGAGGAATTCTAGGAACCAATAAATTGTGTTCATATCCATTTTCATTACAAAAATGATCAAAAGTAATATTATCAAATTCTCCAACATGATCACTTCTAATAGTTGTAATGGGGTATCCTTTTTTATTTTGAACATCTTTACAAAAATGTTTAAATACATTAAAAACTTCTTCTTTTAGATTTAAATAGGACTCAAGTAAATCTAGAAAAATCATCGACAATGAGGAATGTGTAATGTTTACCACCTAAGATAACAGTTCTAGAGGGTCCAAAAAGGTTCATGTGGAGAAGTTGCAGCAGTTTTGTAGTTGAAGAGTATAATTTAGCCCATATTTGAGCCACATTATAATTTTCATTTTCGTTTTTCTACTCATTTTCAATTACACATTCTTCAATAAAATAATATTTTCCACCACATCAATAATTTATCCTTCCTCTTCAACCACATATTCACCATCACATCACCCAAAAAATAAAAATGCATTCTTTCCATTTTAATGTGCATCAAACATGTGCTTAAGTTTAAAAGAGCTTTTCACTTATTTCCCAAATTAACAAGTATCATAAATTTCATCTTTCTCAAATTTTAAATTCGGCAAACCTTTGACAAAATAATATTTGAAATCTTTTTAGAATTTTCCCTTCCTTTTCAACCACATATTCACCATCACATCACCCAAAAAAATGCATTCTTTCCATTTTAATGTGCATCAAACATGTGCTTAGGTTTAAAAGAGCTTTTCACTCATTTCCCAAATTAACAAGTATCATAAATTTCATCTTTCTCAAATTTTAAGTTCGGCAAACCTTTGACAAAATAATTTTTGAAATCTTTTTAGAGAAGATCCATACTAACACAACCTAATCTCCTATGCCACAACCAAGTATCCTCTTTTAAACTTGATAAGCATTTTCTCCACTTTAAAATTCGATATTAATGATATAAACATCTTTACTTCAATTTCCTATAAATATCACTGATTTTAATGTAACATCTTTAATAATGCATTTGGAAGAATTGAATTTTATATGATATCATTTATCACATAATTTACTAATATTAAGCAAATTATGTTTGAGGTTATCTACTAATAAAAATATTTTCAATTGAAGGAGAAAAATGATTACCAATGTTTTCAATTCCAATGATTTTTCCTTTTGCATTATCTCCAAATGTGACACGGCCTCCCTCCTTCTTTTAGAAGCTTGATTGTAACATTTTATCTCCGATCATATGCTTTGAGCACCATCCAAGAACCATTTGCTCTTTATCTTCTTTGGTACCTACAAGAATAATTCAACTTTTGATCTTTTGTACCTATACAAGTTAGGGTCGTTGAAGATTGTGGTTAGCCATTATTCAAGAATCGAGATTGTTAAATCTTTAAATTCAAAATGAGCACATTACTCTGATACCAATTGATAACCCAAGAATAACTAACCAATGGAGGGGTGTGAATTGATTTTTAAAACTTTTTCGAATAATTAATCTAAATTCACCCAAGTAAAGACTAAATAGATTAATTCAAATAATAAGCGCAAATATGAAAGCGATAAGTAAAAGAGAAACAAATGATATGATTGTGGAGTTTCGATCCAAAGCAATGATCTACGACCTTTGTTACCAAGCTCTCTAGCACGCTCAATGCCTTTTCACTGTATTGATTGATTTATGGTACAATCCAACCTTTTACAACATTTTCGGTGACTTACAAATAAGGAACACTGATCTTTATACAATATTGAAATTTACGAGACTATAATATGACCTACAAATTTAAAGTAATGATTTTAGAATTTGGATCTTTTCTCTTAATAAAAAATATACTCAAATTAAGTATAAAGAGAGAAATAGCCAGAAATAGGCTACTACTTAAATGAATAGTAGCAAATAAAATTAAGTGTTAGATTAGAGAACTTTGATGAAAAAGATACTTTTCAAAAGTTGATTCAATCAATTAAAAGTTTTCAAAGTAAATGTTTGAAGAATTTAAAAAGATGTAAGGTCAAAGATTTTTGCTCAAGTATTTCTCACTTTAATGCTCTTAAAGAATGTTTTATAGAATGCAAGAAGTGGACATATTTATAGAGTTCAAAATGTCAAAAAAAAATTTGGGAGTTCGGATGACTCGTTCGGTTTATGCCTCTTGTCTAAATGACCAATATAGCCATTTGTACAGTAAAAATTAGAGACCAAAATGGTCAAATTTTGGACCATTGAGATTTTTTGATCGAATGCCTCTTTTGGCCTGTCGATCGCCATCAGTGAACCGTTCGGTAATTCGGCCTTTTACGATTTGGCTCCATTTGTTTCGATTCGAAGGTTTTAAAATGCATGTACTTTTGAAAAGTATTTTTTAATTAAACTTTCAAGATAAAAAATGTTTTTAAAGTCCGAATATCATGTTTAAAAGTCATTTTTATACTTGATCAAATCATTGCATTAGAATCATTTTTAATGCATCGAACGATTTTGAATTTGAGCATTCATTACCAATATCAAAGTGTTTGTACCTTTACACTTTATCTAAGAAATCAAGTCCTTGATCTTGCTCTGAAGTTTGGCTTTTAAGTTCTTGAAAGTGTGACTTCGATTTTGACTTCCTTCATGAGTTCGATTTGTGATGATAGTTTTTGATCTTTTGACTACCATCGATCAATTTTCTTTTGCATGCTTTGAAAAACTATAATCACTTGAATTCAACTTGTTGGTAAATAAGATTAACTTATTTATTATAATCAAAACTTTAGATAAGGTCTTGCCAGAAAAAAAGACATCTCGTTGATTTTTATTTGAGGGGTTAGGTTGGGTGTGTTTATATATTTATTCTTGTTTTTTATTTGGATTTTTAATTTAATTTTTTAACTTATTTAATACAAGAATGCAAAATACAATTTTACCCCTTTCATTTTAGACAAAATTGTTCGAAGTCCACCTTTCTTGGTTAACTAATGGTCAAATGAATGTTTTCTAATTCATTTGGACTCCAACTGCATATTTATGAAAGGTTATGGGCATTCACTGGTACAAAATGAAGATTAGGATAAAGTCTGCAAACATTAAAAAGATTAGGGATCACTGCTGCAATTTCCACTTTCAAAAATCACATCTTAATTAAATAATTAATAACAAATATTTTATTAAATAAATATATTAAGGTCACAATATTATGGCTTTATTTGGTCTAATTATTCCCAAAATATAATTTTCTCTCTTATTTTCAAACACACATTTTTCAATAAAATAATCACAAACCCAAAATTTTTTCTTATTTTTTAACCACATATTCTACTCCAAAATGCATTTTAGGGGAAACAATGGGGCTCAATTATGGTCACAATTACATACTAGTCACAAATAACCAATTTTATAGGCTACAATTTATTTCTCAATCACAAATTATCAAATTAATGGATAACATATTTATTCAATCACAAATCACAAATTTTATAGGTCTTAATTTATTTATCAATCACATATTATCAAACTAATAGATCATATATTAATTTTCGATCACAAATCACAAATTTTATAAGTTGCAATTTATTTCACAATCACAAATTATCAAATTAATTGGTCACAACTTAACAAATTGTGAGTCACGATTACGTTTTTTAGATCACGTATTATTTATTGGTCACATATTAACCAATTTATTAGTCATAATCAACCAAATAATTGGTCACAAACATTCATCTTTCCACTTCTCCCCACAACCATCGTACCGGACTCACGACCACGACCACCACCAACTGCAAACACAATCAACAAAATTCTTCCCATAAAATAACTAGTACAACTATTGCCTCACCAGCATCGCCACCTCACGAGCAACGCCAATATGGCCACCACCAACTGTTGATCTATGATTTAATATAACTCCACTTGTTTTGATTATAACAAACAATACACTTAATCTTCTAATAAGTTTTTGTTTCTTGAGTTTTTCATGAATATATTCTCTTAAACATTCAAAAAGTCAAATCGTCATCCAATGAAGAACAAGCAATCAAATGAGACTCGAAGAGAACAAGAACAAGAATTTTGAAAATTAATTCTTGGAAGTAGTTTATTAAGTAAAGGTTTAACTCTTCAATTTTTAGCAAATGCATAAAAGCTCAAATTATTTTTCATAATCTGTCGCTTGCATAAAAATAATTTTCATTCATATGAAATAGATTTTGAAAAAGCTATTTACAAAAAAAAAAGGTCAAAGTCAAAGTTTGGTCAATCTAACATTCCGGTCAACCGAACTTGGTCAACTGAAAGCCCAACGGCTAGTACTTTGCAACAACTATATTTTCAAAAATTAGTCAACCAAAAATTTCGGTCAACCGAACTTACCCGAAAGTGCCTCTTTTTGCTCTATAAATACCAATCTATTTTGCATTCAATACTACCAACTTACAAGAGATTTTTGAGAGATTATTTTTTGAGAAATCATTGAGTTTACTTGAGTTTAAAGTCTATATCATTTATTACAAAAGAGTTTCTTAATTGATTTAATCTATTTCATTCATCTTATCAAGAAATCTTTTTTAGCAAAGAACTTTTCATAAAATTTCATGTACTCTTCACTATTGATAAAAGTTTTCTTTGCCAACACTTTGATTAAGTGTAAATCTCTCTTCATACTTAACTATTATTTGTTAAGAGAGATCATTGGTTTGAAAAAATTTTGATACAAAAATTCAAACTACTTCATTATCATTTATTCATCAAAGTTTTCTTCATAAACAATTGAGCTTTATTACTTGCTATTTATTGAAGTGTTATCCTAACTCTCTAAATACTTGACTTGATTATATCATTTGTTAAGAGAGTTCTTTCAATTGTAAAATTATCATTTATACTTTGGTGGTTTCGAGAGCCTCATGAAAAGTCGATTGTTGTTTAGGATATGTGCTCCTTGTTGTAAGTCACCTAATGATAAGTGCTCCTTGTTGTAAGTCATTTAAGGATAAGTGCTCCTTGTTGTAAGTCACTTAAGGATTGATACTTCTTGTTTGTAAGTTATCATTATAGTGTTTTTGGCCTTATTCGTGACGGATAGCTTGGTAACGGGGACGTAGAACACATTGTGTATCAAACCCCTATTAAATTGGTTTGTTATCTTTACATTATTACACTTTACTTCACATTGCTATTTAATCGAGCTATATCTATACTCGAATTTAATTATTGAACTTGCATATTTAATTCTCGCATCATACTTAGCATTTATATCTTGTGTATTAAATTATTTTGAGACTAAGTGTCGAAAAAAGTTTCAAAAATCAATTCACCCTCCTCTTGGTTAGTTATTCTTGGGTTATCAATTGGTATTAGAGCCTAGGTGCACATTTTTAAGATTTCGCTATCTTGTGTTATGGCTAATCTTAATATTGAAGGACATTCTACAAATCGTTCTCCTTTATTTGATGGTACACATTATAATCATTGGAAAACTAAAATGATGATTTACTTCAATCAATTGATTATAATGTTTGGGAAGTTATTGAGTTTGGTCCTCATAAGCTTACTAAGATTATTAAACTTGATGGAAAATCGGACCAAACTATTCCCAAGCCTAGAGAGAAATATGACGATAATGATAAAAGAAAATTGTATTGAATGCTAGAGCAAAAAATCTTCTTTATTGTGCTTTGAACATAAATGAATTTAATCGTATTAGCACATGTGATTCCACATATGATATTTGGCATGCATTAGAAATTACACACATGGGCACAAATAAAGTGAAAAAACTAAGATAAATCTCTTGTATAAAGACTTTGAAAATTTCTTTATGAAACAAGATGAACCCATTGCTAGCATGATTACTCAATTCACCGATATTGTTTATGGCCTTAAAGGTTTTGATAGAAAATTTACTAATTGTGAACTTGTGAGCAAAATTCTTAGGTCTCTCTCAGAAGATTGGGATTCATTAAGAATGCTAATAGAGAACACTCAAGATATCAACACATATCCTTTGGAAGAGCTCTATGGAACCTTGATGATATATGAGCTACATCATGTCGAAATAAAGAAGAAATCAAGAAAAGCAAAAGAGAAAGAAAAGAAGGATTCTCCTAGAAGGAAAATAGCTTTGAAATCATCAAATGATGAAGAAACCTCAAACTCAAACAAGAGCGATGAGGAACTTGATGATCTTGTTCTCCTCGTCAAAAAATGGAGAGGTTTTCGCAACAACCGTAGATTCCAGAAGAAAGAAGACCAAGGTGAGGAAAAGAACAAAAATGTTGTTTGCTATGATATGACAAACTCGGTCACAAAATAACCGAATGTCCGAACAAAAGAAAATTCTTCTAGAAGAAAGCTCTACAAGCTACTTGGGATGATAATGATGATGAGCAAGAAGAAGATTAAGGTCAAGATGAAATTACAAACATGTGCTTCATGGCCATGGAGGATGAGGTAAACACAAATGACACTCTTTCTTATGATGAATTATCTACTTCATACGATGAAATTATTAGTGCTTTCGAAAAACTTGCTCTCAAACACTCTACCCTCAAAAAGCAACATATTTTATTGAAAAATGAGACCAAAAAGTTTTTAGAAACTCAAAAGGATTTTGAAAAGAAAAATAATGATTATGAACTCCTAATTAAAGAAAATGTTTCCCTAAAAGAAAAGGTTCTTGATTTGACCAACATTGTGCATAAATTTACACAAGGAAAGAAAAACTTTGATTTAATGCCTGAGAAACAAAAATGTGTCTTTGATAGAAGCAAAATTGGATACAAACCTTCTCTAAAACAAAAATCTCTTGAGAACATTTTTGTCAAAGCTTTTAACACCACATGTAGTTTTTGTAACAAATTCGGACATATAGCTTTTAATTGCTCAATAAAAAAGAAACTAAATTTTCAAAGAAATAAGTGGGATCAAGGGTCCACTAGCACTAACTATGAAGGACCCAAAGTTAAATGGGTACCAAGATCAAAACTTGAATCAACTCGTGTAGGTGCCTTCAAAGATAAAGAGCAATTAGTTCTTGGATAGTGGTTGCTCAAAACACATGATCGGAGACAAAACATTATTGTCAAGTTTCAAAAGAAAAGATGGAGGTCATGTCACATTTGGAGATAATGCTAAAGGAAAAATCATGGACATTGGAAATATAGGTAACCCTTCATCTCCATCTATTGAAAATGTTTTATTAGTAGATAATCTCAAACATAACTTGCTAAGTATTAGTCAATTATGTGATAAAGGTGATTATATTAATTTCAATTCTTCCAAATATCTTATTAAGGATGCTACATCGAAAGAGGTGTTGTTCATGTGTAGCCGTTGTAAAGATGTTTATGTCATCAATATTGAATTTGAAAAAGAATTAAAATGTTTGTCAAGTTTTGAAGATGATACTTGGTTATGGCATAGACGATTAGGTCATGTTAGTATGGACCTAATTTCAAAAATTTCAAAAAATTGTTTTGATAAAGGTCTACCAAACTTGAAATTTGAAAATGACGAGATTTGTGATACTTGTCAATTTGGAAAACAAACTAAAACCTCTTTCAAAATCAAGCAATTCTCTTCAACTATAAAACCATTACAACCTCTTCACATAGATCTATTTGGACCTTCTAAAACCACAAGTTTAAGTGGCAAGCACTATGCATTTGTCATCGTTGATGACTTCTCAAGATTCACTTGGGTCTTATTTTTTAACTTGAAAAATGAAGCTTTAAAAGTATTTAAATATTTTTGTAAAAAGGCTCAAAATGAAAATGGATATTCTATCACAATCATTAGAAGTGACCATCGTGGAGAATTTGATAGTATTGCTTTTGATGATTTTTGTAAAGAAAATGGATATGAATATCACTTTTCGGCTCCTAGAACTCCTCAACAAAATGGTGTAGTAGAAAGAAAAAATTGCACATTGCAAGAAATGGCTAGGACCATGCTAAATGAAAATAATTTACCCAAATATTTTTGGGCCGAAGTCATTAACACCGCTTGCTACATTATGAATAGAGTTTTGGTTAGTCGAAAAAACATCAAAACTCCATATCAGCTTTGGAAAAATAGAGTTTCCAACATTAGTTACTTTAAAGTTTTTGGTTGCAAATGTTTTATACTTAACACAAAAGAAAACTTGGAAAATTTTGATTCAAAATCTGATGTTGGATCCTTGGATATTCACCTACTAGCAAAGCTTATAGAGTTTTTAATAAAAGAACTTTAGTAGTGGAATAATCCATGCATGTTACTTCTAATGAAACTAATTCTCTTGATCAAGAGAAATGTATTAATGTAGGTTTGGAAACCCCTTTTGAGCAAATGAACATTCAAGATCAAAACAAGGAAGATCTCAAAGAAGTTGAAGACAAAGAATTTGGAGAACAAAATCTTCAACAACAACAAGAAGAAGATCCTTCCAAAAATCAAGACGATCAAACACTCCTTATTGAATGGAAGTTTGTTCCCTCACATCCAAATGAGCTCATCATCGGAGATCCCTCCAAAGGTGTAAGTACTAGAAATTCTACCAAAAGCTTTTTAAATAATTGTGCCTTCATTTCTCAAATTGAACCAAAGAATTTTAAAGAAGCTGAATTTGATGAATTTTGGATTCTTGCTATGCAAGAAGAATTAAATCAATTTGAGAGGAATTATGTTTGAGATTTAGTTGATAGACCAAATAATCAAACCATTATTGGTACAAAATGGGGTTTTCGAAATAAACGAGATGAAAATGGTATTGTTATACGTAACAATGCTAGATTAGTGGCCCAAGGCTACAATCAAGAAGAAGGTATAAATTTCAAAGAAACCTTTGCACCGGTTGCTAGATTAGAGTTTATTCGCATGCTTCTCGCTTTTTCTTGTTATAAAGGTTTTACTCTCTATCAAATGGATGTGAAGAGTGCATTTCTAAATGGTTTCATTCAAGAAGAAGTTTATGTAGAACAACCTTCCAGTTTCAAAAATCACATATTTCCGGAAAAAATATTTAAATTCAGAAAAGCTCTATATGGGTTGAAACAAGCTTGTAAAGTTTGGTATGAAAGATTAAGTAAATTTCTTATCTCGAATGGTTTTCAAATGGGAAATGCGGATACCACATTATTTATCAAAACCATAAAGGATAACATAATTGTTGTACAAATTTATGTTGATGATATTATTTTTAGTGCTACTAATATTTCCCTTTGTAAAGAGTTTTCTAAATGAGCAAAAAATTTGAAATGAGCATGATTGGAGAACTAAAGTTTTTCCTTGGACTTCAAATCAAACAAACTAATGAAGGCATCTTCATTAGTCAAACAAAATACATCATAGACATGCTCAAGAAGTTCGATTTTGAAGACTTGAAACCGATGAATACTCTAATGAGTACATCAATCAAATTGGATAAAGATGAGAATGACATTTCAATTGACATAAAAAATATCGAGGTATAATCGGATCCCTTCTTTACTTAACCGCTAGTAGACCCGATATCATGTTTAGTGTATGCTTATGTGCTGGATTTCAATCCAATCCTAAAGAATCACATCTAAGCGCTGTAAAAAGAATATTTAGATATTTATGTGGTACTAGGACTTTAGGCCTTTGGTATCCAAAAAGCACACACATTTACCTCATTAGCTATTCGGATGTCGATTGGGCGGGTTGCACCATTGATCAAAAAAGCACAAGCGGAACTTGTCAGTTTCTAGGCTTTGCTCTTGTGTCAAGGGTTAGCAAGAAACAAAACTCTGTTGCACTATCAACCACCGAAGTCGAATACATATCGGCCACTAGTTGTTGCGCTCAAGTTTTATGGATGAAACAAACTCTTCACGATTTTCACTTAGGGGCCGTTCTCTTCGTGTTTCAGTTTTGTGTTTTGAGTTTTGAATTCGTTTTGTATTTTGTGTTTTGAGTGTCTGTTTTGAAATTTCTGAAAATGCGTTCTTTTTGCCATTCTGAAAAACTATTTCCGAAAACATACTTTGAAATTTTGAGAATTTTTTTATAATATTTTATTCAAAAAAATCTGATTATTCAATAAAATTTAATAGTTTAATGTTAATATAGTATTAAATAACATATAAATCTTGAAATTGGTGAAACGTCAATTTTGTTTTTAAAGATATTAAAAACACAACTTAAATTACATTTGATGAAATATCAATCGATACAATTAGAAGTTTACGTGTTATGACAAAATAAACAGATATTGTACAACATACAAAATAAATCCACGAAGTCATATGTCTTTTGTTTTATTTTAGTTTTAAGTTTTACAATATTTAAAGTTGAAATAGATTAAGTCCATGTTTGATTGTTATTATTTGAAATTTTTTTTCTACGTACTCATTTTCAATTACATTAACGCAATAAAATATTTTATATGTAAACTCAAAATTTTCTTCATCTCTCAACCACATATGCTCCAAAAAATCATTATTCAAAACATTGTTTATTTATTTTTTCAAAATAATGGGGCTAATTAAATAAAAGTTATTATTCTTAACAATAAGTAAACGCATCCGTGCCTTGAAAATTCATTCACATGAAACAGGGAGAATTTCTTTCCTATATACGAGACGCGAAAAGTTTCATGTAAAATTTCGTTCTCACTTCACGAGGTAATTTTTTTCACAATGACTCGGAATAAATCGACAAGCTAACCTCTAGCTGCAGTACAGGTGCATCTAGACTTTATTCAACATCAGCTAAAACAACTACAACCTCAAGAGGCTAGAAAGGAAAAACATAGGATTTAACGAAAACTGCATTCTTTTAACATTCATAATTCTTGTGACTAAAGTGTCAATCCTTCCTTTTTATCATTCTAGAAAATGACTATATCAAACAAGACTATATTTACTCTAGAAAATGTGACTCTTATACTCAAGATAGTTTTTTCGAAATAAATCTAAAGTCCTCATATAGACTTTTTAATAATTGTAAAATGATTCTAAATTTTACACAAACTTAAATTTGTAAAATTACTAAGTATATACTAGTTACTATATCAAAATCAATAATCATATCAAAATCATAAGTTTACAGTAGTGCAATATAAATAATATTTGATAGGAAAAAGAGAAACACTTAATGACACTTTAAAGTAATAATAGTATGTTAAAATTTAAAGTTAGGAAGTAATATCAAGATGCCTTATATTATGAAAATGCCAGAATGATGAAAGACAAGTAAACAAAATTTGTATTAAAGACATTAACTAAACCCCTATACTAATCAAGTTGGGAATAACCAGATATCATTGCACTTCATGACACGAGATCCCTCTCAGGCATTGTATCAAATAATTCTCTAGCCTTCTTGATCAAACCACATTTAAGGTATCAAGAGATCATAGAATTCCAAGATATCAGGTCCAAGCAAAAACCTGTATCGAACAATTTTTCTGCAACCAATACATCACCACATCGTAAGTACATGAAGATCAAAGCATTCTAAAGATTTACATAGGATTCCAAACCAACTCTTGTGAACAAACCATGAATAGATTCTCCCATTCTAAGATTCAATAAATTTGCATAGGTAGAAAGCACACTGACAGCCACTACCTTATCTACCTTCATTCCATTATGATACATATTCACAAGCAAATCCAAAGCCTCTTCGTACATGCCATTCTTCTCATAACAAGAAATCAATGCAGTCCAAGAAACCAAATCTTTTTCTTCCATTTCATTAAACAACTGATAAGACTCACTCACCCTACCTTTCTTACCCAACAGCACAATCATAGAATTCGATGAGATCACATTCTTTTTCGACATCTTATTGTACATTAGCATAGCCTCCTTAACACTCTTTGTTAAAACATACCCCGCCAACATCGAGTCCCATGAAACTGAGTCCAAAACAGGACTTTCATCAAACATCCTTCTGGCATCACTTAGTTTACTACAAACACTATACATATAAATCAAATTGTTTACCACATAGACATCACAGTCAAAACCCATTTTCACCACATGATCATGCAACTCTCTGCCCTCAAATTCAGCAAATTCAGCAAATTCAGCAGAGCAGCCCTGAATCAAGATTGGATAAGTATAATTATCAATGCATGAAAAACTCTTTTCTAACATTGATTTATATAGAAAGATTGAATCTTGGGCCAGGTTTCTTTGCACGAAAGCCCTCAACATAGAGTTCCAAATGAAACCATTTGTATTCTCAACATGACAGAAGATGTTATGGGAATAATTAATGTGGATAAAGTTTGAGTCAGTGGAAAACTTGAGGATTCTGCTTGTGGCATAAGTGTCCTTTATAAACCCAGTTGAGACCATCTGTCCCAAAATCTAACTGAATTGCTTGAATTTTCGGCATCTAATAAAAAAGGTATCTAAAATTGAGAAATTAATTGTTGTTCTTGATATGGGATTTGTGTTAAAAGACGACTTTATGGTTGAAATGCACTTCGTTTTGCTAAATCGACAATCAATAAATTATGAAGGGCTAAAAATCATACCTTCTTGAAGAAATCTTCACAATTTGAGTGCTCCACGATCGAGAGGGTGGCCGGATGTGGAAGTAACTGGAGTGAAATCGTGACTGCGCTCGGGATTTTGGATGGAAATTGGAGCTGTTTCCGACGGACGGCGGGAGGCGATGGTCGGAGGATGTAGAGGGAGATGAGGGGGTGCCGGTGGTGCGGAGGTCCGACGGCTTAGATGGCGGGCAGTGGAAGTCATTGATGGAAGATCTGTAGCGATGGAAGATGGATAGCTCAAGAGGAAGAGGAAGAATTTTGGGGAAATAGAAAACGAGTCGTTTCCCGTGTTTTCATTTAATTGCCTTTTTGGGAAGAAAACGTTCAAAACGGCTAAAAAGCCGTTTTGAGTTTTCAATACAATTTTTTTTTATGTTTTTAAAAATTCGTTTTCGAAAATGGGAAAGAGAACGAGTTTTCACCGTTTTGAAAAATTGAAAACAGAAAATGGCCTGAAAACACCAAATAGAACAGACCCTTAATTTTTGAAAATACTCCTATTATGTGTGATAACATTAGTGCTATAAATTTATCAAAAAATTTCATATTGCACTCTTGCACGAAACATATAGAAATTCGACATCATTTTCTTAAAGATCATGTGCAAAAATGTGATATTTATTTGGATTTTGTGAGCATCGATAAACAATTGGCCGATATCCTTACCAAACCTCTTGCTCTCGATAGATTTTCTTACATTCGAAGAGGATTGGGTATCATCGATGAATCCGAAATATGTGATTAACTTGTCTAAAATAAAAAAGACCGAACACTAGTTGTGAACTCTATCTTAACTTAAACAAATCAGGTACTGTAGGTTGATTGAAAGTGAACCGAACTTCACTGGAGGATTAACGCCTCCTCAGGCAAGTTCGATTGACCGAACTCAGCAGAAATGGGCCCTTCTTATTCCTTACCAGATTTATTTTTCAAAACTCTCAAACCCTCTCTCTCTCACTCGAAAAGTCTCTTATCCTCTTCAAAATTCACTCATTCTTTCACTATTTTTCTTCAAATTCACTCCATATTTCATAGTATCCTTCACCTCCATCTCACTTTCTCAACATATCTCAAGATTTAAATCCACTTTTCATCAAAAAATTGAAGATTTGGGTATTCAGGGTTCTTCATTCAAAATTTATGAGTTCTCTTCAATTACTTCTTGTAAATCATATCTAAGTACCTACCCACTTCATATACTTGTTAACCATTCATTTCCAACCATTTTCAACAAATGTTTCTTCAAAAATTTTGAAAACCCAAAAATCTCTCACTCTATAAATAGAAAATTTCAATATTACCCATGCCTCCAAAGAAGAAATCAAAGCAAGGGGAAGCAAGCTCGTCGATTGTTGGGGTTGACACACTCATGCCCGACCGTTTCAACGATTGTCCTATTTTACTTGGTAAGTCCATCGATTTTTTCAAATTTACTACCAGAGAGCCCCTTCTTTTAGACTAGAAGAATACTTTGAAAATATTGGGTGGACGAATGTTGTTACTATCTCAGAATATGTTTATCCTAACCTAATTCGTGAGTTTTACCGTAATCTATCGTTTTATTCACTCATTATCACTTGTGATATTAAAGGTAAATGGATTACTTTTGATAAAAATACTATTCTAAGAATTCTCGAATTAGACCAATGTGAAAACTTTGCCTATGATCAAATTTGAGGGTTATAATGAAATTGAAGCTTGTAGTCGAGTCACAGATCGACCGCTATCCACCACCATGACCCTAAACCTAAATTATCTTACTATTCCGTGTAAGATTCTTCATCGAGTTATTGCACATATCATTGTCCCCCAGAGTGGACACTTTGAAAAGGTTCACCACTTCGACTTGTTTATTCTTGACTCACTTATTGTTGGTCGTAAATTGGACTTTCCCTATATATTCTTGAGTCATATTCGCCACGTTCACAAAGCTGCTAGAGTCCTAGGCTTACCTTATAGCATGCTTTTCACTAAGACTTTTCAACATTTCAAAGTGTTATTACACGATGAGCCTTTTCTTAAATCTAAGCACACCGACATTATTAACTTAAAAACCCTTCAACGTATGAAAATCGTTAAAGATAATGGGCAATGGGTGTGTAATACTCAAGGTTTAGATAGAAACTCGGGGCCTACCACTTGGCTATTCACTTTAGAAGAAGTGGAAGAAATGGGAGGTAACAGTAATAGTGATGATGATGATAATGATTCTCCTCGAGCACAACATAGGACTCCTTCTCCACATGTAGCACCGACCTCCGGCCAACATATTTCCAACGATCAATTCAACATCCTACAAGGCCGGATTGACTCTCTTACCACTACCATCAATGCGTTTGATCAAAGAATGGAGCGAATGAGTTTGTCTCAAGAGGCTTTCTTCGCACACGTGTATTCTATTTTTCCTTGAGGGCCTCCTCCACCGACGAAAGATTAAAATATCATCTTTTAGGTCTATTTTTGTTTTTTTTTTTAAGTCATGTTTTTATCTTATGTCGTGACCTATGATTACTTTCACTTGTTTTTTGTTTTTCCTAACTTTGCACCTATGCCTTATCTAAGGGAGAATTTATAATAGCATCTTTGTTCTTAAGCTTTTTGATGATGACAGAAGGGGGAAAATGAAGGATATGTGATTGTAATTGTGACTTGCTATTTGATTATGAACTCTTGTTACTTCTTTTGATTATGAATTATGCAACTTATAATTTGTGAGTTCACTTATTTTTATACATTAGTGACGGATTCTAAATGTGATTTATTATATAAATGAATTGTGGATGCGTAAAAGATAGGGGGAATATATTGTACATTCCTATAAATCACATATTGTTTGTCATAATCAAAACCTATGATTTAATATAACTCCACTTGTTTTGATTATAACAAACAATACACTTATGTTTCTAATAAGTTTTTGTTTCTTGAGTTTTTCATGAATATATTCTCCTAAGCATTCAAAGAATCAAATCGTCATCCGATGAAGAACAAGCAATCAAATGAGACTCGAAGAGAACAAAAACAAGAACAAGAACTTTGAAGATTAATTCTTGGAAGTAATTTATTATGTAAATGTATTAACTCTTCAATTTTTAGCAAATGCATAAAAGCTCAAATTATTTTTCATAATCTATCGCTTGCATAAAATGATTTTCATTCATATGAAATAGATTTTGAAAAAGCTATTTATAAACAAAAAAAAGTCAAAGTCAAAGTTTGGTCAAATGAACATTCCGGTCAACCGAACTTGGTCAACCGAAAGTCCAACGGCTAGTATTTTGCAACAGCTATATTTTCAAAACTTGGTTAACCGAAAATTTCGATCAACCGAACTTACCCAAGAGTGCATTTTTTTACTCTATAAATACCAATCTCTTTTGCATTCAATACTACCAACTTTCAAGAGATTTTTGAGAGATTATTTATTGAGAAATCATTGAGTTTACTTGAATTTAAAGTCTATATCATTTATTACAAAAGAATTTCTTGATTGATTTAATCTATTTCATTCATCTTGTCAATAAATTCTTTTTAGCAAAGAACTTTTCATAAACTTCATCTACTCTTCATTCTTGATAAAAGTTTTATTTGTCAATACTTTTATTTAAGTGTAAATTTCTCTTCATTGTGAAAATTCGATTGTTGTTAAAGATATGTGCTCCTTGTTGTAAGTCACCTAAGAACAAGTGCTCCTTGTTGTAAGTCACTTAAGGAGAAGTGCTCCTTGTTGTAAGTCACTTAAGGAGAAGTGCTCCTTTTTGTAAGTCACTTAAGGATTGATACACCTTGTTTGTAAGTTATCATTATAGTGTTTTTGTCCTTGCTCGTGACAGAGAGCTTGGTAACGGGGACGTAGAACACATTGTGTATCAAACCCCCATTAAATTGGTTTGTTATCTTTACATTATCGCACTTTACTTCACATTGCTATTTAATTAAGCTATATCTATACTCGAATTTAATTATTGAACTTGTATATTTAATTCTCGTATCATACTTAGCATTTGTATCTTGGGTGTTAAAATTGTTTTGAGACTAAGTGTCGAAAAAAGTTTCAAAAACCAATTCACCCCCCTCTTGGTTAGTTATTCTTGGGTTATCACCAACTACGACCACCAATGTTTGCATTACACCAACAATTACCAATAAAAATCTCCAGAACTCTGATAAAGCATTGGATCAGATGAAGAAACCACAACAAAAATATTACGACGGCTGCGGCATAGCGTTTTGACTACGTGCAGTGGCATATGGCGCGACGTCGTGCCTTGAAAGCGTGTACACAGTGAAATAGTGCCACATTAGTGTTTCGCCGCTTCAAGCCACACACGAGGACCATTACAAACAGCTTCACACGAGGAGTGGAAAATGGGAGGAAGGAGGATGGAGAGAAAGATAGAGCAGCGATGGTGGTGGAACGTGGCAACGGTGGGATACGACAGCTTCTCGCGATGGTGGCGTGTGGCTACGTCGTCGACACAAAAAGAATGGAGATGAGGAGAGAGAGAGAGAGAGAGAGAGAGAAGATGAAGATTTTAGGGTTTGAAATTGGTTGAGGGTGATGGGTTTGTAAATTTACTTAGTTTTATAATATTATTATTAATATTTAAAAAATATATTATCACCTGATTTTTGTATAAAAAAATTTTAGACTTAATTTTTGAAGTTGGTACTTAAACAAAATGGTTGACTATAATTTCCACATTAATCTATCTGATATAATAAATCAGTATTCGTGGAATTAAATATTATTACAGTTAAACTTTATATCTAAATATCAATTCAAGTTCATCTCTAACATTGTTTATTTAAATTTGTTTATAAAATTAATTGTTGTCTCATGAAGATTTTGAAGAGTTACAAGGCTTTAGTGATCTTGTAAAAAGTTGGTCGTGTCCCAAAAAATGAAGCGTCTCCATTAGTTCACAAGTTTGTAACATTAATGTTAATTATTCCAACTACTAGTGCTACGATAAATTATTTTTTGCGAAGAAGATTGTTTGGACCCACAGCTTCACAAAAGAAGTAAGGCACTTCATGGCCTGAGCTCGAGTCTTGATATCACCAACTCTTTCACTTATACCTGTCAATAAGGCATATCAACTTCAAAAATACAGAATCCCAGAAAACTCAAAAGAAGTTAACTTCAACTCAAAATTACAAAATGACACAATGTGAAGGAAATTTACGATTTTAGGACTCTGAAATCTTCAAAATAATTTAAATTAGTTCATTGCGCAGTACTGTCTTGATACATTTACTGTGATAGATAAGAAGTATGAATGCAAAAGAAACCTATCAAATAGGTTAAGAAATGATGGATCATGAGAAGAATAAACTCTAATGTGTTAATGATTGTCATAAAATGTGGAAGCCAGAAAAACTAAGGCACATTAGCCTGACTTGTGACTTAATTATGACAAACAGAGGCTTCAGCCAACTTTCTGTCTTCGAAGGATATTAAAAGAAAAGACATTATTAACCAAAACCAAACTAAGCAGCTGAAAATCATACATATTACAAATAATGTGTCATGAAATGATCTCTTGAAGGAGTGTGACTATGTCACCTTAGTGGTTAAAGATACCATCACCCTAAATATAGGAGTTAACTATAAAAGATCTCTAGACTACCATGATCTTCTACAAATAAATAGAAATTCCCCAAAAAAAGGATTCAAGGATTGGAATTAGATGAAAGGCTGACAGGAGGTGCTCAGTACCAAAAGAGGATCTCTATCTTAAAAAGGTTGAGGCTGTCACTCAAACTTGAAATCTTAATATAAAAGACTTTCATAATTTCAAACCCCCATTCACTTGTTGAAACAAGACGAATTTTAAGTTTTTATTGCCCAAAAATATTAGATTATAGATCAAATTTAATAAACTCAACCGTAAATAAAACAAATTATAAATATAAACCTTCAAGCCGCTCTTTCCACATGGTGCTCTTCAACTGCGCAACTGTATCTGCTTGAATAAGGGAGCCTAATTTATTTTCAATCTCTTCGAGACTCGTTTCTGCTGGCTGTAAAACAAAGTTGATTAAAAATATACTATAAAGCCGCCAATAAAGAACACTGTCACTAACGAGTGAAGAAAGATGCATCAACTATTTACCTCAATATCTTCAGGCTCCACAACCTTGGAACTTTTTGATTGACCACCTCCGTCACCTTTCTTATTGACACCGGATTTCATAGATGCTGCTTTCTTATTAGCAGGCTAGAAAAAGCAAGAGAAGAAAAATGAAAAGGGAGATGGCAAGTGAGCATCAGCAAGCAAAGATGTGTTGCATATCATGTCAAACAAATCACATAAGTTACATAACACAAGAATAATGTTTACATTCCACCTTTTTTCTCCTTTATTCTGCACGGGTTTTGGTTAGAAACAGCCCGGGCCAGAGGGATTGAGGAGATAGAACTTACAATTGTTTGAACAATCTTCTTTCCACTAAGCATGCTAGCTGCTGACCTTCTAACAAGTGATCCATCTGAAGTGTGCAATAAGAAGTATCCAGGAAAGAACCTTCAACATGATGCTTAAACCACAACCTACTACTTGGAACCAAATAAAACACAATTTATTGTGATGTATTTATAACAAAATTAAAACAATAATCACTCGTATGGATGATATATCCCCTCCAATAGGATTACACAAATTTCCTCTTTGTGATGTCCACAAATAACAATCCCTTTCCACAATGTACATGAAATGATGGGACTGGATAGAAATTCTTGACACTTTGAAGATAAACGAAAAGTAACTCAAAGTCTTACTTTTTCAACTCTCAAAGAGACCTCTGTGCCATATTAAACTAATACGTTCTAATGGAAGGATTATATAATACCCGAATATCCCCAACAAAAGCCATCATCAACAGACACACATGAAAGAAGGCGATATACAGATGCCTTCTTGACCTTCCTTTAATCCAAGGGCACTTAGAAAAGAATGCATGCAACACTCAAGAGGCCTTCATTCCAACAAGGCATTTAACTATCTACAGCCTAAGAAAGAAAATAAGAAAAATTTATATACAATCCCAGAGGGCAATTTCTCAATTTAATTACTTGGAAATAGATCGAGGGAAACGATCCACCACAAGCAACCATTGGTTTTAGTTGCCACTTTTTCCATTAAAATTTATAAATACTAAAACAGAAAATGCTGTGAAAAGTAATTTGTTTTTGCAAAATTCACCTCGCTCTGTGCAAGACACACCTCTTCCCAAGATTGGACGGTAGCTTTCACAAGAAATAGATATGTTAAACAGATACCTTGAGTAAAGAGTATAACAAAACAGCAATAGCTAGAGTATGTTAGATCAGAAACACTTCAAATTACCTGTACTTGTAACAGTTGATTGACCACCCCCCAGAACTCACAATCATTTCTAGTAACTTCTTTTTCCTAACATCGTCAAGTTTCTCCAGCGACTTTTCCAAAGGTCTCATTCCAACCAACTAAAAGAAGGGAAAATAGAATTGCCCAAAGTATAACATGAGCGCTGCATAAGAATTAAAACTTGATGGTTAATGGTGGAAAGGAAACCCCAGAAAGGATACCTTGGCTACGACCGTCAAAGCTAAAAATGGAGCATCCCTTACTTCAGGTGTTCCATCAGCACTGCAAGACCTATATTTATAAGTATTTTGTTTACATATGAGTGAGTTAAGGAGGATAAGCACCTCGAATTAGTTTTATCTCGATACTAATTCCACCAAATATCGGAAAATCGTAATAGAATTATTTTATTCCTCATTTTATTTAATACGATGCAC
The DNA here is from genome assembly GCA_019097785.1 of Fraxinus excelsior. Taxonomy (NCBI): domain Eukaryota; kingdom Viridiplantae; phylum Streptophyta; class Magnoliopsida; order Lamiales; family Oleaceae; genus Fraxinus; species Fraxinus excelsior. Next base: position 14,149,016 of record CM032643.1, read on the forward strand.
CAGACATGCCCTTAGATCAATAATAAAAAATTAAAATCATATTTTTATAAAGTTATCGTTTAACTAAATGATTTCATTTTTTATATTCCTATCAATTTGTCGTTAAAAATATTCAATCATCTTTTGCATCATAATCTTTGACAAGATTTTACAATTATTGTCAAACTACTACAACATAGACAGTTTTCAATAAGCATACATTAGAGGTGAAAACTTTGGAGGTTACTTTATAATTTCTTGTGAGTCACTAAATTTGTTTTTTGTTTTAATTGGATCATTATAATTTAATTATATAGGTTCAATTAATTAAAAAATAATGGTTTATCATACAGGGAATCCATTGTGGGTTCAATGAATACTGTATGGCCAGCAATTGCCTCAGACAAGTACAAAGCCATATGGGTATACCGTTGCACATTTTAAAAATTTGAGACAATCACTGTAACGACCCAAATAAATGAAATTAAGGGCACAATTTGATTGATAAAAACTCAAAATCAAATAAATACTAAAAAAAATGCATATCTAAATAAATAAATATTAATTCCACTAATAAGGCATAACATAGATTTAAATTTATAACACAATAAAACATGTCTTAAATTTGTAAATAAAAATGCATAAAACTGAGAAATTGCTGAAATAAAAAAAATGTCATGTTATAGCAGATTATTTTTATTGAATTCCATAAATCCTGTCACCATGGTTGCACCTCACCTCACCTCACCGCCCGCCAACCAACGACGCGTTCTAACCCGTGAGGTAGGAAAAAATGGGTGAGTATATAAGAATACTCAATAGGACTCGAATTAATGGTGCAATCCCAAATAAAAATATTAAATAATGTGTCAAAAATATCATACATTCATATCATATCTTTAGAAATTGGTAAGAGCTCGAATATATCATATCCTTGGTACCGGATGACCATTTTCATAATATAACATATCATATCATAGCTTTTATTAGTATAATATTTATCAACATGAAAAATAAAATTAAACAGGACCAACCACTTACACCTTGTAGTCCAACATTGTTAGATAAAACAGTTTTTTAAAAGCAGAATCCAAAATCACTTTCCAAACTTTATTTTCTGCCTGAGTTGCTGCCACCACTGGATGTGTATTCATATTTTATTTTATTTTTAGGGTAAATAGTACTTTTGTATGGTATTTAGGGTTCAAAGAGAAAAATGAATTCTTGTAGGAGGAAAATTTGTCAATTGCCTAAATAAAAGTCTCCACCACAATATTCTATATAATCAACAATTAATTCTTCCATATCTAATGAACAAGTCATCTTTATCACATCCCAAAATCAAAGCAAATAAATCATTTTAAAACAAAATAACGTTATCTACCATCTACACGTGACAAGGCATATTTTCATTCAAGATTTCAATTAAATTGCAAAATTAGTTTTCCATCAATTTCTTAAAACTAAAAAATCTTGGAGCTGACTTATCCGAATCGATTTTTCCTCGAGCATATTATAGATAATTAATTACGAGCAATCCAACGAACCCAGTATTGATATATTTATCATTACTCTATCAATATTTAAATATTTGACACAAATAAATTGAACTTTAATAAATATATCATTTTAGTCCCCCAACTTTTTCAAAATATAAAATATATAGCACATAGAATAATTAATTCTATTATATTATTATTATCATCATCATCATCATTGGGACTTTACAATCTCCACTCCTTAAATATTTTCGTCCTCGAAAATTACCTTGACTAATCGAAGAGTTCTGAATACTTGATTTTAAACTTGTCCATTCCATGATTTTGCCATTGAACCTTGACCATAAGAACTTCTCTATTTCTAAGGTTATGCACTTTCCTATCAAGAATCATCGTCGAGATTTCTTCGTATGATAGGTCTTTTTGTACTTCCAAAGTTTAATAACTTACGACATGATTAGGATCATGAACATATTTTCTAAGCATCGAAATATGAAAACACATTATGCACTAGTGCGAGTTCAGGTGGTAAGGCAAGTCGATAAGCCACAATGTCAATCATTTCAAGAATTTCAAAAGGTCCAATATATCATGGTCTCAACTTTCCCTTCTTACCAAATCTTAATAATCTCTTCGTTGATGCTACTTTCAGAAAAAACTTTATCACGAACTCCAAATCCTTTCTTCTACCATCGGCATGACTTTCCTCTCAGTCTTATGTTGTCTTTATTCTTGTTCTAATCTTATTAACCGCCTCAATTGTTCGTTCAATAATTTCAAGACCCAAAATTATATTCTCTCCAACTTCATTCGGGGACATCCGATAAAATATATAGCACATAAAATAATTAATTTTACTATATTATTATTATTATTATTATTATTATTATTATTATTATTATTATTATTATTATTATTATTATTATTATTATTATTATTATTATTATTGGGACTTTACAATCTCCCTTCCTTAAATATTTTCATTCTTGAAAATTACTTTGGCTAATCGAAGAGTTCTGGATACTTGGTTTTTAGCTCATCTTCCTTTTCCCAAATTGACTCGTTCAGTCCGTGATTTTGTCATTGAACCTTGACTAGAAGAATTTCTCCATTTCTGAGGTTATGCACTTTCCTATCAAGAATCATTGTCGAGATTTATTCATATGATAGCTCTTTTTGTACTTCCAAAGTTTGGTAACTTACGATATGATTGGGATCGTGAACATATTTTCTAAGCATCGAAATATGAAACACATTATGCACTGGTGGAAATCCAGGCGGTAGGGCAAGTCGAGAACCTACAATGTCAATCCTTTCAAGAATTTCAAGATGTCCAATATATCGTGGTCTCAACTTTCCCTTCTTACTAAATCTCAGTAATCCCTTTATTGATGCTACTTTCAGAAAAATTTTGTCACCCGCCGAAAACTCCAAATCCTTTATTCTACCATCGGCATAACATTCATGTCGGTCTTATGCTGTCTTCACTCTTGTTCTACTCTTATTAACAGCCTCAACCGTTCGTTCAATAATTTCAAGACCTAAAATTATATTCTCTCTAATCTCATCCTAATGAATAGGGGATATGTACTTCCTACCATAAAGAGTTTCATATGGAGCCATGCCTATAGTGGCCTAAAATTTACTTTGATTGATAGTAAATGGGCAAACTTCGTCAAACGATCAACCACTACTCGGAGTTGTTCTTCATGCTGCTTCTTATTTTAGAGTACACGTGTATATCATCAATAAATATTTTAACGAACTGGTCTAAGTACTAATGGAACACCCGATTCATTAGATCTATAAAAATAGCTGGAACATTGGTCAAACCAAAGGGCATGATAGTGAATTCATAATGTCCGTAGCGAGTCCTGAAAGTAGTTTTCGATATGTCGTTTACCTTAACCTTCAACTGATGATACCCCGACCTCAAGTCGTTCTTTGAAAATACTGTTGCACCCCTTAACTGATCGAATAAATCTTCTATTCTTGTAAGCAGGTATCTATTTTTGATAGCTAGATGGTTTAACTCTTGAAAGTCAATGCACATCCTCATGCTCACATCTTTCTTCTTCAAGAAGATATTCTCGATCGAATGAAACCTTTTTCCAGCAACTCATCTAACTGTAACTTTAATTCTTGAAGTTCTTTTGGTGCCATTCTGTACGGGTCCTTAGAAACTGGTGTCGCACCAGGAACCAAGTCAATTGTAAATTCTACTTACATATCTGGTGGAATGCTCGGTAGATATTCTAGGAATGTGTCTACAAAGTCTTGCAAAACGTCAATATCGTTAACAGTTGTTTCTGTATGTTTGGAACCGATGATATTAATTAAGAATCCCTCATCATTTCTCCGATTGTAAAGACTTGAACTTTGCTCCAAAGAAACGAAACTCTTCATCTCCCGATTTTTAAAGCAATACTTCTTTCTCATGACATCGAATGGTTGCATGATTGAGTCCCAACCAGTCCATGCCTAGAATAACGTTGAAGTCTTTCATCTCTAAAAGGTATAAGTCTGCGAGCAGTACATTTCTATCAATCTCTAACTCATTACCTTAGTCATCTGGTTTGTGCAAAGAGTTCTTCCTGGAGGAATGCTAATCTCTAATTCATTATTCATTTTCACACATGCAAAGTTAGATCTAGTGATAAAGGATACAGATATAAAAGAATTTGTAACCCCCAAATCAAAAAGTACATAAGCATGTACATTAGATAATAATAGAATACCTGTTTTCGTAATTATAGTGTTAGACTTAGCGACGGAGGATGCAAAATAAAGAACATAAACATGTACTTTGAATAATAGTAAAATACTTGCTATCATATTGAGATCATGCTCCACCTCATGCTGATTCAGTGCAAAAACTTGTGCCTTCGTCATCCTTCTTCTTTGGAGGCTCTATCCAGTTTAAAGCAATGTGTCCTGACTTACCATACTGAAAACACATGTTCTTTCCAAATAAGTATTCACCCCTGTAAAGTTTATTACACTTTGGACATGGTATAATATTTCATCTTGTCCCATCGATACTAACTCATGTGCTTGGTCTTTTTTTCTGCCAGTTACGTATGTCATTGCTCTGATCATTCTACTTTCTTTTTTCCAATGCCTTATTACCGTGCTCGGCATAGTGCTTAAATGTAGTAATCTAATATAAAATGGCATGAGCCCTCTCCAACATTTCACGATATGAAGCAAAACAATGTGACATAGTAATCATGCCGATTTTTGGGCATAGTCCATTTTCAAACCTCATTATCTTCTTAACTTCTGTATCTCCCAACTGTGGGGCATACCTTGAGAGCTACTCAAACTGCCTTTCATAATTAGTAAGGGATAAGGTGCCATGTTTGAGTTGTAGAAAATCTGATTTCTTGACGTCTCTTAAATCCTGTGGAAAGTACTTCGACATCACTTCATCCCTAAACTACTCCCGAGTCATGTTATGTTGTTGCTTTTCGGTCTTAGTGCATGAAACAAATTCCTACTAATGACTAGCCACTCCAACAAACATAAACTCTGCCCATAGTACCTTATGTACATTCGTATAAGCAATGTGTCGAAAGATGCACTCGAGACCTCTAATCCATTCCTCAACAGCCGTGGATCAAAACACCGTCAAACGTAAGAGAATTGTACCTACGAAACTGCTCAACCATTGAAACGGCTCTAGGTACAAACGGAGATGCGTCTGGTGGTGCATTTCTTGGTAGAGGCACTTGATTTTGTCTGCTCAACTCTTGTATCGCTCGCAATAAATCATTTTAAAACAAAACTACCTTATCTACCATCTGCACGTGTCTAATAACTCATATAAGTCATCTCCATACACATTACACGTGGTTCGACTTAATTGCAAAACTAGTTTTTAATCAATTTCTTCAAATTGAAAAATCTTGGAGTTGACTTATCCGAATCGAATCTTTCTCGAACCTATTATACATAATTAATTACAAGCTATCCAGTGAGTCCAATATTGATATATTTATCATTACTCTATCAATATTTAAATATTTGACCCAAATAAAATAATAAAATTGAATTTAACAAATGTATCATTTTAGTCCCCCAACGTTTTCAAAATATAAAATATATAGCACATAGAATAATTAATTCTATTATTATTATTATTATTATTATTATTATTATTATTATTATTATTATTATTGGGACTTTACATTTACTGTGTATAAAATTGGGTGGTCATAATGAAACAAAATCAAATTAGGTGACCATTGTGACATTAAGTGTAAAGTTGGATGGTCATTAGTGGATTTAACATACACAACTATCCTATATTGAATTACCGCATTTAATAAGTTACTGAAAAATAAATAACAGTTGAAGATTGTTGACGGAGAAAACCCGTAACTGGGTAAAAACTCCGGGCTCAAGCTAGTAAAAAATCTACTAAAAACGAATCAACTTATAGCACTATCAGACTCGTCTAATTCTATTACTTTCTGACCTCCTGACTGTAATCACCAAAGTCCTCCTGGATTGCATGCTCGTGCACCAACTCCCGGTCTTCTGAATTCATCTATCTCTTGTGAATCAATGAGAACTCCTCGTTCTCTAGCAACTGAGACTCCAATCACATTTCTTAATCTTCACAACTCTGATAGATGTTATGGAAGTATGTGTTTTGTGTTTGGTTTATATGGAGTTGATGCTTTTCAAAACAATGAAGAAATCAAAATGAAAGTTGAACTCTAGCAATGATATTGAAGAAGTAATCTCTTGTTTCTCTGAATGTTCAACTCTAGTTTTTTCAAATGGAGGCATGCATATATATAGCGTAGAAGTTTGGGTAGCATGGGCTTGATAAAAACTCTGAAAACACAAATTAAGTTTTCTTAGGATACACTGTCGCTCGAGCGAAGTCTAGACGACAGGTGGGTGACGCAACTTCTATTTTTACTGCTCGAGCATCAGCTGGGCGATAGGCGAGCGAAGTTGTGACGACTCTTTTCTCCTGGTTCTATACTCGAAAACTTGGACTTCTAACTTACCACTGACATTTTGACTTTTAAAAACTCTTTTATAATAATAGTTTTGTCAAAAGATTGTCAACAACTTTAAAACCTAACATTTTGAAAAGACAACTAGTCCTAGTGGTGCATGACCTTGAACTCCAATTTTCATTGGAGCAGACATCTTTTTTGATGTTTGAATTATCGAAAATGCCCTTATCAAGACGAATGAATGAAATGCCAAAGGGACACATGTCATTTTCTAGACTACTTTAATGGTTGGGTAATTAATGAACCCAAGTACACTTAGTGGCCTTCTGATTGTGAAGGTGTAATTTGAGTGGAAAAAAAATGAATTATAGAAAATTGAATTGCCTACAATTTGTTTATGGGGAATTGTAATTAATTGTGTTTGATTAGTATAATTTTCCACTCGAAAAATGTTTAAAGTTTGGTGTCCGTTTGATTTTATTTTTCATGGAAATTGTCCGTTAACATGATAATTTTTTACCATGGGTCTAGAATTTGTTCCAACTGTCCAAAAAAAATAAATTAAAAAAATTATCATAACGAATACCATTTGTTTGACTTTGTTTTGCATGGAAATTGTCAATAAAAGTGATAAAATTTTAATATCGTGTCTAGAATTTTTCACAATTGCCAGAAAAAGATGAAATATCAAAAACCACAAAACAAAAGTAAAACAAATTCATCCATTTGAAAGAAAAGAGGCGCGTGAGATGGCGGCTGGAAACCTTTTGCAATCAAACAAGTAAAAAGTAAGAAAATGGAAAATTTTCCATGCAAAATTATTGGTATCAAACATGGCCTTAGTTTCGCTGTATAAAGAGGGAAAATAGCTAAAAATCGGATAATAAGTGGTCCCAAACAGAGGCTTAACAGTGGACTTGCATAATTTGGTGGGAAGTCTGCATCCATTCAATAAACAAAAATTTTTATTGCAAATTATTATAATGTTTTATTCTCAAAGTCTATATTGCCAGCCTCTTATTCAATTAAGAAATTGGAAAATGCTATCAACATTCTTAAACAGTATACTTGCATAGGAGATCCTGATTGCTTAAATTTTCTATCTTTCAAGCTGTGATAAGAGAGAACAGAAATGGCTTATGCTCATCTTCTTTCTCTGACTCACGTTCTACAGCGCACCCTGAAATATGATTGTTCGTATCTTCTTCCTGGCGAGGAACAACAAATCGAATCTCACCTCAAAAAAGTTGTTTACTTGCAAGATTTTCTTGATAATTTCCCACGAGAAAACATAGATTCAATCGAAGGTTTGGAGAGAGATATCGGAGATGCAGCGTGTCGATCTGAAGATATCATTGAATACTGCATTGCACTTCGAGTTCTTGAAGAATCTGCAAGTCGTCGTGGTGACATCTTTAAGGCTCCATTCCATGAAGATTTGAAACGAGCTGAAGAATCTGCAAGTCGTGGTGATTACACTTTATTCAATGAAGAATCAGTGAAACGAATTCAAAAAATAGCAAGTTATGGTAGTGACAAATTCGCGACTTCATTCCATGAAATTGCAAAACTAATTGAAGAAGTCGATTCCGTAAAGACAAGGGCAGAGAAGATTGAGGATGAAAGTGGCATAAATGAAGAATTGGAGCGCAACACCTCATTGCCTGTTGGTTCATTAAGACTAGATTCTTGGGGTCAGAGCACTACGGTTGGTCTTGATGATGCATTGGAGGATATCAAAGGTCGTCTAGTTGAAGATTCATCAAAACTCGACGTTGTCTCAATTGTCGGCATGGGTGGCATCGGTAAGACTACACTCGCTCACAAAGTTTACATTGATAAATATATTGAGCATCACTTTGACATTCGTGCTTGGATCACTATATCTCAAGAATATAGTGTGCGAGAAATCATACTAGGCCTTTTAGAGTCCATGAAAATACGAATTGAAGAGAGGAGTGAAAAGGACATTGATCAATTAGGAGAACTTCTGTACAAGAACCTAAAGGGCAGGAGATATCTTCTTGTATTGGATGATGTGTGGGATATTGAGGCCTGGGACAGTGTTAAAAGATATTTTCCAGAAGACAAAACTGGAAGTCGAATCCTTTTGACTACTAGGCTAGAGAATGCGGCTAATTATATCAGCTCTGGTTCTCCTCTTCATCATGCGCGTTTTCTGAACGACGAAGAAAGTTGGAATTTATTTTGTCAGAAGGTGTTTGGAGAAGGTTGTTGTCCTCTTGAATTGGAAAAAATAGGCAAGCAGATTGCCCAAAATTGTCGGGGACTTCCACTTGCAGTTGTTGTGATTGGCGGCCTCCTATCAAAGGCCACTAAAACTCCACAATACTGGAGAAGTATTGCAAAAAATTTAAGTTCGGAAATAACTTCAAATGATGAGCAATGCTCTAAGATACTTTCTTTGAGTTACAAACATTTGCCTTATCATTTGAAAGGGTGTTTCCTATATATGGGAATTTTTCCGGAAGATTTTGAAATCAAAGTCAAGGTACTTACCAAGTTGTGGGTTGCGGAGGGAATCCTCAAACCAGCATGCTCTAAAACGTTGGAAGATGTAGGAGAGGAGTACTTTTTGGATCTTTTTCAAAGAAGTCTTATTTTGGTTGAAAGGAAAGGGTCTAATGGACAAATTAAAACATGTAGAATTCATGATCTCTTACGGGACCTTTGTGTCAGAGAAGCTCAAAAGGAGGATTTTTTCCATGTCATGAAAAAGATTTATGGACACAGTACCTATAGTATGCGCCGTGTAAGTGTGCACGTTGCTAAGAATTCTCTATCATTTTCAGACATAGTGCAATTTTACCATGCAACTACAGGGACTTTCCACCCAGTTAGCAGTCGTTTCCGATATTTTGCCATAGAGATTTCACCTTCGGAAGTTCATTTTGATTCTAGGCCACTTAAAGTACTGCATATGGAGGGAATTCAACCTCGCCTAAAAATGGAAGAATTGGTTAACTTGCGGTACATCTATTGCTACAATAAATTCCCTCAAATGGTCACTGAATCAATATATGATCTTCGGAATCTACAAACAATAGTTTCTTTGGATGATTATGGGTACATTGAACTACCACCAGAAATATGGAAGACGACACAATTAAGACATGTCATGTTGAATGCTTCTGTACATCTTCCTGATCCTCCTATTTCAGAAATTAAGGGGGAAGAAAATTCTATTGTTGTTCTAGAAAATCTACAAACCCTCTCCAGGATATATAATTTTAGGTTGACGGAGGAGATCCTTGAAAGAATTCCAAATCTACAGAAATTGGCTATCCATTATGATTCTATTGAGGAGGCCAGTTGGGAAAAATACTGTATCAATAATCTTGTACGTCTAACTAAACTTGAATCACTAAATTGTTGGCTTACATATACGTTCCCCTATTTCCTAGCGCATATAAATTTTCCGACGTCACTCAAAAAGTTGACTTTAGAAGGCGCGGAGCTTCAACCCAAAGATTTTCTCAAACTTCATCCTGAAGAATTGACGATTCTTGGTAAGGTGCCCAATCTTGAAGTGCTGAAATTGAAAAACTATGCCTTCAATGGACTAGAGTGGGAACCAAATGAAGGAGAATTTCTCAAATTGAAATTCCTACTATTGGACGACATTTATCTGAGGCACTGGAGAGCTGACAGTATCCACTTTCCGAGCCTTGAGCGTCTAGTCATTTCGATTAAGGTTTGCAGAGAGCTCGATGAGATCCCAAGTGGTTTTGGGGAAATTTTAACTCTTCAATCCATCGAGTTGCGAGGCTGTGGTGATTCAATTGTAAGATCAGCAAAGAACATAGAAGAGGCACAATTGGATTGGGGGAACGATGACTTCAAGTTATATATTAAAAAGTAACGTGCAAAGTTTCAAAGTTGTCTATTCCAATCATTTACTGGTACGGGTACCATTTTCTTTTCTTAACATTTTCCATTTTCACTTTTGGCTTTCTCGTGCTTATCTACATTCTTACTTCTTCTCCTCTGCGTTTATACAGTCTATAGTCCGAGATATGGGAGCTCAGTCTAAACCAACTTCGATGCAGGTGTTGTGCATGAAGTCTGTACTGTAAAACCACGATTTCATTTTGTCTGTTGTTTCTTCTGCTTTCCTCTCTTTATTTGTGGTTTTCAAATGATTTTATCAATATTAATTGATATTGTTAACCATTGTACTCGTATGATTTATGTATCATTGTCCTTGTCATTAAAGAATTTACTGTCTCTGTGCAATACTATTGTTGATAAATAATTCGGAATTATTCTATTAATTGTAATACTCAATTTTCGCTTAAACTGTTTCAGATAATAATTTGATGATTAAACTTTGGATTATTTCAAATAATAGTTTGATGATTGAACTATGGAGTATGGAGATTGTACAATTTAAAATTTTGTTTGATTAGAGAACATACCTATATCTCGTTCCATCATGTTGTGCGTTGGTACATTTAGCTCTTGTTTGGTAGAGATTAAAATTAAAATTTTAATATAAGTTAAAGTCAACAATTAATTTTAATAACACATTTTATCGTTCGTATCAAAATTTACTAAAAAATTGATTTTAATCCCACCAAACAAGAGCTTGAAGTATGTTCATTAGTTTCATGCTTTTGCTCAATCCATCAGTCTTAGTTGGGGGAGCGATCAATGGACAAATGTATTTGAAAAATAATTTTAACCCTTGAATTAATCTAATTTAAGCGTATAGATCAAAAAAGAAAAAAAAAATTGTAACAGGAGATGAAAAAATTTTAGTCTTCTGCAGGCTCCTCCAACGCATCATTGTCGAAGGGGATTAAATTCAGCACAAGTCTCCCATTGGACCCGTGCTTTAAAATATTCATGGCGCTTCATTTTTTCTTCTCTGATAATCAATCTCCCATCACGGCATGTGAGATGGAAAATTTAAAGTTAGATCTATACCCTTAAAATAGATTTATTTAAGGGTCAAGATTATTTATCAAATATCATTGTCCATTGAGCGCTCCCCATTATTCATTACTTACTAAGGATGAGAGTGATTTCTATCGGGGTTAGTTCAAGGGGTTAGAGTTTTAGTTAATAATTAGGACGTAAATATAATAGGAGTGAACATGGTTCGATTTGAGTGGTTTGCAATAAATTTTCAAACCAAATCACTTCAATTTCTAAGCCAAATCAATTAAAACCAATTTTTTGGGTTTGGTTCAATTTAAAATCATGGTTTAACAAAGAAAAAACAACATATATGAAATAAGTTATATCATAAATATTAGTCTAAAACTTCATGTTAAAACATATAAAATATCATTAAAATATTACGTACCAAAGTCATTAAAATTCAACAATATTCAATGCATCCAATTTGTAAAGTAATTCACAGCCTTAGCCACACTTTCACTCAACGTAACTCCTAAAGGAATTAAGAATCCGAGCATTAGTGGGGAATGTAGACTCATAAATAATTATTGCTATTGTGAACACATCTTAAGCAATTTGGGGGACAATCTTTTACTTATTTACTTTTAATTTCTACCAAAATAATATGTCAAAAGACTCATTGATCAAATTTTCAAAATGACCATCTAAGTAAGCCACCAAATAACTCTAGCAATTAACAATAAAAATTAGAAATTAAGTTAAAATGTAAATAATTAATTGAGTTACTTCACCAGGAAATTGAAAAGCAAATAAACAAAAAGTGATGTCTACTAAAAATTTAAGGGAGCCCGATACAAATTAGAAGAAAATGACACAACTAATAATAAAATATAACGAAAAATTGTTAAAAAAAAATAAGAAAAAGGGGATATGACTTGAAAATTTAGCTTAAATTCGAGAAAATCGTTAGAAGAAATAAGTGAGTTTGAATCAAAATCAAAATTTAATTGTTCACTCGTTACAATGTAATGGACAGTCGATGATAGGGTTGGACAAAACTCCCAAACCGAATCAAATCTGAATCGAATCGAGCAGTTCTTTATAAGTTAAATACTCGAACGTGTATTTGAATTGAGAACCTGTGAGTTTGGGTTGATTCTCGATTCTAGACCAAGAACTGAAGAACTGAATAAGAATTGAATCTAAATAATTTTTTATATTGAATTAATTAAGTTATTTTAAATTTTTCTAAACAAATTAGCAAATTAATTAAACAAACCAGCCAAATTAATTTTTTGTTAGCCCAACATTTGAGCATTATCCTTCCCATTTTCATTCTAATTTTATTTAGTAAGCAACAGTATGCCCACTCCCGTAGGCCTGAGCAAAAAAATCGTCAAACCGCCCAAACCGAACCGGTTCGGTCCGGTTCAACATAGTCAATGGTTTGGTTTAGTTTGTTTTGTATAAAATTGTGTTGGTTTGGTTCGGTTTATGGTTTGAATACCAAAATCGGTGCGGAACCGTCCAAACCACTATAAGTCTGACTCAATAAAAAAAAAAAGGAACTCAGAGAGTCGGAAATGGGAAGGGAACTCAGAGAGTCAAAAATGGTAACCTTCCTTAAATCCCTCCCACTCCAAATCTCTAGACTCAAATCGATCCCCAATTCATTAGTCCTTTCCAGACTCCAATCTCTCTCGTTGTCGAAGCCTGACCGTTCCATTTCGATTATGAGATACTTACACATTTCTCCAAACAAATCTCATGTTATGAAATCTTAGGATTTCTGTGTTTCCTGTTCTTCATTCATTTGGCTCTTGAAACACCTACTGCGGGTAGACAAAAGGGTGAATTCTGGAATTTTCACACTTTCGATGATTTCAAGATTGTTTTAATGATTTTGTACGTCTGATGTACTAAATTTCTTTTCTTTTCCTTTCTGGATTTTGAACGGTTTTAATTTTTGGCTTGTTTCGACTTTTTTTTTTCCAGTTTTTAATCAAGTAAAAAGTTTGCTCAATTCCAAAGTACTTTTCAAGGTTGTGTAGTACTTCATCAACTCCAATCCTAGAACCCTCAGTCCAATTGGTAATTTTCTTTTGACATTTTCTTGACCGATTGGAGTTTTATCTGAAAACATCAAGTTAAGTTATTGAACTCAAATTGAGTTTTGAGTCGAGATGACTAGGAATTAATATGTCGTGGCTGCTTCATTTTATTTATTTTTTTAAATACTTGGTTTTCTTGTAATAGTTAGAATCATTTTTTTCTTCATATTTTATAATTTTCGATTGGACAATTAAACTATTATTCTAGTTAACCTTCGTAAGTAGGCTCTAATGTATGAAATTTTAATTCTGTCATTTTCCACTATCATTTGCCTTGAAAATTGAATTCTGAGTTTTGTTGTAATATATGTACTATAGGTCTGAATATGGATATTGACAATGAGTGTGAATACATTGGCGGAACCCCGGCAACATCAAAAGCATGTACAAATAAATCGAATCTTCCTCTACTTCCACTGTCATGTTTAGGGAAGAGAAAACATAATAAGAAAACTTCAGATATGTGGGATCATTTCACGATAATGGGAGATCCAAAAGCGGAAGATGTTAGGTGTGAGTGTAAATATTGTGGGTAATCTTATGCCTGTAGGGCTAAGAAGTGTGGGACAAGTACTTTACGGACTCATTTGGTTAAACATTGTAAAAATATCCTGGAAGGGTGGATGACAAAAGGCAAAAATCATTAAGTTTTGATAAACAACTTGATGGTGGAGGGACCAACCTTCTATCTATTGGGTTTAGCAAGGATGCTTGTAGATTGGCATGTGCAAAAATGGTGGTTGTCAATGAACTACCTTTTAGCTTTGTTGAAGGGACAGGATTTAAACACTTTTGTAGTGTAGCATGTCCTAAATTTGATAATCCATCGCATAGGACTATTGTCAGGGATATTTACCAACTATATTTGAATGAGAAATTAGAGTTGACAAAGAACCTTACTACTCAACGTCAAAGAGTTTCACTCACTACAGACACTTGGACATCCATTCAAAATATAAATTATATGTCTCTTACAGCTCATTACGTCGACTCTAATTGGATGCTTAAGAAAAGAATTTTAAATTTTTGTGTGATACCTAATCACAAGGGTGAAACTATTGGCAAGGTTATAGAACGTTGCTTGCAGGAGTGGGGCATTGATAAGGTGTTTACAATCACAATGGACAATGCTAGTGCAAATGAAACAGCTATTTCTTATCTTAGAAGGAAGATGATTGGTTGGGGTAATGATGGGTGTGTTTTGGAAGGTAGATATTTGCACATGAGATGTTGTGCACATATTGTTAACTTGATTGTGTGTGAGGGGCTGAAGGAAGCACATGATTAAATAGTTAGTATTTGTAATGCAGTGAAGTATGTGAAATCCTCACCTGCTAGATATGAAAAATTGAAAGAGTGTGCAATCAAAGAAAAGATTGAATCAAAATCCTTGTATTTCTGGATATGCCTACAAGGTGGAATTCTACCTATTTGATGTTGGAGGATGCTTTGATGTACCAAAAAGCTTTTGAGCGCTTAGAAGAGGAGGATGGACATTTCTTAAGTTATTTTTGAGAAGATGATGGTGGTAGAAAAAGAGGTGGATCTCCTTCAGTAATTGATTGGGAAAATGCTTCCTATTTTTGTCAAATTCCTTAAATGCTTTTATGATGTCACTTTAAAGTTTAGTACTTCATTACATGTTAGCTCCACAACTTATCTTCATGAAGTATCTTCACTTGTAGCAGATTTGGTAGATTGGAGTACAAGTGAAAATTATCTTTTAGGTGAAATGGCTACTAATATGAAAAGAAAATTTGACAAATATTGGGGGAATATGGGCAATGTCAATCAAATGTTGTTGATTGCTACCGTACTTGATCCAAGATATCAATTAGATTATGTTCATTATTTTTTTTTGTGATATTTATAATGATAGAAATTACAATGACCCAAACATTGAAGGAAAAATTGTTTACTATTTATGGTTGGTATGTGAAGTATGAGGCAATTCCTGAAACCAATCAAGTATAGACAGATATAGTTCCAAGTGGGTTTTCTTCTACAAGTCAAGTCAGTTCCACTTCTAGTGCATCTTCTATTCGTATTTCCAAGTTTAAGGAACAACAAGCAGCAAACGATTCAATTGAGATAAAAAATGATGTGGAAAGATATTTATTGGATGCTTGTGAAGATATAGAGAATAAGGATTTTGATGTCCTTGATTGTTGGAGGACACATGGAAGTAAGTATAGAATCTTGTCGAAACTTACAAAAGATGTGTTGGCAATTCAAGTGTCTACAATAACTTCAGAAAGTGTTTTTAGACCCCTTTTGTAGTTCTTTAACTGCTAGGATAGTCGAGGTTTTAGTTTGCACTCAAAATTGGCTCAAATCTACTCCAAGCAAAGACAAATTTTACATGGAGGATGTGGAGTATTATAACAAATTGGATGAAGGTAATTAACTATTTCATTTAGTGTGTTAATTGCATGTGTTTCAATATCATTTAGTGTTAATTACATGTGTTTCAATTCAATTTACTATTAATGAAATCATTTTATTTTTTAGAACTTTCGGAAGCAAGGAAAAAGGATGAAAATTTCAATATCAAGGATAAATAATTCATTTTATGTGTTTGCTTAAGGTAATTTTTTTTTCATCGCACTTGGTCGTAGCTTTTTAATGAAATATGATTAAAGTTATCACGTATTGTAATTTGTAGGTGGTGATTCAAAATGATGGGTGTGCATGTTGGACAAACTTTTGAGCATTGGCATTTGGGATATACATTTCACCTTCCTGGATATACATTTCACTTTCCTAGATATTTTAGTTTACTAGACATTAGATGTTAACAAAATGATATTGTGGTTTTTGACTTAGTTATTGGTACTCGGATTTTATTTCCAATGCTATCGCATGTTGCTTATTGGTGATTGAATTTGGATTTTATTCGTTATTGGTATTTTATTTTGGTTATTGGTACTTGGATATACATTTTGAGTCTGAATTATTGATCTCTTGTTCATTGTTTGCGTCCATTCTTTATAAATTAGAATGCGATATTATCTAAAAGTCCAAACCGAGAAACCAAACCGATGTGGTTTGGTTTGGTTCGGTTTAAGAAAGAGAGTTGGTTGGTTTTGGTTTTAAATTCACCCAAACCGACTACTTTGGTTTCTGTTTCGGGTTGAGGTCGAAACCAATCCAAACCAAACCACGCCCAGGCCTAGACTCCCATATAAACCCAATTCTTTATGAATGATGTTTGAAGTAAAATAATTATTGATATAGATCACCGATATTTTAATATTAGTATCTACTTTTTGATATTTGTATATATTGATATTTGTTATTTATATGTTTTTAAATTGAGCTACGTTAATTTGTAAAAGTTACGAATGAACATGTTATTAGTTGTATTTATCTAGTGTTGTTGTAAATGTTAAAAAATTAATTATGGTACGGAACCTAACAGAATCGAACGTAATCCGAATGGTTCCATAATTATATTTGGACCCGACGGTTTCATTTATTAAATATTCGAAAATTTTGAATCGACTCGATTCTGAAAAGAACTGAACCGAATCGACCCATGTCCAGCCTTAGTCGATGAATATGATTCCACATCAATTGCTCAACACTTCATCCATTTTGAGAGTTTTGCATTCAAAGTTGCGATGATTGATGGTTATTTTTATATGGTTTAATTAATTAATTGGAATGAATAATTGTCTATTTCGATATTGAGTTTAATTAGATTATGTTTAATATGGATCCATCTTTTTAATTGGGATGTGTTTAGTTTTAATTGGGTCGGGTAAAATTTATATTAGTTTTTTTCATTTTTTTTTTCAAATAGTTTGACGGTTTGTAACAGTTTGCAAAGATTGAAACCTAAAGTGGTTTGGTTCAGTTCAAAACCAAAACATTGACGAATACACGTGAATCAAAATCAACGGTTTCGGAAAAGTGGTTTCACTTCGATTTTGTGGTTTGACAATGTCGTTGTTCAATGCTAAGACATAATTCATCGTATAAAAAAGAATAATGTTATTTTATCAAAATTGTAGTAAGGTATTAAATTTTAGAGTGAAACAATCAGGCCAAGAAAGCGGATTTGGTTGTGGACTTTGTCATAGCTTAAGATCATCCCCCTCAACATTCTCTCTCTCTCTCTCTCAAAATTTCCTTTTATGTACATTTTTAATATGACATGGATTTTTTTAAATAAATGTAACTACTTTAGATGATTCCAATTGTTAATGACCCTAACTGAAATTCGATTATTGAAGGTTGATGTTGTTAAGATTTGAGATTCCATTTTAAAATGTCAACCTTATTAAGAGGAGTAATCCAAACTCTTATAAATTGGTCTATATTTTCATCTTTATTCGATATGTGATTCTATCTCTTTAACATGCCCCCTCAAGATGGTGGCTCGTTTGAGTAGACCAATCTCGAAATTCGTATGCTCATTTTTTTTAGTCTTAATCGGATCAAATTGCTCGTTAAAGTTTAATGGGCTCTGATACCATATTAAGATTTTGAGTTTCATCTTAAAATGTCAACCTTATTAAGAGGAGTAACCCAAATTCTTATAAATTGGTATATATTTTCAGCTTTATTCGATGTGAGATTCTATCCCTTTAATAGATGTTAGGTAAAAAAAATGTTGTGATGAAGTTATTTGTTATTAGGGGCATGTTCGGTACGTCTTAAAATCCAATTAAAATTAAAAATACCGCTGTTATTGGGTATCACTCGTCTAATAAAAGTAAACAATAACAGCTAGTTTTTCAATTTTAATCCGATTTTAATCTCTACTAAACATGCCCTAGATGTCATACATTTAGTTTTTATATTACAATGTTAGAATTAGTAGCGGTAACTAAAAGTCTCACATCAAACGTTGACTCAGCGTTATGTTAGTATTTAACGGCCACCTTAGAAT
Organism: Fraxinus excelsior; assembly: GCA_019097785.1. NCBI lineage: Eukaryota > Viridiplantae > Streptophyta > Magnoliopsida > Lamiales > Oleaceae > Fraxinus > Fraxinus excelsior. The sequence goes on from CM032643.1 coordinate 14,167,365, forward strand.
TAGTCATTAGTTCAACTACTATTAATTAGCTCCCAAACTGAAGCAAATTTAAAAGTTGGTCAACTTGCTTTTGAAATTTGAGGAAATATGTCATCAGTATAGTTCGGGCTAGGTAGATTTTAAGCCCAATCCGAGATCGAAAATACTTGGTCGATTTGGATAAGTTCCAATCCAAATCGACTCAATCCGGCCTTTGAAACCAAACCAAACTAAATCAACCCAAATTGGTTTGGATCAGTTTGGTTAACTAACACTGGTGTAGGTAAAAAAAATTATATAATTGCCTAACTATTTTGCTTTAAAAAATTTGCTTTCCTATATATCAATTTTGCTTGCGTAGTACTGCATATCAATAATATATATAATGCAAATGATAAATGATCAACTTTCCCAAAATCATCATATATATTCGACACCAAATTGAAAAGAAAGTATACAATCTAAATTTGGAGTTTACAACAAACAGTTCTTCTCTTTACTTCCTTTTATTTTGAAATTTGAAGTTTGGGTAGAAGAAGCGTAGACAATAAACATATTATTAGAGAAAGAATTGCATTTGTGTTTTTATTATTTTACTTTGAAAAGATGAATTGTGAACTTGAGCTCAAATCCTGGGCACCCACAATATGATTCTTGCTTGCCATGTTATAGAATGGGAAAATTATATTTGGGCTATTGCCACAACTCTTAGGCACACATGCTTCATACCGATAATCAACACAAGACGACTGTTTTGCTACAACTATTATACCAAATATACAAAGCTCAAATTTGGACATGAAATGTATATGTTGATCATGTAGGAATTTGTGACTCCAATCTTCAATTTTCGGGCTCAGTTTACCACCAAAACGAACACCAACCAACTCAAGCTCGACCCACAACTCACACACTCCGGTTGCCACTAGTTTTCTCACCCACAAAGGGTATACATGGTGGTGGTGATTTGAGGCCACAAAGGTAAAGGAAGGGCTACCACAAAGGAGACAAGGAAGAGACCAATACACAAAGTAATAACATCGGTTTTGGAGGACCAAGCTAGCCGGAAATCTCTCTTCAAGAGGCTGCCTGTTTTTCTTCACTTAGGAGCCGCCGGTCCCCCCCCCCCCAATCCTCACATATCTCACACTCAAAATTAACCAAGAGAATAGATACATATAGGATGGGTATTAGGTTACAAAAAATTGGGCCAAGACATTAATTGGACCACCAATAAAGACCACAACTATCCAATAGGAATGGGCTAATGAAATCACCATCCAACCCAATAACTTGGACCATTCATGAGTGTTGGGCCACGAGCAACATTAACCCAATTAAGTTGCTTCTAGTGGCCCCGAGTTGTTTTTGGGTTGACCATCGCTAAGGTGTCGATATAATTAATCCAACAACGATTTTACATCATTGTCCGGACTTAGCAACATTAACACAATTAAGTTGCTTCTAGTGGCCCCGAGTTGTTTTTGGGTTGACCATCGCTAAGGTGTCGATATAATTAATCCAACAACGATTTTACATCATTGTCCGGACTTATTGGGTATCAAAAAACCCAACAGATCATCATATTTCACTCTAAAATACTGGATTTTCTTGACTCACATTGTTGAGTGGTTAGAGGATTTAATATATTTATCTTATAACTGCTGTCTAAGTCTCTTCTTCTTGTTTATATATTTTGGAGGCTTTTATTTATGTAAATTCATATAAACCTCATCCTTAGATAATGTGAAATTGTATATAAGGCTGTGTTTGAGCCATATTATTTTGAAATAGTAGGTTGATAGAGAACGTATGGTTGAAAAAGAATGAAAAGTTATTGATGTGATGAAAAATATTATTTTGTTGAAGAATATGTAGTTGAAAATGAAAATGAAAATTTTAATGTGTACCAAACAGAGGCTAAATATAGTTAATAATTCTATTTTTAACTAAGGATAGAAGAAGCATGTTTAGTTTGGATTTGTGATATGGCTATTGAGTTGCAGTTGTTAGTGTGAATATGTTTGAAGTTACGTAATGTATTTGCAGCGAATTTCTATGATTCATGTACATATTATATATCACGATGATATTTTTCTCAAGTTTATGGTTTGATTTCTATATATTCACCTGATAGCTTATATATAATCTACAAGGCCACGCCCATAGGGCACATTTCCAAATAGTAAAAGGGGAAGGTGAAAAACTCCAGCTTTGCTTGAGGCTGTTGTGTCAAGGGTTCGAATCTTGAAATATGGATTTGGTTCTTGGGTAAGTGCAAGTGTACAAATAGTCTTCTATCCCGTACCCTTGGAGGCATAACCTGCGATTTACCTCCTTTACCAAGACCCAGGACAGGGTAGGTGGGGGGGAAAAAAATCAAAAATAAGGTGTATACTTTACACCTATTCAAAAATCAGGTATATAGTTTGAAAATTCAAAAATCAGGTTTTTTTTTTTTTTAATATAATATAATATAATATAATTACCCCACCCACCCATACCGTTTCGGTGACTATTCCGACGATCATTCCGACCGCCACTTTTCTCCGGCGACTGTTCCGACGATCATTCCGGCGATTGCTCCGATTCCGACAATTATTCCGGTGACCATTCTGGTCACATATTTACAATTTAGTTAGTCACATATTATTTTTCAGTCACATATCAACAATTTTATAGGTCACAATTATTTCGTTGGTCACATATTTCAAAATTAATTGGTCACAGATCAAAACTTATAGGTCACACGGTCACATATTTCAAAATTAATTGGTCACATATTTATTCACGATCACAGATTATACAATTTTTAGGTCACATGTAACAAAATGGTTAGTCACATATTATATTCTTAGTCACAAATTACTGAATTTTGGTCACATACACCAAACAGTGGGTCACATACGACTGCCACTTGCAACCACCCTCACCTCAACATCACCACAACAGCACAAAGCCACCACCACCACCAATGAAAGCCGTCACTCCACGACGGCGCCACCACTAACGAAACTGTCACCACCAGATCCAACAACATCCAGATATGCCACAGCCACCATTTGCAAAAATATCCAACCCAAACACCATCACCACCACCAACACAGAATAGCCACCACACAAACACCATCACCACCACCACACACAAAACCGTCCAAACCCAGCCCCACCCGCCAGATCGACCACCAAAAAATCGACACCACACAAACACCATCACGCACAAAACACCATTCAAACCCAGCTACCCCAATGCCGCTTCTGCCAACCACAATCGCACCCAACCGCCGCGGTAGATCTGACGAACCCAACCACCGCCGCCTGCAACAAACCACCGAACCCAACCACAACCGCACTAAACCACTGCGATGGATCCATCGAACCTAACCACCGCATTAAAAAAAAAGAAGAATAATGGATCGCCGGCATCAATCGTCGATCCACGAAGAATATCAACTTTTCTTCAAATATCATCAGTCGCCGATTGATCCCACGAAGAATAATGGATCGCCGGCGAAGAATATCATCGATCCATCGATCGGTGACTGATCCATGACTGATGGATCGTCGGTGAAGAATATCATCGATCGATCCATCAGTCGCCACTCGCAGGGAGACAGAGAGAGATAGAGACGAGAGAAAGCGAGAGGGGGAAGAGGAGTGGCCGGCCGGTGATGGCTCAGCGCCGCTCCAGGTAGAGAGAGAGAGAGACGAGATAAATGAGAGCGGGATTGGATTTGTAGGGTTTGGGGGTGAAATTAATAGATATTTAAAATGTCAAATACCTGAGTTTTGATTAAAAAACTTTCTAACCTGATTTTTAAAATTGAAACTTTAAACACCTGGAATTATGTAATTTTCCCTAGGTGGGGGCCGTCAAGGATGCGGTTCACCCTCTATAATCTACAAGGCTAGACTTTAGGAGAGGCCTCCGTCTCAGGCCCAGAATTTTTAGGGCCCCATTTATTTTGTTTTTGTTTTTTTTTTTTCAAATTAACCTAAAACTTCCACACTTCAACTCTTTAGTTTTCTCTTCTGACTCCAGAGTTTCCTCCACGCCTTCAGCAGTTCAACCCAGAACTAGAAGCTGTAGCCATGTGCCGATTCGACCGTAACTCCGCTCATCCGCCGTGGGCCCGTGAGGGAGAAACAATCGAACAAATTGGTTAGTTTTTTTCGTATTGTAGTTCTTCTTTTAACGTGCTTAATTTATTCTAAGTTGTCCACTGCTTCCATAATCCATATCAATTACTCCAGAAATTAGTTCAGGAATAAAGAATGAAACAAAAAAGTTGTGAGAGTACATAGAGACTGGAGTGCACGATGGAATGTAGTTCCAGGTAAATTGATGGGAGAAACTCTAAATCCATAAATCAAACTCGTTGAAAAGTAATTCACGATATATAAAAGCAATTTATGTATCAGAAAATAAAGTGGATTAATTGAAAAGTAGATGTTATACTGAATTTTACTTCGTAAGAGCACGATTATGTAGCCACGAGAATAAAGTGGATTAAGTCACCCGTTGACCAAATTTTTCTATCTTTTTTTTTTTTGAGAAATTTTTCACCTGTAATGCAGCCAGGAGAATATGAAAATCAGTAATGTTTTCTTCCTTTGTAATGTTACAGCCACTCCATTGTGCAATGTGTCTATTTGATCAAATTAGCGAACAGTTCATGCATCATTTGAATTTCTCATCATCATTATGAGATGTAGGTTTACATGCTTTTCACAGGGAAATATTCTATACTACGTAGTGGGAGAATTTGACATTTGCATGCGAGTTGCAGTAAACAAATTACTGGATGGCATTGGAAACATATCACTTCATGAACTGGGGGAGACTGTAGCGATCGAGAATTTTAAATTATATAAAATGATTTTTCTCGAAAAACGTATCGTTAAATTTTAAACCCTAATATTAAAATGAAAACGTGTTCGTCTAGCCGTTATAAAACGAATTTAAATTTATTTCGAATCGAAACCATTTCCGAACGCTTTACACAAATTTAAAACTATTTCTAGTCGAGACTCGAGCCCAATCTCGAATAATTATAAAGTACCAATTTCTTATTATTTTCGTTTGAAAGCTAAATTTTAATGTACAATATTTCATTTTAGGGTCCAAAATTTTAAAAGTCCGAATATGGATTATTTTTAGCCCAATCCATTTAGGTCCAATTAGGATTATCCCTAAAACCCAACTTCTTGGCCCAATTAATTTCCTAGGGATTTGTGCCCTAAAAATTTCTATTCATAGAACACTCCACCTCCCTCCTCTCCTCACCATTCTAGTAGCCATTTTTGGTAAGTTTCTCCATTCCCTCAAATTTTAGAGACCAATGTTGATGCTAGAACATCAATTTCTAGCATCAACACCACCACCACCACAACACCACCACCACTGCCTAACACCTCCACTTCACTCTCGAGACCACTCCACCCAACCCACCAACACCATCAGTTTCCTCACCAAACCGTAGCCAAACTCGAACTGCACCAACTCCTCCTCTGCCTCAACCCATCAACAACCTCACTGGCTCACGACAACAACATGTCACCAACACCTCACCACCTCCAACTCACGAGACCAACCCAACACCACCACCAAACCAATACCTAGCAACCTACACCACCACCAACCTCGCCACTGTAGCCCCAAAGAGTTTGCAGCCCCAAATCCAAGCCACTGCCTGAAAACTCAACTACAAACCGTACCTCAACTCCACCAAACCCACACCCGGTAGCTTACCCAACTCACACTATTGCCCAAGCTCGCCCAAAACCACCACTTCACTGCCAGTCCGTCGCCCAAAAAATACCTCAATCGAATCAAATCGCCCCCAAATCATTAAACCAAGAAATCGAACAATCCAAGCCCCATATCCTTTAATCCGATACCAAAAACACCTAACCCTTACCTACGTGTTGGCACCACTACGAGACGGTGGCGCTGACCCCATTCGCCGACCGGTGTGAACCGGGGAAGGGGCTGAGCCCCTCCCTTTTTGCCGCCGTCGATCTCTCTATCTCGTTCTTTGAAAATGAGAGAAACAGAGAGAGAGAGTAATGGGTTTGATTTTATTTTATTTTTGTTGTTTATTTTGTTATTTTAAATTTTAGAAATTGCCTCTTGAGCCCAAGTTTTAAAATTTGTTGATTTTAGTCCTAAAGTTTCTGTTATAAATAAGATAGTCCCTAATTTTTAAAAAGTTTAATTTCAGCTCTTAAACTTTTATTTTCAGTTTCACTCTATTCCAATTAAGTCCCTATTTTAGAAAAGTTTAATTTCAGTCCTTAAACTTTTCAAATTCTATTTTCAATAAATTTTCAATTAAGTCCCTAAACTTTATTTTATCATTTTAAAACTTTAAAATTTCGAAATACTAATTCAAAACTTATTTTCTATTTTGGCTAGATGAAACGAACAGACAATTAGGAGATTGAGGTCACTTCCCGCTCTACTTTTCATGTAGCTCGAGATATATTGAGGTAGACTCGCCACCATTAATTAGTTTAAATTATAATTGCATGTTTATGTGAATTATGTGATTTATATACTTTAATGCATGAGATGAGAATATGTCATATGAGATATATGATGTTATTATGCTTGCCGTAACTTATATGCTTTAATGCATGAGAAGAGATGAGTATCTCTTATGATATAATATGAGAATGTTATGCATAACTTATATGCTTAAATGCATGAGACGAGACTACCCACAACCTATAATTTTAAAGAGCCTATGATTTTCAAGAAAATGAGCCAATAATGATAATGATATCACGGTATATACGTTGCATAATTATGTTTTCAATTGTTCTGTAAATTAATTATCGGCAATGAGTCTATTGAGTATTTCTTCGAAATACTCATTCCGTTAATTAACAATATTTGCAGATTTCGGAGACGATTGAGTGTGATGGACAGTAGTGGCATGAATGAATAGTCGAAGTTATTTACTTTTGAAATTTACGCATTTTGAACATTATTAACGTACTTCGTTATTTCAGTTATTTCAAAAACTTGAGATTTGAATTTTAAAACAAATATCCTAAGTTATTTAAATGAGTTTTGCTGTCGACGAAGTTTATTATTACGAATGTGATGTTTTGTTTTAAAAATTAGGTTATTTCCGTAAATTTGATTGTTAAAATTAGGGTAAAAGACGATGACGTGGCAATCCGAGTTAACGGAACTCGGGACATTACAGCTTGGTATCAGAGCCAGTCTGCGTTTTTGTAGACTGGATAATTTTAAAAAAATAATAATAATTTCAAATTTACTACATTATTTTATTAATGAAAGTTGTCACTGCCATCATTCGATCCACCGACTCCGAAGGTAAAATAAGTTTATGAAGTTTAACATTCTTATATTTCGAATACCTGTTTTAATGATTTATGAGACTTAAAAGAGAGAGAAAGAAAGTGTGTCCAAATTACAAAGAAAGAAAGACTAGTTTGAGCATAATTTGAAGAGTTTTTAAATTATTTTCTTTACGTTCTCGTAATTTTAACTAAGAGAGATAAATAACCCCGTCTAATTGGACTTTGCATAATTGGTTTAGGACATGGCATCCATTCGTAGAAATATACCCAGTGACGCGGAACAAGCCATTAGATATTATGACAGCTTCAGGACTAGACATGATTGGACAATTGCCCAACACGTAGAGCAGCTGAATATCGTATGTGATCGGGCCATACAACATGGCTACGTGACTTGTAATCGTCGGTCGATTCATCACTTACTCTCGACTTTTTAAAGGGAATATGCGGAAGTAGCTCGTAGCATATACATAGCTACTCTTGTGTCACCTAATGTAGATATAGAGTATGACACCTTCTGCATGAGATTCGTAGCATATTGGCCCATGTACTTTGACCATAGCTTTGGGGTTGCACCTGAAGGAGATCCAGAACATGAGCCAATGCTCGAGCCCGAACTAGGGCAAGAAGATGAGTTAGCACCCGAGGAAGACCCAGAAGAAGACATTGACCCAGTGCTAGGAGAGTTCTTGGACGCCGAAACATGTGTAACCGAATCATGTCATCCAGCTCTTTCAAAATGGGCATCAGTTCTACGAATTGACTAATGAGAATCCACATATACATATATCTCGATTTTTGGATATGTGTCAACACTTCAAGTACTAAGGAATATCAGAAGATGCTATCAGGCTGAGGTTGTTCCCACACACCTACGGGATAAGGAACTTGAATGGTTGGATTCCCTTTCTACGGCTAGCATAACTACTTGGAACGATCTGGCTCACAAATTTTGCACAAAATTTTTCTCGCCAGCCAAAGTAGCAAGAATGAGGTACGAAATATCAATCTTCAGCCAGGGTGAATCTGAGCTTTTTGATGAGGCTTGGAATAGGTTTAAAAACATGCTAAGGAAATGTCTTCAACATGGGTTCGACAGAACGACGCATATTAGAATTTTATATACATTGCTGCTTCCTTCTTTCAGGAGTATGGTAGATTCATCATCAAATGGCTCCATAATCACAAGAACTATTGATGGAGCATGGGAATTGTTTGAGATAATAGCTAACACTTCAACTATGTGGTCCTCTGAGCGTATGGGAACAAAGAAATCATCTGAAGTCTACGAGGTTGACACCTACTCAGCCTTATCTGCAAAGATAGACTCATTATTTCATAAGGTGGAGAGCATATCACAAATAGCTAACGTTGCACAAGCCAAAAAGCCAAGTTGTGAGGAGTGTGGAGCATATCATAACACAGCAAATTGTCCTATTCTGGCACAAGGCATGGAACGTGTGGATTTTGCACAATGGGGACAACATCAATAAAATAATCCACATTCATATACTTACAATCCAGGTTGGAGGAAACACCCAAATTTCTATTGGACTAATCAAAGTCAGAATAGGCAGCATGATCAGTTTCAGCAGGAGAAGAAACCCCGGTTGGAGAAGATGTTTGCAAAACTCATGGAAAAGACGGATAAATACATGAAAACAACTAACCAGTTCATGAGAAAAACAATAATAAATTTCCAAAATCAGGGTGCTGCTATTAAGAATCTGGAGACACAGATGGGACAGTTAGCTCTTTTGTGACAAACAGAGCACCAGGTACCCTGCCAAGCAATACTAAGACTAATTCCAAGGAGCAGGTAATGACCATAAGTGTTTTGGAAAATAAAATATTTGAGGGTCCATCTGTGCAAGCAATCACCACTAGGAGTGGAGTACAACTATCAAAAATACATATCAAGATACCGAGTGCGAGTAAGGAGACAATACCTTCTTGAGATGAGGAGCAAGTGGAATAGGCTGAACAAACAATAGAGACATCTACTAAAGAGAGTTCAGATACACCACAAGTTAAGGCAATCGTTCCTATCAAACCTTACGAGCCTCCTATTCCATTCCCACAAAGGTTGAAGAGACACCAGCTTCACCAACAATTTGAGAAGGTTCTGGATCTGTTAAGGAAACTCCACATTAATATCCCGTTCATAGACGCGATACGAAAAATTCCAAGTCATGCAAAGTTTCTGAAGGACATGATATAAAAAAAAAAGCTTCTAGAATTTGAAACTGTGGTATTGACAGAGGAGAGTAGTGCAAGAATACAAAAGAAATTGCCTCCCAAGCTCAAGGATCCAGGGAGTTTCACTTTACCTATTTCAATTGGAAAAACTGGTACTTTTAATGCCTTATGTGATACTAGAGCGAGTATTAACTTGATGCCACTTTCTATTTTCAGGAAACTCAGTTTAGAAGAGGCTAAGGCAACAACGGTGACTCTGCAGCTGGCTGATAGATCCATTACTTAACCAGGGGGATTATAGAAGATGTGTTAATTAAAGTGGAGAAATTCATCCTTCCAGCCGACTTCCTCATTCTAGACATAGAAGAAGGCAGAAACATTTCAATAATTTTGGAGAGACCATTCCTAGCAACATGTCGAACCTTGATTGATATGGAGAAATGAGAGCTAATCTTGAGGGTCGATAAAAAGCAATAAGTGTTTAAATTAAATAGTACACCCAAACAACCGTCAGCCCTCGACGAGTGCCAATGTATTACTGAAGATGACCTATCCTCTCAACAAAATTGTCAGAAGAGAAAACCAAAATTGGGAGCATTTCTTGGTAGAGACGGGAACGGAGAATTCAAGGTGTGGAGGGCTAAAAGAGGATGCAGAGCGGTAAATTGAAAAGAGTGCACTGGTTAAATCCTTCGATTTGAATCACCATGAGCCTACCGAAGTAAAAGTCGAGCTATAGACTATAACTTAGCGCTAGTTAGGAGGCAACCCAACAATTCTTCCTTTTTATCTATCTTATTTTATGCATTAGATTATGAATTTCTTTTTTGAGTTTTTTTTTATAATTTTTCATAATATTGGTTATTCATCGTCTTTACGGGACACAGCGAGTCTATACATGGTCCGTACTTCTTTCACTCCATCATCTTCAAATTCACATCTACATTGGTCAGGGAAGTATCCTTAACCCCTTGTTCTTTATCTTTTATGAAATTATCCTTAGCGCTATGTGTTGTTAAGTTGCATTTTGTTATTCTTTAAACATTGAGGACAATGTTCTATCTAAGTTTGGGGTGGGAATATTTCAGTCATTATGTTACTGTAATTTTTGTGTGATTGTGTGAAAAAAATGAAAATGAAAAAAAAATATAGTCTTATGTGCAATTTTTCATTAGTTTCCAATAGGATTTTGTGTGCTTGTGTGGGTTTGGTAAATTCTGCCACCCATGATGTTTAATATTGGACTATGTATGAACCGTGAATAGTGAATACTGTGCATTATTAGATTGATCAATACATGTTTATGTGAGACTTGATTTATTTTGTGCACGACACTCATACATGCATATTGGACTAATGATTTGACTCATTGTTTAGAAATAGTTGAACATATAGAATATACCCGAATAACCTCTTTCGTACTAAACCATGTCCAATTTCTAGAATAGTTTGATGGTTTGAACTATTGCAAGAGAATACTGAGATAAGTAGGGGTTCCGTGCATGATGTTATGTGTGGATTGTCTAAAACCAATTAGATGAAAACAAAGTGAGAGTTTCAAGTTAGGGTGTAGTTTTAGAAACTTGGTGTCTAAAAGAAAAGGGGCATTGCACTAACATTGAATAAATAAAAAATATATGTTTGAGCTTATATAACTCGAGTGATAAACATGCAAGGGTTTAAAACTCGGTGCCCTATGGTCATCTGACTTGGGAGTCATCAGCCTAAAGCTCGCTATGGGGGTTATATAGAAAGGAAAGGAAAGATGTTATATTAAAAAAGAATGGAAACAAAATGGTATCTATCTATTGATGAATTACATACATACTCTTATGTATGAAATGCATTGATTAGCCCTAGACTCTCGATTGATAAGATTATATCTCTAATGCGAGGCAACTAGCTCAGTTTAATCTCAAGGGTTAAAGAAATCAAAAATAGGATAACCTCTGCTTATTAAAGTGTGAAATTGTAATAGTCTGATACATTCGAACTAAGAGACGGTGATGAGTAGATGTAAATGAGTTCAACTTCATAGCACATCCCGGGATAATTGAGTGAAAAGAATAAGTTTAGGGGTATGTGCATCTCTTGAGCGAAGTAAAGAAATATTTGACTACTTTGGGTCAGGTGCTGAGCTAATCATGATCTTAATATGTTAACATGAGTTCTCACACACATATACGTCAAGTTATGCATGTAACATGTAGAGACTGATTTTATTTTGTACGGTCGTAATTGTTCATTTTGTTTAGCACTAAGTCCAATCCAGAGACACGGCATATTGTTGAACCATGTTTTATGTGGAATTAAGTTTTAGTTTTGTTCGAGAACGAACAAAAGCTTTAGTTTGGGGGTGTTTGATAAGTGCATTTTTGTTCACTTATTTGGGGCCATTTTACTAACCTTTTGTATCGTTTTATTATTGCATTTTACTTAACTTAGGTTATTTTTATCTTATTTCAGTTTTGGACCTGATTCTAAGCAATTGGGAAAGAAATAAGGATAAATCGGCAAATTGATGGAAGTTTGGGGACCAACAAGCATTTGGGTAAGAGTTGAAGTACTAAAATTGAAGTAATTTGATGAGGAGGACCAAGACAGAGGAAAGAATGAAGAAAATAGTGAAAAAAGAAAAGTTTCAAAAATTTAGCCTGGGCAACCTAGGGAGGTCGCCCAGGCATAATTGATGGGAGGCTGCCCAACCTTAAAATTTTCAATAGAAGCCAAAACATTGTACTGGACGAGCGCCTACGCCAATTCGTCAAAAAAAATTCTGGTTTTCTAATTTGACTCCAACTCCTATGGAAACAAATCTTGTGAGGTATTTTAAAACTCTAGGGCCGTCCAAAAAGGGGGGAGGGTTTTTATCAAGATTTCCAGAGAGAAAAACATCAAGAAAGTGAAGATCAACTCTAAGAACACAAAGATTCAATTGAAGATTAATCGGGATGATGTCGTTCTTTATCTATTTTTCTGATTTTCTTGTTTCCACCATGCTAAGCTAGATTAATTTGTGCTAGGGAACGATGAACTTTGTATTATGATTTTTAATTCTTAGTTTTACATTCTTGACATCAAAAACATGTTTTGGAATATTCGAATGATTTATATGATCTTATTTTCTCTATGATTATAGTGCACGATGATTGTGTGAGTTTGGTGATTTATTTCTTGCATTCGAGAGAAGGAAATTAAATTTGACACATATAAATCATCATAGGGTCCGATAGGGCATAGAAATATACCGCTATGCCTTATGTAAATTTTTAAGTGTTCATAAAAACTCATGCATTCTTGTATATTAGCATCCATCATAGAAATATAGTTGGGTCGTACATGAGAATAGGGTTGACATTGCTCGAGAGAGATTGTTGGATAATTTAGGAACATTGATTTGTCAATATTGCAATCATGTGTGAACGTGTAAAATTAGGGTTAAAAAGATTATTACTTAGGAATATGTGATCCTAGCACATTCATCATACATTCTAAAAACTTCAAATTACATTCAACATCATTTGCATTTAGTTAATTCATTTATTCATACTTGCATATTTATTATTAATTCACTTATAATTTCATCAACACAAACACTTTCCTTGATTTGTTTCGGTTAAGGTCAAAATAATTAGAATTAAAACTAATCAATCCTTGTGGAAATCATATTCGGACTCAAAAGGTCCACTTTATTACTTGTCAACGAATCGTACACTTGCGGTGGTTTTAATCTGAAATATATTTTCGTGAACATCCATCAATGCCTAGCGGTTTTACTAGTCGGCTATGCCGTCGCAGAGGCTCAAATGAGGTTGGTTATATTTTTTGAGGCAGTTTTATGCATCACGTAGCTAAGTTATTTTATGCTCTTCTTAAGCACATAACATTGACCAAATTAAATTTGTTTTTGCTAAGACTTGTTTGCTTCAACTAGGAATACAAAGTACTAACAATGGAAGATTCTAACCCTTGCCTCATTTATGCTTGGAGATTTCAAATTAATTTTGTATTAGTTTATCAAAGTAGAGCTTTTTTTATGCAAGCTCGATCACATTGCAACCGTCAATATACCTATATTAGGTAGCTATTAGGAAATTTACCCTCATATTTGACTTAGCAAATGTTGAGGAACTTGTTCTTCTTCACTTTGTTACTCAGGAAACTACACTTGAAGAACATGTGAAGAAGGGTATTCAAATGTTACTTCCCTTTTGATATTTTTTATCTTAACTTCAGGAATTTAGTTTTTGTTTTAGTGAATAAGAATTGTGAGGACTATAATTTTGTCCCTTTTCATTTTCTTTCTTTCTTTGTTGTTAAACTTTGTGTCGGAGAATATTCTTGTATCAAAATACCCCTTTTTCGAAAAAATAAATAAATTATATTTAACATTGTTGGGTTTTGATACCCAATAAATCCGGGCAATGATGTTAAACCGATTTTGTTGGATTAGACCTCATAGGCCTCGGCCGATGATTGAAGTGAAATGTCGACATCACAATGAATGAACCACTCTGACAACCTAAGTGAACCATTTGAAGTAGCCTAATTATATTAGTGTTGCTCATGGCCCGTCCCATTAATTGGATGGCTTTAGAGTTGGAAGCCCATTTATTGTTACTTATTGGGCCATTTATGTTTGACCTAGAAGCCCCCTTAGATTGGCTTATAAGTGGGTTGGTTTTCTTGTGTCTTACCCTAATGTGAATTGATTATTCTTGGAGCCGTGAGTTTGAGAAATGGGGAGAGAAGAGAGTTCTCTTGCTTTGTGTTTTCTCTTGCTTTGTCCTAACTTCTTCTCCTTCTTCTTCTCTTAGCCTTAGTGGCTAGTAGGCTGCCAAATATCATTCACATCACTCCTTTGTGGAACTTAAAGCAACCGATTTAGGTGGTTGTAGTGTTGGAGATTGGTTGTTCATTGGTGGTGTCGATTGGGTGGTTTAATTTGAGCTCGGTTTGGCGTTGATTGAAACCCAAAACTCACAAATGGTATCAGAGCCCAGGGTCAGAGGAACGCAGTAGAAAGCTTGGTGGTGTGGGCTTGGGCTTGGGCCTGGTTAATTGCTCCTCTTAATCCCTACAAATAATATCAGAGCCAAGGGTCGGAGGAACGCAATAGAAAGCCGAGTGGCAATCTGGCTAAAAATCATTGGCGTTTGAGGTGCCTTGTGTCGAAAGTCTTCTTGACATAATAAAATATAGTGGTCAGACGATGGGTCTCGTTTGGTCAGACGATGGGTACCTTTTATGTTACAAGTTTAAAAAATTTAAGCATTTTTAAGTCCATATGTTTAAGGCAAACATGAAAATTGGCTAGTTATATCATGTTTTCTTTTTTTTTTTTTTTTGTCAAAATAATCTTCTTTTTACCAAAAAGTTATAAATATCCACTATTTTCTTTTTTCAAATAGTAACTTCTCCAGAACTATTGGTTGAGTTGTATGTTATATGTTCGTTCTTTTTTTTCTTCCCGTCTTTCTTGTGTATCTTTGTCTACTTACAAAAACCAAGGAAATATAGCATTCTTTAGAAAGACATCCAATTTGAAAATAATTTTTTGCATATACAACATTTCAAAAATTTCGCAATTACTATTATACTCGAAAACATAAAATAAAAAGAAATTAACCAAATCTAAAAATGGAGAGACAATTTTGTTTATTCTTAAATATTGACAGACAAAAGGTCTTGTAAAAACTATTTAGAATACCGTTTTTAATTTTTTATTGCTATTTTACTCATACTTCAATTTATCTAAAAAAGTTCAATATACCTAATTGATAACAGAGGAAAATATAATTAACCAAATCTAACTGACCAATTATTATTAGTCCATGTTCTTAAAAGTTTTTTTTTAATTTTTTTTTTTACTTTTATCGGTGCCATCTAATACTCATAATTCAAAAAAGTATGTGGAAGTGTTGCCTAGACTCACTTTCACTTTATAGAGTAGCTTGGCTTGCCTACCATTATGTGCGAGCAGGCTTGCCTCAATGATATTGGGTTTGGCTCAGCCCACAAGCTCTCCCTTAGGTGGGGCAAGCCAAGGTATTTTGTGGATCGTTATCGTTATTGTTGTCATTATTATTATTTATTTTCAAAAAAACACTTTCATTACTAGACGTTTAATGAAGCATAAATTTGTAAGAAAAATATAAATATAAGAAATTATGATTTTTTCTATAAATCTCTTAGCTATATATAGCTCTACACCAACTCAAAGACATTAAAATTGTGCTAAACATATTTTTCATTACCTAAAAAGTACTATTGATTTGAGATTAATTTATTCTCAAAAATTGGGATCTACTTTAGTGGGATACGCAGATGCAAGTTATCTCTTTAATACATATAAAACTAAATCGTAAACACGATATATGTTTACACGCGGAGAAATAGCTATATCATGGAAATTTGTAAAGTAAACCTTGACAGCAACATCTTCAAATTATTTTAAAATTATTGCAATCTATGAAGCGGCCAGATAATCTGTATGGTTTATAAACATGACTCATCATATCCAAGAAATAGTCCAACGGTTTTGTATGAAAACAATGCAGCTTATCTTGCACAACACAAATGAAACTATATCAAAACTGATAGGACGAAGTATATTTCTCCAAAATTACTCCATACACATGAGTTTGAGGAGAATGGCAATATTGGTGTTTAAAAAAAATTCGCTTAAGTGACGATGTGGCTGATGTATTCACAAAAGCATTCACAAAATCAACATTTAAGAAATTGGTACACAAAACTGAAATGCGTCAACTCAAAGATTGTCAAAATTTTCATCAACAAAGAGTAGCTGTAATCTTTTTCCTTAGTTTGGGTTTTGTCTCACTAAATTTTACTGGCAATGTTTCATGAGGCCACATTTTCTTTGTACTCCAAAATACTAATAATTAATTGTACTATTTTTTTCCTTTGTTTGATTTTTGCCAACTATATTTTTATCGAACAAGGTTTTCAACGAAGCAGTTATTGTTCAAAATGGGGATTGTTGTAAAATTAAAAGATATATATTGACGATTATATCATCATGCATAGATAATCTTATCTAGTTTTGATAGTTTATTTCATTTCAATTGTAACTCTTATTTTGAACCCTATAAATACGGGTCTTAATTCTCAATAAAACACACACTTGAGTCTTAACTCTTATATTTCCATTTGTTCTATTAATTTTATTTCATAACAAGCATTTTGTGATCAATAAATAAGATTTGGCCGATAACTTGTGACCAATAAATAATATGTGACCTAAAAAATTTTGTTGTCTTATAAAATTAGTGATTTGTTACCAATAAATAAATTATGACCTATAAAAAAATTTATTTGTGACCGTGAAATAATTTATGACGTATAAATTTTTTGATTTGTCACCAATTAATTTGATAATTTGTGACCAAATAGTATAGATCTGTGACATTAATATATTTATTTAATAAAATATATTTGTAATTAATTATTTAATAAATATCTAATTTTTGAAATTTTAAACATTGTTTCTTAATTTCAAAATGGATCATACTTAATCTCTTAGATATGAGATTTTCCAATAACTTTTTCTCGAGTCCAAAATGCATTATTTAATACTAGCTAAAACACGAGCCCAATATTATTGGGAAAATTTGTGCTCAATTAATACTTGATTAATTGACCCTTGAGAATTTTGACGTCAAAACTTAATTTTTTTATTAAAAAAAAATTAGTTCCTCAATAACTCAAAATTAACAAAATGTGTGTAAATGAAATAAACGAAATTATATTTTTGGTCGCCACAACTACAATTAAATAAAAAAAGGAGAAAGTAAAACCCAGAAACTCTCAAAAACAACTTGGAGCTCCAAACTCAATCAAATTATAAAAAAGTGACCGATTCTTTGAAATTAAAAGAGATTAATTATAACTAAACTCAACAAATTGAAAAAAAAAAACAAACTCACATAGATTGAAGAATCAATATTTTTCAAGTTGTTTAGACATTATATCTCATGTCACAAATCGCATTTGGAGAGAGGTGTGAGAGAAGATTTTCATACGAGAGCCTTTAATGTAAACAGTAAGGAAAGTAAAGTGGTAAGTGCGTTTTGCGCATTTATTTAAGCCACAAAACATGAAAGATTGTTGATGTGCATGTTAAAATATGGCTTAATTCGATATAATTTGTATTTGTAGAGTTACATTGATAAATGGAATGAAGAGTATGCAAAAGCGAGCAAAAAAAGGGCCAAATTGAAAGAAAATTAAACTTTGGGGACCAAAATACAATTATTCAAAAGATGACCCAAATGTCGAATCAAGTATGGAATTGAGTTAAATAAAACATTGGGATGTCATGGAATATTAGAATTTTGTGTTCTTACGTGGGTTTGACAATTCTACGTACCATGATGATTTATATTGACCTATATGTAGACCATGAATGGTGAAAGCCGTGCAACATTAAATTGATCAAAACATGTTTATGTAAATTTTGATTTACATTGCACACGACACTCATTTTTGCATATTGAGCTAATGAGTTGGCTTATTACTTAGAAATATGTGAACTTAGAAAATTCCAAAAAAAAAAAAAAAATCTTTCTTATGCTAAATCATGACCAATTTTAGAATAGTTTGGAGATGATTGAACTGTTGCAAGGGAACACTGAGATGAGTAGGGGTTCTGTGCATGATGTTATGTGTGGATTGTCTTAAACCAATGAGAGAAAAGGAAGTAAAAGTTTCAAGTTAGATTGTAGTTTTAGAAACTGGGTGTTTAAAAGATAAGGGACATTGCACTAATCATTGAATAAACAAAGACATCTATTCAAGCCAGTATAACTCGAGTGATTAAACTTAAAACCTGGTACCCTGTGATCATCTGATTTGGGAGTCATCGGCCTAAAGTTCGCTACATGGGTTATACAGAAAGCAAAGGAAAAATGTTATATAAAAGAAAAGAGAAAAAGAAAAATGATATATATCTATTGATGAATTACATACGTACTCTTGTGTTTGAAATGTATTGATTAGCCCCAAATACTCAGTTGATAAAACTATATCTCTAATGCGAGGCAACTAGCTCAATTTAATCTAAATGGTTCAAGAAGTCAAAAATAGGATCACCTCTGCTTATTAAAGTGTGAAATTGTGATAGTATGATTTATCCAAACTTAGAAATTGAAATGAATAGATATAAAAGAGTTCAGTCTTAGAACACACTCTGAGATAATTGAGTGAAAAGAATAAGTTTGGGGGACTATGTATCTTTCGAGCGATGAGAGCAAAAAAATTGACTACATTGGGTCGGGTATGAGTCAGCCATTATTCTGATATGCTGGTATGAGTTTTCACACACATACACACACGACAGGTTTTGTATATAACATGTGGAGATTGATGCGATTTGTACGGCTATAGTTGTTCACGTGGTCTCTTACTGAGCTCAAATCCTGCGAAATGGCAGATTGTTAAGCTATGTTTTGTGTAGATTAAGCCACATCTTGTTTGAGGACAAACAATAGTTCAAGTTTGGGGGATTTGATTAGTGCGTTTTGCGCAGTTATTTAGGCCACAAAACATGGAAAATTGTTGATGTGTATGTTGAAATATGGCTTAACTCGATATAATTTGTGTTCGTAAGATTATATTGATAGATGGAATGAAGAGTATGCAAAAGTGAGCAAAAAAAAAAAAAAAACCAAATTGGAAGAAAATGAAACTTCGGGGACCAAAATGCAATTATTCAAAAGAGGACCCAAATGGCAAATCAAGTATGGAACTGAGCTAAGTAACGCATTGGGATTTCATGGAATGTTAGAAGAATATGGAGAAAGAAGCAAAGCCAAAAGGTAGATGACACAAACTTGGAGACCAAAGTGAACCAAATGTAAAAAATGTTCTACCATGCAGTCGCATGGTAGAAAGCTCATGCAGTCGCTCAAGCATCAACATGAGATGAACAGTGCAAAATTTTTATAACCATATTGTCGTATGGTTCATTCTGGGCGCAAATTTTCTGATTTCCTTATTCGAACCAATATCTTATAGTAGGGTATTTTGACGACATATTTAACCCAAACTCGTCCAGAATTAGGTTTTTACGCCTTCTTTGAGAGAAAAACACATTGGATAGCTAACAAGAAGGTAAGAACAAAGATTTTTACTTCAAGCTTCAAGATTTCAACATTTTGTTCAAGTTTTTGGTGATATCTTCTTTTTATTATTTTTATTATTCTTTTATTTTATTCATGTCAGGCTAGACTTTTTATGTTCTAGGTGAATGATGAACCTCGCATTGTGAGCTTTAATTTCTATTTTGTAAGTTGATATTCAAACACGATTGATAGCTATTGAATGATTTATATACGCTTTCTTTCCTCCATAATTAAATGCATGTGATTATGTGAGTTTGAGTGATCTATTTTATGTATTCGAAAGAAGGAAAATAGATTCTACAAGGTATACATCATCGTATGGTCCGATAGGGGATAGAAATATACCGCTATACTTTATGTGAATCTCTAAGTGTTTACACATCGTCATACATTTTTGTATATTGCATTTGTCATAGAAATATAGTCAAATGGTATGCTAGAATATGTTCAATTCTACTCGGAAGAGATTGTTGGATAAGTTAGAAATATTGATTCTTCAACCAATTCATCGTGTTATCAAATTATGAAATATGGGTTAAAATGAAACTTTGCTTGGTGATTCGGGATCTTAGTGTGCTTTTTCATACATTAATTTCATTCAAATCTTTTGTATTGAAACATCATTTTGCATTTAAGTTGTTATTTTAGTTTAATTTATATGCTAGTTTTAGTTTAATCATAGAAATTGAAATACTCATCTCAAATTTAATAGATTCGATTAAGGTCGCGATAATAAAAATCAAATTAAATCAATACTCGTGAGGATACTCGAGATTCTAGGATTTTCACTTTATTACTTGTCAACGAACCGTGCACTTGCGATGATTTAAATCCGAAATATATTTCCGTGAACATAAAGAGACGTCGTTTTGTTTCCAGAAGCAAAGTAAAAAATAAATAAATAAATGGAAATGGATTTATTCACTCTTATGGGAATACTAACGTTGAGATTGCCTCTTTTATATGGTAAGGAAAATTGCACTATTTTTATAAATAACTCTTTGACAAAATAAATCCTTTTTGCATCTTCGTTTTTATTTAGATTTTCGTGTACACGTTTTTACTTCTATCTAAAGTTTTAATCAATTTATATTTATTTTTTACAGTCACACGAGAGTGGCCAAGTTGGGTGATTTGATTAAAACAATATTTTTCCTCTAATGCTTAGCTATAGACGTAAGAATTTACTACTCTATCTACTAGAATTGAACTATTTATAACTAGTCGATTTTTTTAAATGAAATTTGTCTCTAGTAAAAAAAAAAAAAATTAAATAGTTTTTCAATCAAGCAAATTACTGCATTGACACTTATTAAAATAGTATCTAGATAGAAAGAATAGTGTCTAGAAACTCTCATCATTTTGTTTAATTTGTCCAGAATGTCTAGATAATTTGAAATGCATGCAAAAATGAAGAGAGGGTTTTTAATATATTCATAATTATTGTCAACTTTGTCTGATCGATGATAGGTACCAAATAATTCAAAATTCGTGTAATAATTTTTATTTTATTTTTTCTTAAAAGGACATTATTTATAAACGAAACAAAATTCATTTTCTTATACTAAAAAATTTCTCACCCGGAAATTTTTCTCATAACATTAGAAACATCAAATGAAACAGCACATAGTGAATTCGCAATGCTTTATTTTTTAACAACTTTATGAAAAATGTCACAGAACATGAGTCTCTTGAAGTACTGAGAACAATGAAGAGTGTTTCCTCATGATTTAACGAAAAAACCGACTATGTTTTAAACTGTCAATAATTAAATATCACGTGATATTATGTCGAGTTTTATATCAATTTTTGATATTCATGTAGCATGATTGTTCTTCTGAATTATTGGGGTGTGTGTGTGTGTGAGAGAGAGAGAGAGAGAGAGAGAGAGAGAGAGAGTTGCTATAACACGAGGTTTGGTCCGTTTGGAGTTGTATTGTATTATTAGAAGATAATAAAATTAAAGAAAAATCAAAATTTATGCAAATATTTTTTAACAGGATTTTTTTACTTTGAGGGAATTTTTTTTACTAAAAAGTTTGTTGTATGAAATTTTTTCTTATGCTTAAGAAATTTTTTATTTATAAGTATTTTGTTTACATATAAGTGAGTTAAGGAGGATAAGCACCTCGAATTAGTTTAATCTCGATACTAATTCCACCAAATATCGGAAAATCGTAAATAGAATTATTTTATTCCTCATTTGATTTAATACGATGCACCAGACATGCCCTTAGATCAATAATAAAAAATTAAAATCATATTTTTATAAAGTTATCGTTTAACTAAACGATTTCATTTTTTCTATTCCTTCCAATTTGTCGTTAAAAATATTCAATTATCTTTTGCATCATAATCTTTGACAAGATTTTACAATTATTGTCAAACTACTACAACATAGACAGTTTTCAATAAGCATACATTAGAGGTGAAAACTTTGGAGGTTACTTTACATTAATCCTAATTTCATATGAGTCGCTAAAATTGTTTTTTGTTTTAATTGGATCATTATAATTTAATTATATAGGTTCAATTAATTAAAAAATAATGGTTTATCATACAGGGAATCCATTGTTGGTTCAATGAATACTGTAGTGCCAGCAATTGCCTCAGACAAGTACAAAGCCATATGGGTATACGGTTGCGCATTTTAAAAATTTGAGACATTCGCTGTAACGACCCAAATAAATGAAATTAAGGGCACAATTTGATTGATAAAAACTCAAAATCAAATAAATACTAAAAAAAATGCATATCTAAATAAATAAATATTAATTCCACTAATAAGGCATAACATAGTTTTAAATTTATAACACAATAAAACATGTCTTAAATTTGTAAATAAAAATTCATAAAACTAAGAAATTACTGAAATAAAAAAAAAAAAAAAATGTCATGTTATAGCAGATTATTTTTATTGAATTCCATAAATCCTGTCACCATGGCTGCACCTCACCGCCCGCCAACCAACGACTCGTTCTAACCCGTAGGACTCGAATTAATAGTGCAATTCCAAATAAAAATATTAAATAATGTGTCAAAAATATCATACCTTCATATTATATCTTTAGAAATCGGTAAGAGCTCGAATATATCATATCCTTGGTACCGGATGATCATTATCATAATATAACATATCATATCGTAGATTTCATTAGTATAATATTTATCAACATGAAAAATAAAATTAAACAGAACCAACCACTTACACCTTGTAGTCCAACATTGTTAGATAAAATAGTTTTTTAAAAGCAGAATCCAAAATCACGTTCCAAACTTTATTTTCTGCCTGAGTTGCTACCACCACTGGCTGTGTATTCATATTTTATTTTATTTTATTTTTAGGGTAAATAGTACTTTTGTATGGTATTTAGGGTTCAAAGAGAAAAATGAATTCTTGTAGGAGGAAAATTTGTCAATTGCCTAAATAAAAGTCTCCACCACAATATTCTATATAATCAACAATTAATTCTTCCATATCTAATCAACAAGTCATCTTTATCAGATCCCAAAATCAAAGCAAATAAATCATTTTAAAACAAAATAACTTTATCTACCATCTACACGTGACAAAGCATATTTTCATTCAAGATTTCAATTAAATTGCAAAATTAGTTTTCCATCAATTTCTTAAAACTAAAAAATCTTGAAGCTGACTTATACGAATCGATTTTTCCTCGAGCCTATTATAGATAATTAATTACGAGCAATCCAACGAACTCAGTATTGATATATTTATCATTACTCTATCAATATTTAAATATTTGACCCAAATAAAATTGAATTTAATAAATGTATCATTTTAGTCCCCCAACTTTTTCAAAATATAAAATATATAGCACATAGAATGATTAATTCTATTATATTATTATCATCATCATCATTGAGACTTTACAATCTCCACTCTTTAAATATTTTCGTCCTCGAAAATTACCTTGACTAATCGAAGAGTTCTGAATGCTTGATTTTAAGCTCATCTTCCTTTTCCTAAATTGACTTGTCAAGTCCATGATTTTGCCATTGAACCTTGACTAGAAGAACTTCTTTCTGAGGTTATGCACTTTCCTATCAAGAATCATCGTCGAGATTTCTTCATATGATAGGTCTTTTTGTACTTCCAAAGTTTAGTAACTTATGACGTGATTAGGATCATGAACATATTTTCTAAGCATTGAAATATGAAACACATTATGCACTGGTGCGAGTTCAGGTGGTAGGGCAAGTCGAGAACCCACAATGTCAATCCTTTCAAGAATTTCAAGATGTCCAATATATCGTGGTCTCAACTTTCTCTTCTTACCAAATTTCAGTAATCCCTTTATTGATGCTACTTTCAAAAAAATTTTGTCACCCACCGAAAACTCCAAATCTTTTCTTCTACCATCGACATAACATTCTTGTCTGTCTTATGTTGTCTTTACTCTTGTTATAATCTTATTAACAACCTCAACCGTTCGTTCAATAATTTCAAGACCTAAAATTCTATTCTCTCCAATCTCATCCCAATGAATAGGGGATATGTACTTTCTACCATAAAGAGTTTCATATGGAACCATGCCTATAGTGGCCTAAAATTTACTTTGATTGATAGTAAATGGGCAAACTTCGTCAAATGATCAACCACTACTCGGAGTTGTTCTTCATGCTGCTTCTTATCTTTAGAGTACACGAGTATATCATCAATAAATACTTTGACGAACTGGTCTAAGTACTAATGGAACACCCGATTCATTAGATCTATAAATATAGCTGAAACATTGGTCAAACCAAAGGGCATGACAGTGAATTCATAATGTCCGTAACGAGTCCTGTAAGCAGTTTTCGGTATGTCGTTTGCCTTAACCTTCAACTGATGATATCGCGACCTCAATTCGTTCTTTGAAAATACTGTTGCACCCCTTAACTGATCGACTAAATCTTCTATTCTTGTAAGCGGGTATCTATTTTTGATAGCTAGATGGTTCAACTCTCGAAAGTCAATGTACACCTTCATACTCACATCTTTCTTCTTCAAAAAAAAAAAAATACTGGAGCGCCCTAATGAGATATTCTCGATCGAATGAAACCTTTTTCCAGCAACTCATCTAACTGTAACTTTAATTCTTGAAGTTCTTTTGGTGCCATTCTGTACGGGTCCTTAGAAACTGGTGTCGCACCAGGAACCAAGTCAATTGTAAATTCTACTTACATATCTGGTGGAATGCTCGGTAGATATTCTAGGAATGTGTCTACAAAGTCTTGCAAAACGTTAATATCATTAACGATTGTTTCTGTATGTTTAGAACCGATGATATTAATTAAGAATCCCTCATCATTTCTCCGCTTGTAAAGACTTGAACTTTGCTCCAAAGAAACGAAATTCTTCATCTCCCGATTTTTGAAGCAATACTTCTTTCTCAGGACATCGAATGGTCACATGATTGAGTCCCAACCAGTCCATGCCTAGAATAACGTTGAAGTCTTTCATCTCTAAAATGTATAAGTCTGTGAGCAGTACATTTCTATCAATCTCTAACTCATCGCCTTAGTCATCTGGTTTGTGCAAAGAGTTCTTCCTGGAGGAATGCTAATCTCTAATTCATTATTCGTTTTCACACATGCCAAGTTAGAACTAGTGATAAAGGATACAGAGATAAAAGAATTTGTAACCCCCAAATTAAAAAGTATGTAAGCATGTACATTAGATAATAATAGAATACCTGTTTTCATAATTATAGTGTTAGACTTAGCGACGGAGGATGCAAAATCAAGAACATAAACTTGTACTTCGAATAATAGTAAAATACTTGCTATCATATTCAGATCATGCTCCGCCTCATACTAATTCAGTGCAAAAACTTGGGCATTCGTCATCCTTCTTCTTTGGAGACTCTGTCCAGTTTAAAAGCAATGTGTCCCGACTTACCACACTGAAAATACATGTTCTTTCCAAATAATTATTCATCCCTGTGAAGTTTATTACACTTAGGACATGGTGTAATACTTCATCTTGTCACATCGATACTAACTCATGTGCTTGGTCTTTTTTCTGCCAGTTACGTATGTCATTGCTCTGAACGTTCTACTTTCTTTTTTCCAATGCCTCATTACCATGCTCGGCATAGTACTCAAATGTAATCATCTGATACGAAATGGCATGAGCCCTCTCCAACATTTCACGATATGAAACAAAACAATGTGACATTGTAATCATGCCGATTTTTGGGTGTAGTCCATTTTTAAACCTCATTATCTTCTTAACTTCTGTATCTCCCAATTGTGGGGCATACCTTGAGAGCTGCTCAAACTGCTTTTCATAATCAATAAGTGATAAGGTGCCATGTCTGAGTTGTAGAAACTCTGATTTCTTGACGTCTCTCAAAGTCTGTGGAAAGTACTTCAATATCACTTCATCCTTAAACTACTCCTGAGTCATGTTACGTTGTTACTCTTCGGTCTTAGTGCATGAAACAGATTCCCACTAATGACTAGCCGCTCCAACAAACATAAACTCTGCCCATAGTACCTTATGTGCATTCGTATAAGCAATGTGTCGAAAGATGCACTCGAGACCTCTAATCCGTTCCTCAACAGCCAGTGGATCAAAATCACCATCAAACATAAGAGAATTGTACCTACAAAATTGCTTAACCATTGAAATGGCTCTAGGTACAAACAGAGATGCGTCTGGTGGTGCATTTTTTGGTAGAGGCACTTGATTCTGTCTGCTCAACCCTTGTATCGGTCGCAACAAATCACGCATCAAATTCGTATGGGTAAGTAGTGCCATATCCTAAAATTAGTATTAATTCACACGTTACATACTGGTACTAAGTCTAACATGTTATACATAAACTATCTTAATACATATTATGAATTTTACGAGGAAAAACATACATGTCTTAAAATTTAAAAGTAAGTAATTTTAAAATGTAAATTATATAAAATGTTTGAATAAATTATTCTTCTTACCATTTTACATACCTTATAGTTGTCGGAGGGTGGTCAATTGGCGGTCGTTGAGTGCCAAAAACCTTTCACATTTTTAAGAACTTTAA
The DNA here is from genome assembly GCA_019097785.1 of Fraxinus excelsior. NCBI lineage: Eukaryota > Viridiplantae > Streptophyta > Magnoliopsida > Lamiales > Oleaceae > Fraxinus > Fraxinus excelsior. Next base: position 14,194,060 of record CM032643.1, read on the forward strand.
ATTAACATCATCCTTAAATTCATATATCTTTTTCAAAAAATTATTATTATTATTATTAAAACAAACATTTCTCAAAGAAATGGATAAATAAAAAATTATTTATTACACGTAAAATTTAAACATAAAATCAATTTTTTTTTTTTTAAAAAATACTAATTACTAAAAACATAAAATACACAAACGCCTAATTTATATATTAAATAAATATAACAATTATTTTAATAGTTAAAAATACAATTCAAAATTGGCAAAAAAAAAAAATTTAAAATATTTTTTCCACTGTTCATGGTGAACAGTGACAAGCTGTCGCTACTCACGGTGAACAGTGAGGTGACACGTCGTCACCGTTCACATTTTGTTTTAGTCAAGTTATGAAAATACATATAGATCTACAGAAAATTAAACTTGAAACTCTGATACCAAATTGTAACGACCCAAAATTTAATTTTCAATTGCTACCAAAACTATTAACTTTAACAGTGTAAATATATGAAATTAAATGGCACAATTCAATCGATAAAAACTCATAATCAAATAAATACTAAAAAACATGCATATCGTATTTATTAGATAAATAAATATTAATTATACTAATAAAGCATAAAATAGTTTTAAATTTATAACCCAATAAAACATGTCTTAAATTTGTAAATAAAAATCCACAAAACTGAAAAACTTCTGAAAAAAAAAATGCATTGTTACACCGGATTATTTTTATTGAGTTCCATAAATTCTGGCACCACGACTGCACCTCCTCGCCTGCCAACCAATGACCCGTTTTAACATGTGAGGTAGGAAAAAAATGGGTGAGTATATGGAAATACTTAATATGACACGAATTAATTGTGCAATCCCGAATAAAAATAATAAATTACGTGTCAAAAATATCATACCGTCATATCATAACTTTAGAAATCGGTAAGAGCTCAAATATATCATATCTTTGGTACCGGATGACCATTATCATGACATAACATATAATATCGTTGCTTTAATTAGCATAATATTTATCAACATGAAAAGTAAAATTAAATGGGAATAACAACTTGCACCTCGTAATCTTATCTTGTTAGATAGAATAGTTTTTGAAAAGCAGAATCCAAAATCACATTCCAAACTTTATTTTCTGCCCGAGTTGCTGCCACCACCTGATGTGTGGATCTTTGTTTTATTTTGTTTTTAGGGTAAATTGTACTTTTGTATGGTATTTAGAGTTGGAAGGGAAAGATGAATTCTTGTAGGAGGAAAAGTTGTCAATTGCCGTGTTTTGCCTAAATAAAAGTGTTAGTTACAATATTTTATACAATCAACAATTAATTCTTCCTTATCTAATCACCAAGTCATATCTATCACATCCCAAATTCAAAGCAAATAAATCATTTTAAAACAAAACTACCTTATCTACCATCTACACGTGTCTACTAACTCATACAAGTCATCTCCATACACATTACACGTGGTTCGATTTAATTGCAAAACTAGTTTTTAATCAATTTCTTCAAATTGAAAAATCTTGAAGCTGACTTATCCGAATCGAATCTTTCTCGAACCTATTATACATAATTAATTACAAGCTATCTAGTGAGTCCAATATTGATATATTTATCATTATTCTATCAATATTTAAATATTTGACCCAAATAAAATAATAAAATTGAATTTAACAAATGTATCATTTTAGTCTCCCCAACGTTTTCAAAATATAAAATATATAGCACATAGAATAATTAATTCTATTATTATTATTATTATTATTGGGACTTTACATTTACTGTGTATAAATTTGGGTGATCATAATGAAACAAAATCAAATTAGGTAACCATTGTGACATTAAGTATAAAGTTGGATGGTCATTGGTGGATTTAACATACACAACTATCCTATATTGAATTATCGCAGTTAATAAGTTACTGAAAAATAAATAACAGTTGAAGATTGTTGACGGAGAAAACCCGTAACTAGGTAAAAACTCCGGGCTCAAGCTAGTAAAAAATCTACTAAAAACGAATCAACTTATAGCACTATCAGACTCGACTAATTCTAATACTTTCTGACCTCCTGACTGTAATCACCAAAGTCCTCCTAGATTGCATGCTCGTGCACCAACTCCTGATCTTCTGAATTCATCTCTCTCTTGTGAATCAATGAGAACTCCTCGTTCTCTAGCAACCGAAACTCCAATCACCTTCCTTAATCTTCACAACTCTAATAGATGTTATGGAAGTATGTGTTTTGTGTTTGGTTTATATGGAGTTGATGCTTTTCAAAGCAATGAAGAAATCAAAATGAAAGTTGAACTCTAGAAATGGTATTGAAGAAGTAATCTCTTGTTTCTCTGAATGTTCAACTCTAGTTTTTCAAATGGAGGCATGCATATATATAGCGTAGACGTTTTGGGTAGCATGGGCTTGACAAAAACTTTGAAAACACGAATTAAGTTTTCTTAGGATACACTGTTGCTCGAACGAAGTCTAGACGACGGGTGGGTGACGCAGCTTCTATTTTTACTGCTCGAGCATCAGCTGGGCGATAGGCGAGCGAAGTTGCGACGACTCTTTTCTCCTCGTTCTATACTCGAACCCTTGGACTTCTAACTTACCACTGACATTTTGACTTTTAAAAACTCTTTTATAACAATAGTTTTGTCAAAAGATTGCCAACAACTTTAAAATCTAACATTTTGAAAAGACAACTAGTTCTAGTGGTGCAGACCTTGAACTCCAATTTTCATTGAAGCAGACATCTTTTTTGATGTTTGAATTATCGAAAATGCCCTTATCAAGACGAATGAATGAAATACCAAAGGGACACATGTCATTTTCTAGACTACTTTAATGGTTGGGTAATTAATGAACCCAAGTACACTTAGGGGCCGTTTGATTGTGAAGGTGAAATTTGGGTGGAAAAAAAATAAATTATAGGAAATTGAATTGCCTAGAATTTGTTTTACTGGGAATTGTAATTAATTGTGTTTGATTGGTATAATTTTTCACTCGAAAAATGTTGAAAGTTTGGTGTCCGTTTGATTTTGTTTTTTACGTTAACGTGATAATTTTTTACCATTGGGTCTAGAATTTGTTTCAACTGTCCAAAAAAATAAATAAATAAATTATCATACCGAATACCATTTGTTTGACTTTGTTTTGCATGGAAATTGTCAATAAAAGTGATAAAATTTTAATATCGTGTCTAGAATTTTTCACAATTGCCAGGAAAAGATGGAATATCAAAAACCACAAAACAAAAGGAAAACAAATTCATCCATTTGAAGGAAAAGAGGCGCGAGAGATGGCGGCTGTAAACTTTTTTGCAATCAAACAAGTAAAAAGTAAGAAAATGGAAAATTTTCCATGCAAAATTATTGGTATCAAACATGGCCTTAGTTTGGCTGTATAAAGAGGGAAAATAGCTAAAAATCGGAGAATAAGTGGTCCCAAACAGAGGCTTAACAGTAGACTTGCATAATTTGGTGGGAAGTCTGCATCCATTCAATAAACAAAAATTTTTATTGCAAATTATTATAATCTTTTATTCTCAAAGTCTATATTGCCAGCCTCTTATTCAATTAAGAAATTGGAAAATGCTATCAACATTCTTAAACAGTATACTTGCATAGGAGATCCTGATTGCTTAAATTTTCTATCTTTCAAGCTGTGATAAGAGAGAACAGAAATGGCTTATGCTCATCTTCTTTCTCTGACTCACGTTCTACAGCGCAACTTGAAATATGATTGTTCATATCTTCTTCCTGGCGAGGAACAACAAATCGAATCCCTCCTCAAAAAAGTTTTCTACTTCCAAGATTTTCTTGATAATTTTCCACGAGAAAACATTGAATCAATCGAAGGTTTGGAGAGAAAGATCAGCGACGCAGCATGTCAAACTGAAGATATCATTGAATCCTGCATTGCACATCGAGTTCTTGATAATTTTCAAAGAGAAAACATATTTACAACTTCATTCGATAAAATAGCAAAACTAATTGAAGAAGTTGATTCCATAAAGACAAGGACAGAGAAGATTGAGGATGAGAGTGGCATACAGGAAGATTTGGAGCGCAACACCTCAGTTCCTGTTGGTTCATTAAGACCAGATTCTTGGGGTCAGAGCATTATGGTTGGTCTTGATGATGCATTGGCGGAGATCAAGGACCGTCTAGTTGGAGGTTCATCACAATTTGAAGTTGTGTCAATTGTCGGCATGGGTGGCATCGGTAAGACTACACTCGCTCACAAAGTTTACACAGATAAATATATTGAGTATCACTTTGACATTCGTGCTTGGCTCACTTTATCTCAAGAATATAGTGTGCAAGAAATCCTACTAGGCCTCTTAGATTCCATGAAAATACAAATTGACGGGAGGAGTGAAAAGGACATTGATCAATTAGGAGAACTTCTGTACAAGAAACTTAAAGCCGGTGGGAGGTATCTTTTTGTAATGGATGACGTGTGGGATTTCGAGGCCTGGGACAGTGTTAAAAGATATTTTCCAGAAGACAAAACTGCAAGTAGAATCCTTTTGACTACTAGGCTAGAGAATGTGGCTAATTACATCAGCTTTTGTTCTCCTCTTCATCGTGTGCGTTTTCTGAACGACGAAGAAAGTTGGAATTTATTTTGTCAGAAGGTGTTTGAAGAAGGTTGTTGCCCTCTTGAATTGGAAAAAATCGGCAAGAAGATTGCCCAAAATTGTCGTGGACTTCCACTTGCAGTTGTTGTGATTGGGGGCCTCCTATCAAAGGCCGCTAAAACTCCACATTACTGGAGAAGTATTGCGGAAAATTTAAGTTCGGAAATAACTTCAAATGATGAGCAATGCTCTAAGATACTTTCTTTGAGTTACAAACATTTGCCTTATCATTTGAAAGGGTGTTTCCTATATATGGGAATTTTTCCGGAAGATTTTGAAATCAAAGTCAAGGTACTTACCAAGTTGTGGGTTGCGGAGGGAATCCTCAAACCAGCATGCTCTAAAACGTTGGAAGATGTAGGAGAGGAGTACTTGTTGGATCTTGTTCAAAGAAGTCTTATTTTGGTTCAAAGGAAAGGGTCTACTGGACAAATTAAAACTTGTAGAATTCATGATCTGTTACGGGACCTTTGTATCAGAGAAGCTGAAAAGGAGAATTTTTTCCATGTTATGAAAAAGATTCTATTTGATATTTATGAAGGCATTGGAAATAGAATGCGCCGTGTAAGTATTCACGTTGAGAAGAATTCTCTATCATTTTCAGACAGAGTGAAATTTTACAATGCAACTACATGGCCTCTCCTGCGTGATGACAGAATGCAACGTTTCGGCAGAATGCGTTTCAAAGCAATTTCTATAGGTTCTTCATCTATAGAAGTTCGTTTCAATTCTAGGCCACTTAAAGTACTGCATATGGAGGGAATTCATCCTCTCCTGCAAATGGAAGAATTGGTAAGCTTGCGGTACATCTATTGCTACAATAAATTCCCTCAAATGTCGACTGAATCAATATATGATCTTCGGAATCTACAAACAGTAGTTTCTTTGGATGATTATGGGTACATTGAACTACCACCAGAAATATGGAAGATGACACAATTAAGACACGTCATGTTGAATGCTTCTGTACATCTTCCCGATCCTCCTATTTCAGAAATTAGGGGGGAAGAAAATTCTATTGTTGTTCTAGAAAATCTACAAACCCTCTCCAGGATATATAATTTTAGGTTGACGGAGGAGATCCTTGAAAGAATTCCAAATCTACAGAAATTGGCTATCCATTATGATTCTATTGAGGAGGCCAATTGGGAAAAATATTGTATCAATAATCTTGTACATCTAACTAAACTTGAATCACTAAATTGTTGGCTTACATATACGTTCCCCTGTTTCCTAGCGCATATAACTTTTCCGACGTCACTCAAAAAGTTGACTTTAGAAGGCACGGAACTTCAACCCAAAGATTTTCTCAAACTTCATCCCGAAGAATTGACGATTCTCGGTAAGGTGCCCAATCTTGAAGTGCTGAAATTGAAAAACTATGCCTTCAATGGACTAGAGTGGGAACCAAATGAAGGAGAATTTCTCAAATTGAAATTCCTGCTATTGGACGACATTTATCTGAGGCACTGGAGAGCTGACAGTATCCACTTTCCGAGCCTTGAGCGCTTAGTCATTTCGATTAAGGCTTGCAGAGAGCTGGATGAGATCCCTAGTGGTTTTGGGGAAATTTTAACTCTTCAATCCATCGAGTTGCGAGGCTGTGGTGATTCTATTGTAAGATCAGCAAAGAACATAGAAGAGGCACAATTGGATTGGGGGAACGATGCCTTCAGGTTATATATTAAAAAGTAACGTGCAAAGTTTCAAAGTTGTCCATTCCAATCATTTACTGGTACGGGTACCATTTTCTTTTGTTAACATTTTCCATTTTCACTTTTGGCTTTCTTGTGTTTATCTACATTCTTACTTCTTCTCCTCTGAGTTTATACAGTCTACAGTTCGAGATATGGGAGCTCAGTCTAAACCAACTTCGATGCAGGTGCTGTGCATGAAGTCTGTACTGTACAACCACGATTTCATTTTGTCTGTTGTTTCTTCTGCTTTCCTCTCTTTATTTGTGGTTTTCAAATGATTTTATCAATATTAATTGATAAATGTTATTGATATTGTTAACCATTGTATGATTTATGTATCATTGTCCTTGTCATTAAAGAATTTACAGTTTCTGTGCAAATTGCAATACTATTGTTGATAAATAATTAGGAATTATTCTATTAATTATAATACTCAATTTTTGCTTAAACTGTTTCAGATGATAATTTGATGATACTTTGGATTATTTCAAATAATAGTTTGAAGCTTGAAAAATGTATGGTATGGTTTGTTGCGTATGTAGTATGTGTATATATAGAGCTCTCACACCGTATATTTACAGCTATATACAAATTAAGACAGTAACTTGTGTTGTCATCAAACTCATAAATTAAGACAACTGGGAGCGTGTTTCATTTTTCTTGGCCTCCTAGTCAAATAATGCATGCTCAGTACAATTAAATACATGTCAATCTGTCAACCAGAAGATTTTTATTCATTGAACAATTTTATCGTCAGCTGAATACCATTATCACGTGCTAGATAATTATGCTCTATATAATAAGTCACGTATAAAGCGATATATACACAGTGAACATGCTCCATGTAGACAAGGTAACCTTCACAACTTTTTGATCCACATTTTTTAAAATTTATTTTCAATCACATATATATTTGATCAATTTTTATAAAAATGTACTAAAATTATCATTTTTATCCAAGACCAAACAAATACAATTTTAGCAACATAAATGAGACACATGCAGAGGTTTATGTTTGGTGGCCTTTAATTTGAAAAAAAATTGTGTTTTGAATAGTATTTTTTTAAGAATGTGTAGTTTAAAAGTAGATGAATGTTTTAAATTTATGTGTAGAATATTTTATTGTGTGAATGTATTATTGAAAATGAATAAAAAAAAAAAAATAAAGTAAATTAGATTAAAGGCCACCAATCAGGGGCTATATGATATCTCAATTTTAAGCCTTATAAACAATAACGAAAATTTCGGGTAGCTTAATTTTGATAGATTTACATTTATTTTAAATTCACATATAAGTATTTTAAATTTTATAGTCATGAGTTAATTTTGTATTTATAAGTAATTTTATACATATGTGAATTTTTAACTTATAATTTTTTGTATTTTATAAGTGAATTTTTGAATTATTAGTAACATTTTTACTTTATAAGCAATTTTTACCTAAAAGTGAGTTTTATCTCATAATTATTTTTCAGTTATAAATAAACTTTTTAGTTATAAAGTAATTGTTTGCTTATAAATAAATCATTCTGTTTAATATTTTTTTTATTTATTAGTATTTTTGACTTATAATTAAATTTTGTCTTATAAAAAAAGTATTTTAAAGAATGTAAAATTGGAAGTAAATTTGCAAAACGAGCTAAATCCATCAATTGGTCGGCTGAGAAATACAACCCAAATTACACTATACTAATTTTGGGAAGTTTCTAATCATGCAAAACTAATGTCCAAAAAAAACTAAAAAGCATTGATTTTTGGAACCTCTAAAAAAGGTTATCACCTAAAAACTGTCAAAATCAATGAAAAAAACTATTGTGCACTGGATTTTCTTTGTAGTCAAGAGAGAATTTTTTCGGAAAATATAATTTAAGGTTCATTTTATTATTTTTTAAGTTTTTACTGATGGAATTTATGTGTTATTTAATGATTAATATATGTGAATTTAAAAAGTTATGAACGGGTAAGACGATTGGATGTGACTCTTTAAGTACAATAAGTACATGATAAACAGTCAAGACCTTTGGATTGGGGTACTATATGGATCACCAAATTATGTCCCAATATAAAACTGTGTGATCTAATGATCCAAATTCATTAAAAAATAAAAAATTATTTTCGAATTTTAGTATACTATGTCATCTAGTTTTAAAAGAATAGAGTCAAACTTTTGTTCGCCCAAAAAAATTAATATTATCCAGCATTAATTTTGAAAAAAGCATAGTATTTTGGAAGACATACATCCATTTGATTATATTAGTACCAGTGATTGGGTTGTTAATAGAACATTAGTTATGCACAAAATTTTTATAAACAATCTTAAGACATAATATTTGTTCTTGAATATTTTCCATGACATGTGAATTTATTCATGTTTAATTTGCTGCATATAGTTTCGACTCACACGATAAAAGTCATTGTGTGTGATATGTAGTTACTGCTCGAGTTTTTATGCACTCTAGCAAAATTTGAATTTTGTTTTCATTTGTGTTTTCTGCCTTATAAAGTGCGCGGATTTATAATTGCAGCTGAGTTGAAATACTCATGGGTAAATCAGGTTTCACATGCCAATGGACAACGTGCCCATGAGGCATGAATAACATGTAAACAAAATTTTCCTCAAGTCACCAGAGATACATTGGAATTAATTGAAATCATTTATTGGGTCAAAGGGTTATATTTAAAAATATTTAGGGAAATTACCCGAATTATTTTTAAAAAAAATGAAAAAGAAAAAAATTCATTCAATAATAAAAAATCAAGTGCACCCCCACACTAATTTCAATTCCAAGACCTTAAACTAAGATTTTTCAAGATTTCGCACAAACTTTTTTTTTTTTTGAAATTTCCTTATAATTTTAAGTTTTGCCTCAACAATTAAATCTTGTGAAATTTGCACCAACACCGCTTTTATCGTGTCCTGGGCGCACCTCAACTTACCCCATTCCACGCCCTACCCTAACCTTAAACACCATTGCTAACCTAAATTTCTCACAGTCCCAAACCCCCATGAATACCGACTGCCAGTGTCTTCCTTCTCTCCTCTTTCCCAATACCAACTTTCAGCCACCACTTCTACTCAAACCCTAACCCAAACTATAGCTGTAATTACATTGCAAAGAGGAAAAAATGGTAGTAACTTTAACGAAGGCGATGGAACAAAGAGGCAGCAGTATCATACGACAATGCTCAATCATGTTGCGGCAGCAGTGATCTGACGTTCGTGTCTCTGC
>CM032643.1:14203629-14318629 GCA_019097785.1 Fraxinus excelsior
TTTTTGGGGGATCGGGATGTTCTATTCAATCTCATGGTTTTGTGTAGGACGAAGTCTTTGTTGTAATCGCAGATAATTTTTTCCCTGTGATTTTTATATTTTTTATATATGTTAAAAATTTAGAAATGTATCAAACTACTTAATGCAGTACTATCTTTAATATGCCATCAAATAACTATAAATGTAGAGTTAAATATTAAAAGAATGGATTATTTTCCATTATGTTTTAGGTTTATAGTCTCAAGCTTGACTTGGATCCCTTTTTAATCATGGTAGCTTGAATCCGGATGTGGCTGGCCTTGCACTCCTTGCAATTTTGGTCCAGCTACCTCTCTTAGTTCTCCAAACTTTGAGATCCTTGTTTTCAATAATTTCGCCACAGAGGTGGTAAATGTTCAAAAGATGAACACGAAACAGCGCTTGGATGCGCTTGATGTGACAAACACTAGATTGTGTTTTGCCATGAAGGGCCTCGAAGAAAAGGTCGAAGTGGCCGAGACGGAAATTCGGGAACTACGCATCCGACTGGATGAAAACCAAGAGGCTTGCGCAGCGATGTCTGACGCTGTTGCTACCATACCTGATCTGCAGGATGAGATGGAAGCGTTGATAGCTCAATTAATAGTGCTTCAACGCGCGGTTGGCAATGGGCAAGCCACCGCACAAGAGCCTGTGCATAGGCTCCGAATTCCAGAACCGTGTGCCTACGGAGGAGCACGCGATGCTAAAGAAGTTGAGAACTTCTTGTTCAATATGGAACAATACTTTCTTGCGGCTTCGATCAATGACGAAGCGAGAAAGGTGACAACAGCTGCCATGTATCTTGGTGGGGATGCAAAACTGTGGTGGCGAACTAAATATGCTGATATTCAGGCCAACAGGGTCCGAATAGATTCTTGGGATCTCCTCAAGGAAGCAATCAGAACTCAGTTCTTCCCAGAGAATGTGGAATATGAGGCACGTCGGGCCCTACGGGAGCTGAAACATACAAGCTCCATTCAGGAGTATGTGAAAGCCTTTTCCGGGCATATGCTGAACATTCGAGATATGTCGGAAAAGGATAAGCTATTTACCTTCATGGAAGGGTTGAAACCGTGGACACGCACGGAGCTTCAAAGACAAAAGGTTGCTGATTTGAGCACGGCCATGGGAGCCGCCGAATGTGTGAATGACTATCAGTCGGAATCTAGAAAAGATCGGCCTTCTGGGAATAGTCAATCAGTAGGAGGTGGAAATAGACCTCATAGAACTAGCTCAAACCCAAATGGGGGAGAGCGTTACCATCAAAACCGGGGAGGAACCTATCAAAACAGTCGTCAAGGGAACTTTCATGGCAGCACCAGTAATAACTGGAACAAAGGAAAAGCAACGGGGGGCAGATCTGATGTCACTCCTAAATTGATGTGCTTCTTATGTGAAGGACCCCATAAGGTGTCGGAATGTCCTCAGAAACAGATGGTGAACGCATATTGTCAACTAGCAGTTGGGGGATCAAGTTCAAAGCAAGATGCCCCACAAGCTAGCGTTCATGGCGAGACTAATTCCGAAGAGGACGAGGATGTAGTGGGTACGTTCTCTCATTGGTGTAATACAATATCGCACAGAGCTACAAAAAGGGACGATGTTCCCTCGAAAGAGCCGAAGATTGAGGAATCGAAGGCTCGCATTTGCAGGGCAAAAGGCCTAATGTACATTGATGTGAAGATCAATGGAAAGCCACTAAGGGCTATGGTGGATACGGGTGCTACCCACAACTACCTCGCAAGTACCGAAGTAGAGCGACTCGGACTTATTCTGGAGAAAGGTAGCGGAAAAGTTAAGGCAATCAACTCTGTTGCCCAACCAATAGCTGGAATAGCAAAATCTGTGGCAATCAAAGCAGGTCCTTTTGAAGGAAGGACAAATCTATCGGCCGTTCAAATGGATGATTTCAAGCTCATTCTGGGATTAGAATTTCTGCGAGATACTAAGACGGTTGTGTTACCGTATGTCGATTCATTGATGATGATGGGGAGTAAACCATGTGTCATCACAACTCAGCGTGGAAAGATAGGCGAGAAGAGTATCTCGGCCATGCAGTTCAACAAGGGTTTCAAGAGGAATGAGCCCTCATTTTTGTGCACTCTTCGACTAGAGGAGATCGAAGAGGCAACTGGTCCTATTCCAAAACCTGTCAAAAGGCTTGTTAAGGAATTTGAGGACATCATGCCGGAGGAGTTACCAAAGAAATTGCCACCAAGAAGGGCAATCGATCATGAGATCGAACTCATTCCAGGTGCTAAGCCTCCCGCCAGAGCACCGTACCGTATGTCTCAACCGGAGCTTGAAGAGCTTCGGAAACAGTTGGGAGAAATGCTGGAAAGTGGGATTATCGTACCCGCAAAATCACCATATGGAGCTCCCGTGTTGTTTCAGAAAAAGGCCGATGGTTCTCTCAGAATGTGCTGCGACTATCGAGCCTTGAACAAGATCACTGTAAAGAATAGCTATCCTATTCCGCTAGTCGCCGATTGCTTCGATCGATTAAGCCGGGCTAGGTACTATACCAAGATTGATCTTAGGTCCAGATACTGGCAAGTTCGGATTAAGGAGGGAGATGAAGCCAAGACTACGGTAGTAACCAGATATGGAGCCTTTGAATTTAAAGTCATGCCTTTTGGCTTGACAAACGCTCCAGCAACATTTTGTACGATGATGAATCAGGTACTTCACGGATTTTTGGATGACTTTGTGGTGGTGTACCTGGATGACATAGTCATCTATAGCGAAACATTGGAGGAACATGTGCAACATGTGAGAAAGGTCTTTAATCGGCTACGAGAGAATGAACTCTATGCCAAACCGTCCAAATGCTCATTCGCTCAGACGTCAATCAGTTTTTTGGGTCACATCATCGAGCAAGGCAGAATACGCATGGAGGCGAAGAAGGTTACAGCCATCAAAGATTGGCAACCACCAAAGAATGTACATGACGTGCGTTCGTTTCTCGGGCTATGCAATTATTATCGCCGATTTGTGAAGGGATACTCAGAAATTGCATTGCCTCTTACAGAACTGACAAAGAAGGATAAGGATTGGGATTGGTCATCCCAATGCCAAACTGCTTTCGAAAGGTTGAAGAAATCGATGTGGACGAACCCGGTGCTAGCTTTACCGGATATGACAAAACCTTTCGAAGTGCACACTGATGCCTCAGACTTTGCACTTGGTGGAGTCCTCATGCAAGAAGGACATCCAGTAGCATACGAGAGCCGAAAGCTGAATCCAGCAGAACGTCGTTATTCGGCTCACGAAAAGGAGTTGTTTGCGGTAGTTCATTGCCTCCGGGGATGGCGTCACTATCTACTTGGGTCTCCATTTATTGTGAAGACAGATAATACTGCAGTGAGCCACTTCATGTCCCAACCGAAACTATCGAGCAAACAGGCTCGTTGGCAGGAGCTTCTATCAGAATTCAATTTTATGCTAGAGTATCGTCCTGGATCTAGCAATCATGTTGCTGATGCTCTTAGTCGCCGCGCCGACCTAGCCACCATTTGCTATATGGCTGCTCTTTCAGGGAGCGTAGTGACTACAAATACAAGGGACCAAATTCGGGCACTTTTGGATAAGGACCCGGCTACTCAGTATTTGGTTGACCTCATCAAGCAGGGCAAAACTCGTCAGTTCTGGCTCGATGAGGGTCTAGTAAAGACTAAAGGAGACTGCCTTTATGTTCCTAAAGGTGGAGATTTGAGGAAATCATTAATCACGGAGTGCCACGACACGATTTGGGCAGGGCATCCTGGAGAGGAACGCACTTTGGCATTATTGCAACGTGCATACTACTGGCCTCAAATGAGGGACAACATAGCAACTTATGTGAAAACTTGCCTTGTATGTCAACAAGATAAGTTAGATCATCAGAAAAAGGCAGGTTGCTACATCCCCTTTTCGTCCCAACTAGACCATTCGAGAGTGTATCGATGGACTACATCACCAGTTTGCCAAAGGTTGGAGATTTTAGCACAATCATCGTCGTGGTAGACCGTCTATCCAAATATGCAACTTTCATCGCAGCACCCAAGTATGTATCAGCCGAAGAGACAGCTCAACTCTTCTTCAAACATATTATCAAATACTAGGGACTGCCGAATGATATCGTTAGTGATCGGGATCCTCGATTCACTGGCATATTTTGGACCGAGTTGTTCAAACTTCTTGGTTCAACTTTGAGCATGAGCTCTAGCTTTCACCCCCAATCTGACGGACAGACCGAACGCTTCAATTGTATGCTGGAAGAATATCTTCGGCACTTTATCTCTACTTCGCAGAAAAATTGGGTGAAGCTATTGGATGCGGCACAGATGTGTTTCAATGCCCAAAAGAGCTCTTCCACCAATAAGAGTCCTTTTGAGATTGCTACTGGCCAGCAACCGTTACTCCCTCACACTGTAGACATTGATCAAAGAACCAAGTCCCCTCAAGCAAAAAGCTTCTCTCAAGAGTGGAAACGAAATATTGACATTGCTCGGAGTTATCTTGAGAAAGCCCAGAAACGGTACAAGAAGGCTGCAGATCTAAAGCGCCGTTTTGTGGAATTTAATGTTGGAGATCTGGTAATGGTGAAGCTCCCTGACAGAAACTGTTATAAACTGACGAGAGGGAAAGATTCAAGACTGGTGCCAAAGTATATTGGACCATTACCCATTGTGAAGAGGGTTGGCAAAGTCGCATACAGAGTTGCACTCCCTTCATGGTGCAAAATCCACAAGGTCCTTCATGTTGGCGTACTCAAGCCATACTTTGCCGACAAGGAGGATGCATCCAGAAATGAACCAAAGCGACCGGTGTTTGAACTGAAAAGAGGGTTGCTGAAGAGATTCTTGACCATCGAACTACTCGAGCTTCTAGAAAACATCATCAAGAGTACTTGGTCAAATGGAGTGGATGCAGCAGCGAGGAGAATACTTGGGAAAGTGAAAAAGACCTTGAAGCCTTCAAATCATTAATTGAAGCATATCATTCATTGATGGCTACGAGGACGTCGCCAAAACAAGTGGGGGAGAATGTCACGGACTGCAGCTTTACTTAAGCCCCGTGACGCTATCATTGTAAATATTTTAATTCATTTTGTTAAATAGATGGAAAATAGGAAAATTTTAGTATGATTCTAGAGCCAAAAGACGTCTACTCCCGTCATTTGGGTTTTTGTTCCGAAGTCTATTATAGGGGGTATTAGTCTTTCAAACATTTTCAAGCTTTCTAGTGTTCGCCCCCTGCACTAGCCAATTGTAATCTCTTGCTTTCAATCTATTGTAATTTCTAGCTTTCAAGCAATCAATGATCAAGTTATGTTCAATGTATTTCAATTTCGTGTTGCAAGCTTTCTTTAAATTGTAATCAAATTGTCTTTCGTCCCGAAACGATCGAGAAGGCGGAAGGTAGTCTTGCGGAGCAGACTACTGCCGCACGGTGTCCCTTTCTGTGTCAAGAAGAAAGGTAACCCGTGAAACAAAGGCATGTAAGGGTCCGTTTGATAGCCTTAATTTTCCATGAAAAAGGAAAACATTTTCCTTTTCCACCTTTAAAAAGCTGTTTGATAGATAAATTTTTTTCATGGAAAACGTTTTCTACCTTTTTCTGGGTACAATCATTTAATGCACATTTTCTTGATTTTGTTTTCCTACCTATTAGGTGGGAAAGCAATTTTCACTTTTTTTTATAGTAATGACAACAAATTCTATCAACCATTGTAAAAAAAATCACTTTTGTTGACAATTTCCATGCAAAACAAAACCAAACGAATGATATTCGGTATGGTTATTTTTTTGTCAAAATTTTTTATTTTTTATTTTTTTATTTTTGACAATTGGAACAAATTCGAGACCCAATAGTAGAAAATATTATCACTTTAATGGATAATTTTCATAAAAAGGGAAGTCAAACGGACTCCAAACTTTCAGTATTTTCCATGAAAAATTATACTAATCAAACACACTTAATTACAATTCTCTGTAAAACATTTTCTAGGAAAATCTTTTCCTTATAAAATATTTTCTTTCCACCAATTTTCCACCCTTGCAATCAAACGGACCCTAATTGCTTTTTGACTCTTTCACAACTGAATAATTTCAAAATGACCTAATGGTGTTCAAAAGACAAAAATGCCCTTAAGTGAATGATACAATTACAAAATATGATTTTGTTAAAAAGATAACACTGCCCTTTTAGTTAACAAATAAAAATCAAAACACTCCCTACATAACATTACAAAATCAGCTCAAATACAGATAAAAATTCTCTCATCCTCTACACTCTGAAAATCTCAAAAATATTGATAACTGAAGAAAAAAATTGTTTTCGATCAATTACTTTGAATCGATAAGTATATTTACGTATGTTTAATTTCGTTTTCGTTAAAAATGTGTATGTTTTTACTTGATAAATTAAGATTCGATATAGGAGTTGACAGATAAATTTTTTTAGCAGATACATAATTTTTTAAAGCATAATGGGAAAATAATTTATCTGCATAACTTTTCAATTGGTTTGCCTTAATGGCTGTTACAAAAAACGATGAAAAGTAACAGTAAAAAAAAATAGATGTTACAGGTGCTGTTTAGCTGACTATTAGGTGCTGTTTTATTTTTTAATAAGTTGCTGTTTGAATGAATATTTACAAATTTGGTTTTGCCATGCCACATATATGAGGATTATACTCTCAGTTTGTTATTTGGTGATTTTGAATGGGATGAAAATAATCGATGGACATGGAAATAGACAATGACGAACAAAGTAATATGCCAACACATATAATAGAGATTACATCGTACGACGAATTGTACCATGATATACAGAACAAGTTGAACGTCTATTTATCTCTATACAATATGGTACTGAGATATCAATTCCAAGAGCATTTGCCATTTTCAATTCCACCTGCAAAGGTTACATTTGATATTGACGTGAATTATCTGTTTGATTTGAACAAAACTCAAATGACACCAATTTGCGTGACTTTAGTGATGAAGGACGACGTAGAAGGTAGAAATGAACATTCGGATGGAGTTGATGACAATGCAAATGATTTTTGGGATACAGTGGAGATAGCTCGCGAGTATGACACTAATATTCCCGAAACAATTGTTCATCATCGTGACATCACTAAGACGAACATAATTCAATCGGTAGTTGAGGACAATGAGAATGTAAATGAATTTACAAATGAGGATTTAATTGTTTTATCCTGTTAGAGACATGAGCGGAGTGAGAGCTCAGAGGCCGGAACGAGCGGACCTTCATCTAATTCTTCACGTATGGTTCTCGATGATGAAGATTTGTATGTTGAGCAACTGTTTGAGACGAAGAAAGGTTTGCAGGAAGCTGTGCACCTGCTGGCATTGAAATTTAATTTTGAGTTCAAGGTAAAGAAATCAAACAAATCATTGTTGACACTTGTTTGAGTTGACGACAGTTGCTGTTGGCGGTTGCGAGGGACTAAGATGGATACGAATGAGAATTTTGTAGTTCGCAAGTATATATGGGAACATACTTGTGAATTGGGGATTCAACTCGATCATGGTTTATTGGACGACAGATAATGCACAAGTATCAGAACCCACGAACGATCTACAGACCTTCAGACATTATTAACGACGTTCGACGAGAGTGCGTAGTGGTTATGAGCTATTAGAAGGCCTTGAAGGCCAAAGAATGTGCGTTGGAGGATTTAATGGGCTCGACAGAGGAGAGTTATGCTAAATTGGCCAGATACTGCCATAATTTGGGGACAACTAATCATGATTCCACTTTTTTTTATTGAGACGGAAAGCGAGAATTGTTTTAAATATTTATTCATAGCTTTTGGACAATGCATTAGAGAATTTACAAATGCGATGCGATCAGTAATTTTAGTCAACGGTACAACTCTGAAATCGAGATACATGGGCAAGTTGATTATTACTACATGTCAAGATCCCAACATCCAGATTTACCCACTTGCATTCGGCATAGTCGACAGCGAGAATGATCTGTCAATGAGTTGGTTCATAACTGATCGAGGTCAGTCTCTAATAAATGCTATCGCTGAAGTTTTCCCTGCGGCACATCATGGATACTGCATGTACCATATACAAAGTAATCTGAAGACTAGATACCGGGGCCAAGGCATCGTTTCATTGTTCAGGAGGGCGACCGAAACTTACAGTGTTGAAGAATGTAATAAGTTTTTGGTCAAGATAGGAAATAAGTCGATATCGGTATGGGATTATCTTACAAAAATGGGGATAAAACATTGGGCGCGATCACATTTTCCAAGACATCGATACAACTTGATGACGTTAATAACGTGGAGTCTCTGAATGCATTGTTCAGGAAGGATCGAGAGTTGTCAATTCTCGCATTGATTGAGAACATCCGTATAAAATTGCAGCAGTGGTTTCACGACCAACATGCGGAATCGCAGAACTGCTCGAGTTGGCTAACCCCGGCTCAAGAGGAAAAATTGTTCATGGCCGCAGAGGTTGCGAAGAGGTTGATTGTGGAACCACTGGATGAGTCGCGCTTCTCTGTACAATGTGCACGTCATTTAGTATACATTGTGGAACTGACTGAACACACATGCACTTGTACTCGATTTCAGTTGGAGAGTTTTCCATATGAGCATGCAGTCAAGATATCTATGAACAGAGGCTTTGCAGCGAAAACATTATGCTCTCATTATTACACGGCTGAGTATTGGAGAATTGCATATGCTGAGGCTATATTTCCCTTACCGAACGAATTTGATTGGGAAATTCTTGACCATATTTTCCCACTTAACCACTGGTAACTGAACCGCGTGGCCCTAGACGTCCACGAACTTCTAGAATACCCTCTACTAGAGAGTTTTCTCGACCGTGTCGGTGCGGCAGATATAGAGCAGTCTGTCATACTCGTCAAACTTGTACGAGTCAGATTCCCCTAGATGACAATTAGTCGAGTATGTAATGGTATTGCTGTTAAATGAACAATATTTAATTATATAAATTTAATTTGCTAATTTGATTAAGTATACAATAGTAACAGTTATTTCATACATAAATAAAAGAGTTACTCAATTCAATTCAATGTACAATCTTTACAATATTTACAAGTATTAAATAAATGAATCAACAATTAAATGTATAACGTTTACGGATCACACTTGAATTCGTACAAATCGCACGCTAATTTATTCCTCCAAATTTGTTTCCATGCTTGATTGATTTCATCAACCTTATGTCATATACTCAAAAATTCGATGTACTTTATTACAAAAATGCCGTAATCACCCTTACAATTGAATAATTAACGTGTTAGTTCGAAAACGTGTCAGATAAAAAACTATGTTTGCAAGTACAAAACAAAATATAAATACTTACGATTTCGACTGTCTCGCCGTCGTCTGATCCTGCACGATGGCTAGCCTGTCATTAACAATAAACCTGCTCGGGCAACCATCAACGGAACGATTACAGCAAGCGGCTCCAATTGCTGCTCGAGCTGGCCCTGTGTCAGACATGATTCACGATCGCTGGAACATATATATGTGTACAAGCCTCCCATGCCTTTCCTCCGAGCCTCGGCAATATCCCTACAACCCATTCGGCCATATATTCATGCAACACGTACTTACTACCCATACATTGCAGTGACTCATGCTCAATGGTAACAACACCCAAAAACTCGGGTGCTCAGTATGAGTCGGCCGGGCATGTCGAATGATCGCGGATATCGTCGAGTTCGATCTCGCAATAACTTCATGGCTAGGTTGATGTGCTACATCAGGAAATACCAATAAAAAACATAGGGAGTTATTTCATTTCATAAAACAAAAAAATAATGTATACATAATAAACAACAATATGACTATTTCACTTATATCGTCGGCGAGCCACGTCCCCGAAGTGGTGATTTCGTGAAACTACTTATATGCATCTGATATCGTCCTTTCCCTAACTCGACAGCTTTATCTGAAAAAAAAGAAAAAATGTTAAAAAAGATATAGATGAATTAGCGTAGCGTACTTCATTTAAATTCTAAAATACTTATCGGGGCTTAATTATCCTCGATTCCGTCTCGAACGCTTTCCATTTGGCTACGTCCACTTTCTGAAACAAATTGGGGTAAGTCCCGTTAAAAAACGTCCACTTCTTCGCCTCAGCCGTGAAGGGGAAAAACGACGTACTGCGAAGGCAACCTGACCCTCTTGCCAACCACCTGCTCTGGGGCGTCAACGACATGCCTTTTTACCTCAGCTACATCAAGCGTACGTTCGTCCTCCACCTCGGGGACCATATCCTCCTGGCTCCCCACCACCACCACCTCCTCCAGGGCCACTGCCTCTGTCCTCCCCACCTCCACCACCTCCTCTAGGGCCGTTGCCTCGGTCCTCCCTTCATCCGAGGCCTTCGTCCTAACCTCCTCAGGGGCAACTGCCTTCATCCTACCCTCCTCAGGGGGAACTGCCTCTGTCCCTCCGGGGACATAAAAAATGAAGCCAGCATAGCATCATCCGCCCAGAAATGACCCCATCCGTCACCCCGTCTCATGCCTATTATATCGTATCGGAGGGCTGCGATCTCATCCTGAAGCTCTACCATATGGCGACGCAAAACTCCAACGTCATTAGATAAATCCTCGACCTGTCTCCTAAACTTTCGGCATATCTCGTCCATTTGACCCGCTATAAATACTGTCGACGGTTGTACAGATCAGTGGACGGTGGAGAAGGTGACCTGATCGGAGGCGGTGATACCCACGGCAGCGGTAATGCCCTCGGCGGTGAATAGGCCTTCGCCGACGGTGATGTCCACGGCGGCGGTGATGCCTGTGAAGGCAATGAGGCCCCTTGCGGCAGCGGAGGTGAAGCCCTTGGCGGCTACGACGGTGAAGCCCTTGGACCGCCCTCCCACACGGATTGGAACATCAAAAATTATTGTATTTAATGAAAATCAATTAACGCATGCAAATCGATTATATTCAATTTACGTACCTCATCCCGGTCGGCTTCATCGTCCTGAGCGGCCAATTCACGCACATATCTATGACCCTCATCCTTCATCGATGGCATCAACTACGTTATGACTTGAATTTGGCATAACAACATTTCGACTAGTTAATGATCACATCATCATATTTTGGAGCTACGCACAACATAAATCGCAAATATACTATCTAACCTGAGGGTCGTCGAGGAGAGCTGATAGCTTTTTGTTAATCGGATATCCCTCTGCTCAGGATACTCGCCAATGATGCATCCGAGGGCAGCGTGTCTGCCCTCGCTTCGCAAACTAGGTACTTAGCAGGGGGACCGTCTCGTACTGGGCTAAGCAACCGACACAATAGTGCATCGAGGATCTGCCCGGAGAACTGTACATCTCTCAACTAGTACAAGGGGCCAAAGAAATGAACGACGAAGTGTATCTGCATGCTGCTCATCCAGCAGCTCCAACACGGCAGTGTAACTGCCAAAGTTACCGTTCCGGTAGCCTTGCCCGAAATCTATCTCAATGTCAAGTCGAAGTGATACTCCATACTGCAAAATTTAAAAAAAAAAATTTAAATATCAACCCTTCGACCATAAGATAATGAAATACAATATAATCTCAGAAAATGAAGTGAACTGAATTGTAACAATTACACAAAAGAAATAATAAAATTAAAAAATGAAAGGAAAATAGAATTTTATGTCATTATGTAAATTTTTTCAGTAAGTGAATATTATCCAATTACGTAAGCTAATTTGTGCTAATATAATATTTAATAATTACAAGTATTTATTTAATTATATTATTAATTATCAAATTAAAATTAATTATTTAATTATAAAAATTTTAATCGGCTACGTAAAATATTTAATTCTATAAATATCTATTTAATATTCGAGTTATTAAACTACGTAAAATATAAAATTATATAAATTTTTATTTAATATTCAATTTATTATATAAAATTCATTATATTATGTAAAATATTTATTTAATATTTGATTTTTTCATTTATGAAAAAAATTTAAAGGAAAAAATAAGAAGTTGCTAATTTGTTAAAATATAATATATAACAATTACAATTATTTATTTCGTTATACTATTAATTATCTTATTAAAATTAAAATTAAAATTAAAATTAATAATATAAATTTTATTATATTATCAAATTAAAACTAATTAAGTAATCATATTATTTTATTTAATTCTACAAATATCTATTTAATATTCGATTGATCAAATTACGTAAAATATAAAATTATATAAATTTTTATTTAATATTCAATTTATTCAATTATTTATTAAATATATAAATTGTAATGAAATGTGTAAAATATTTAATTATATAAAAATAAGAAATTGCTAATTTGTTAAAATATAATATTTAACAATTACAATTATTTATTTCATTTGATTATTAATTATCAAATTAATAATTAATATTTGATATTTAATTATAGGCCTTTTTATATTATGTAAAATATTTATTTAATATAGATTTATTAAATTATAAAAAAATTAAGCGGGTCGACTGTTAGTTAATGGCTTGGGCCGGCCCAAATGACAGCCGGCCCAGATTATTTAATTGAGAACCGCCTTTAAATAGTCGGGTCAGATCGGTTGTTAAAAAGCGGTTCAGAAGTCGAACCGGCTTTTAACAGCCGATCTGACCGACTGTTAAAAGCTGGTTCAACTTCTGAACCGGCTGCAAACCGCCGTTAGCGTGCCCGGCTATTTACAGCCAGATTTTATTGCCGAAAATGGTTGAAAATCGTTATTTTCGACGATGTACAGCTCAAAAATTTGCCAAACACACCCTAAAGTACCAAATTTTCACCCCTGTGACTAACACTCAAGCAGATCTATGCATATATGATTCAATAAACACAAAAAGTGAAAATAATTGAAACATTATATGTGAAAAAAAGGTTGTGAAATGCAAAAAAAAAAAAAAAAAACTAACCTTGGTTGACAATGAGTGGGTGGCCGGCGTCGGTAATGTTCTTTGTCAATGGGTGGCTGGATTCCTCTTTCAAAGTGGTCGGTTTTTGTGAGTTGTTTGGTCGATTTTTGGGAGTTTTTTGGACGATTTTCACGTTTAAACGGTGAAAATTTTTCTTCTCCTTCCAATTAGGGGTATTTTTACCTTTTAGATTTTAAAATTAGGTTTTGGTTTTTTTTTAATGCTATTTATTGGTCAAATGCCAAAGTGAAATTATGACCTTTTCAACAGGCCATTCACACGTATATCCTCGTACACCTTCCAAAAGGAATCCACGCTCAATAAAAAGATTAGAAATGCCAACGGAGCGAGTATGGGACGGGTCATTCATTTTCATCTCGTCTCGTTAAGTATTTTTTTTCCTCATCCCTATACCCGGTTAAAACGGGATAGGGCAGGTTCGGGACTCCATCGGGCGGGGCAAGTCTCTTGCCCCATTCATTGCCCTATTTATTTTTTTATTTTGTTTTTTGTTTTTTGTTTTTATATCTTTAGTTAGTAAATATTATTACTTTTTTACTAATTTGTTAAAAATAACTTATGTTCTTTTTAAAAATGATGATAAATTTATTATTTTTGTTCGATAAAAAACTTAAATTTGAATTTAACTTTAAACGGGGCGGGTAGCGGGGTGGAGACTATATTTTTCGTACCCACTTCGGGGTAATGACTATCGCTTCGTCCCCGCCCCGTTTACCCGATTAGGCGGGTAATCTTCACCCCATTTGGAAGCAGCCCCCACGGGTATCGGGTTGAACAAGATTTTTTGCCATCCCTAAAAAAGATCATGAATCTCCTTTTGCGAGGGACTGTTTAAACTCGATGTACAAGTAGTAAAATCCTATTTTTTAATACAATAAAAAAATAAGAATATATGCCTCTTTATAATTAGTGATGGCAAAAAAATCTGCCCTGACGGGTTGGTGGGGCGGGGCCTTGAACTCGCCCCGTGAAGAATAAAAAAAATAATTAACTAAAAATAAAAAAAAAACTGAAAATTTTTGAAAAATAAAATAAACGGGGCAGGAAACGGAGCTGGCCCGTGTCCTACCCCGTTTAAGGCGGGGCGAGGTCGGGGAGTGGCGAGGCGGGGCATTCCCGTCCCATTGCCATCTCTTTTTATAATCACCCTCTTGCTCAAATTTATCCATTTGAGTAAAAAAAATACTTTCTTGTAAGTTAGGGTCTCAAAAATATTATGTACCAAATTTCATAAATTTGGGCTTATAAGCTAGATTAGCTAAAAATCTTGGAAGGGCAAGAACAACTTTAGATATGGAGGTGTTCCATGTGATTGCTCGAAAATTTTAGAAAGACTAAAAAATATGTGTTTGGTAACATCTTGTGTTAGTAGCTGGTGGAAGACTTGCAATTAATCCTGATAGAAATTTGGACGACGCACATTTTGGATAATCTTAGATGTAGCTCTAATGTTAGTGAGGATAGATGGTGGTTATGCCCCACATTGGGAAGCCTCAAACTCAATGTTAGTGAGGAGCTAGAAGCTAGTTGGGAACGTAATCACCATTTATTGCAAAATGTCTTCCTATTCTAAAAGGTCTATTAGTTGCTTGCACTCACAACTTGACCATCAATATAAGCTTGATTTATGGGTAGACCAAATGATAAGACCAAACCAAAAATCAGAACCGAGAATCAAAATTAATTTTAATTATATTTTTATAGCTCAACGACATCAACTCATAGTACATCAAAATCAGGCCTAGCCTAAAAGACCCGCTTTCCAATAAGAACTTCCTTTTAGATCCTTTATGGTAGTAATGTAGGCGGCGTGTATTCTAATAAAAGAATAAGGGAAATGGTTCTGCCATTACGGATAAGAAGAAGGTGGATGGAATGAAGGACAAGAATCAACAACCGATATTACCATAGATCCGCCAAGATCCTGCTTTCTAGTCTCTCTTTCAGCCTCGCCTCGGGGAATAACAATTACCCTTTCCCCTTGCACGGTCCCTCATCACTTACGAGATTTTTTGCTTCTCTCTTCTTGCTACTCGTCTGAATCCCACCTTGTGGCATCAACGTTTAGCTCATTTATTTAAACTCTTATACTTTATCTATTTTTTTTTTGAAGAAGAAATTGCTTGTCTGTAATTCATCTTCGTGATCATGGCATTGTACATTGTCTTTCTTGTCCTCACACTCCCAATGCAAACGAGAAAGTTTTCTAGTTATCTATGTGAGGATATTGACAAATGTAAAAGAAAAATGTGGGGGGAAGAGGACTCAAACAAAAAAGTACATGCAGTCGCCTGGGACAAAGTTTGCAAGCCTAAGTGCAATGGGGGGCTTGGCATCATAGAGACTGAACAAAATAAGCAGATCTCCCAGCTGGAGAGCTATCAAAGAACCACAGGCTTTATGGGCGCAAGTCTTACATAGCAAGTATCTCAATAATGGGGGATCCTTATTTGATGCACCAAAGAGCAACTCATCATATATATGGCACAGCATTAAAAAGGGAAATTAAGTGCTCAAGTTAGGTTAAAATGGAGACTTGGGAAGGGGCATAGAATGATTTTGACTTACGAGTAACAGGCTCTGAAAGAGGTTCATCAACTACGGAGGATCAATTAGCATTACCTCACCCGAAATTGGCACATGAGCACTCGAAACCGCCTCTCTTTTTGTCCCGAAACCTTAGACGAGCGACTATGCTTAAACGGGTATGCTGCTTTGCCATGGGTTGATTTCAGCTGCTCTTTTGGGGAGGACAAGTAGTTTGACTTTAGTACTCAATTTGAGACTTCATAGGCTACTTGGCGGTAGTAGGCCCAGGTCCATCATTGGCTGGTAGTCTTCACCGGCATCTCCTCTGGAGAGTTTGGTATGTATTTGAAATCCTAACCACAAGAGGAAGACCAGTAGAAGGAAAACTTCCTATCAGAAGCACGAGTGGAACGGGTAAAAGTTCTACGGTGAAGAGCCCGCTCAAAGCGACCTTATTAAAGATAAGATTCGGGACATCAAAGCCGATGCGATGGTAATCTCGTCCTTAGTTGCCGAATCTAATGGAGGTTTCAATCCGACGGATTAACCGTAATTGGCAGGTAAAAGGAGGCCTCGACGGAGATGATGGATGGGAACTACTACTCTGACTATAGTTGCGATCTCTAAGCGGGATTTTCAGTCATCTATCCTTTTTCTTTCCCTAGCGAGTGAAGTGCCCCATAAGCTATAAGGGCGAGCTATATGTATAAATTCCGTGAGCAGCGATTGAACTGAACCTTCCAAGTGCATCCAGCAGGAATCGAACCTACGAATTTTCCCGGTTGGGCGCTTTACCCATTCAGCCATGGATGCAAAGAGACTCAGCGAGTGAACTAGGTTTTGGTATTCCTTCTCGAGCTTCTATTTCTTCCGTTAAAGGAGATTCGAGAAAAGATGGAATAGGAAGACGTGTTTCCAGAACGAACAAGATACGGGTTGATAAGGGGGAGTTAGCAAAGTTAGACAAGATTGGAATGGGCATAGGAACATGTATTGATGTACCAGAGCGGCTAATGCTCCCAGGTTGATGCGACGTATTCCACCAGTTGACTGAAGACTTGATTATTGGTATATCGATCGGTCCAGCACGGATTGAAATAGGAGCCGGTTCGACAGAAAGCTTTTGAAAACACAGTGCACCCAGGTAAATAAGGAACGAGATGAATACAGAGGTTAAACGAGCATCCCACACCCAAAAGGTGCCCCACATAGGTCTTCCCCGAAACCCCCCAGTAACTAAGGTAAACAACGTAGAAAAAGCACCCATTTCTGTACCGGTTCCGGAAGAGCGAAGAAAAAGGGGATGTTTTGTTAATAGGAACAAGAAAGTGTTTATAGCCGTGGCGATATAAACAAGAATACTCATCCGAGCCGCAGGAACATGTACATACAGAATACGAGAATTTCCACCTTGTTGAAGATCTAGTGGTGCTACCCGAAGACTTAAATGAATAGCCATCGCTGTTAAGAACAACCGAGATCCAATGAGAATTTGCGCGTAGCTTCTGGTCTTTGACATCAAAAAAGAAGGTTGTAATAACGAAACGGACATGTGAGAATTTGGTCCTAGCTAGTGGAACAAGAAAGACATGGATCTATATTAAATACTCAAAGGAGAAACTACTACATCAAGAACCTCTATTCCTGACGTGAACGGCCGCGATCCCTTCCCTCCTTGACATATTCCAATTTTGTCTATTCAATTCGTACATCCAATAGCTATTTTTTTTTCTTAATAAATTCCATATGAAAGCATTCATTCCCTTACTTAGGGAATCGTTGTAATGGTTCCTTACCCTTCAACTTAGAATGGAGATCATTGAGTTGATATCTCATTTGGGAGTTCTCTCTTTCGAGAGCCCGCACGCGAGACACTTCCTCATCCATTTCTGCCTGAACAGAGGCCCATGCCTGTTTGCGAGCCTGATCCTGTTCTTTTACCCAGTTGATGTGACGGTCTGCTTCGTCCAGCACTGCCATGATTTGTGCTCTTCCCTCCATGAGTCTTCTATGGAGTTCGGCGTTCGTCTGGCGTAGACGAACATTCTCGTCTTCTAGTGCACGTGGGTCCGCCGGGGGGGTAGATTTTGGCTCAGCGTGAGGGACATTTAGATCAAAAGAAAAGGCGGCCGTCTCGAAGAGCTAGCACCACTTCCACCGTCTCCGACGGAAAGAGGAAGCTTTGTGCCCGAAGTACCTTCACCGGAAGGCATCATCTTCAATAGGACGCGCCCCCTACATGGAGCCTCACTTTTGAAAGGACGGAAATGAAAAAGTTGAGAACGTCAACTTGTAGACAAATAAGATAAAAAAACAAAACGATCGTGGCGAGGAATAGGAAAGGAATGGACCATCGTTGGAAAATATGGGAAAGATGAGGATATAACGGTCGAAGGATATTCATATTAGGTTGGATTTTTGTTCATTCACCATGCTCATAGAGCAACATATTGAAAGGCGAGAAAAAATCAAGAATCGGACTTCCATAGCTATGTTAGTGTCTGATTATCTTTTTTCTTAACACAATTACCAGATCACATCTTTCCTATGCCGTTGTTGGGTCTCCTCTCTCCTATATCCTATACATATATAGATTTAAATTCTAATTTATTGTTTTGACATACACTAGAACTCCTACACTATAGCTACCATTACACTTGCTGAATATTTAATATTTATTTTTTTATTTAGGTATATATTTCTAACTTATGGATATGATTATAGATCTTAATTTGTATTTATCTTTTGAAAATAAAGTAATGGAATTAGAAACAAATTTAATCTAACCAAAACCGAATGGTTCGATTCCAATTTGATTCCATATCTTAAAAAAAAATCATTAGTTCATGGTTCGGTTCTCTTAGAACCAGAACCAAATGAAACCATATTCATTCCCAACTTGAATGCTATCCAAGTTATAACACTTTGACCCGCATGAACCGAAACGTTACTAGAACAATAGTGCTTTAGTCATAGACTTAAAGTTTATAAGAAACAATTTCAAAAAAATAGTCTTTAGAATGATTTCCATGCAGGTACTCATTATTGACGTGAACACTATAAGCAATAAATAAAAATATGATGTCTTGCTTTTCCTTCTCAAGTGACAAATGTCAAAATAAATTCGTTTACATAGTTATCAATCTCGAGATTTCACGAAATTTTAAGGGAATGTAGGAAACTTCTTATAGTATGACATATTCAAAAATCGGCTTTCGTTGACAATATATGAGGTACTAAAATATTTTTCAAAACCCCGTAGCTATTTGGTTTGGAAGATAACCAGCGCAGTTTACTTAAAGTGACATATAAAATTCTACAGATATCGGATTGGCATAATTTCAAGTTTATACAGTAGCTTACCCATGAAGATATCAAATTACCACCGTTATGTGCCAAAGTTTCCCTTGGTAAATTTGGTTGGCTTTGCCTGCATCTCAGCACTTTTATGGAATTCCATTAACGACTCAGCAACAACAATGGCTTCGTCCAATGTCTTAACTCCCCGACACTGCAGTTCCTGTCTTACCTAATTTGTGCAACCATCCAAGAAATAGAACACTAGCACATCATCCAACATGCTAGATATTGGAGCATGAGGGTCGTGAAATCCTTGACGTATTTACAAATAGTCCCCATTTGCCTCAATTCCCGCAGCTTTTTACGGGTTTTGTACACCACATTTTCAGGATAAAACTACATTTTCAACTCTTTCCTAAACTCATCCCAGGTTTCAACCTTGGACGCCCCCATTTCAACTTCAGCAAGTTTGTGTCTCTACCATAACGTAGCTGTGTCCGACAAGTACATATTTGCTGTTCGAACTATCATTCCCTCTTCGGGGAACTTCCATCTGCCACAAGAGTTTTTCCACATCCTTGTCATCTCGTTTTCCATCAAACCCTTTTGGCTTAGGGTATTCAATTTTAGGGGTTGTAACAACGGCGACAGCACCTCCACTTGTCCCAATAGTGGACTGCTTGTATATATCAAGTTCTCGACTAATCCTTTATGTCAAAATTGAAAACTGATTTACCTGGTCATGCGTGAGAGAAATTGCTTCAGGCACTTTGCTTTGCAATCTAGCAAAGTCTTCCCCCAATGGAGTATGTTCAGCCATTGCAGCCTGAACTGGGTTCATCCAAAAACTCCAAATAATGAGTTATGAATTGTTGAAGTCAATGGTAGAAGCTGAAATTTTAATTTAATTTCTATAACATATAACTACTTATAACTACTTTTAAACATAACTTATTTATAAAAATATTCTTAGAATAGTTTCACATATGATGTTCATAGAAATCTATTTATTTTAAAACACAAACTTTTCATAATCAAATTAAAACATTAAGTCACCGACTTCTTCATAGCACGCTGCATCTTCATCTACCATCATTCATACCCAAGCAAAGCAAATCAACATGTAGGAAGGGAATTAGCCCATGAGTTTGAAACTTAATATATATCATCGGTGCTAGGGGTGTCTAAAAGTCCTGAACCGAACCAAATCGAATTGAGCGGTTCTTCATAAGTTAAATACCCGAGCGAATACCCAAATCGAGAACTGATGGGTTTGGGTCGGGTCTCAGGTCTAGACCAAGAACCGAAGAATCGAAACTAAATAATTTTTTTATTTTTTATTGAATTAATTAAATTATTTTATTTTTTCTAAATAAATTAACAAATTAATTAAATAAATCAGATCATTTCATAATTTTAATTTTAAAACCCACTAGCCCATTGATATGGATAACTGACATTTTAAAATTAATATCTACTTTTTAGTATTTGTATGCATTGAATTAATGTTATTCAACTAGTTATTTATATATTTTTGAATTGGGCTATGTTAATTTGTAAAAGTTACGAATGAAATGTCATTATATAGTGTTGCTGTAAATATAAAAAAATATAATTATGGTACGGAACCAAACCGAACCCGAATGGTTCCATAATTATATTTGGACCCCGACCGTTCCATTTATTAAATACCCAAAAAATTTGGAATCGAACCGAACCGAACCGACCCACGGACAACCCTAATCGGTGCATTTCGTTATCAAATTAGAAAAGTCGAATTATAGATTCATATCGTCACACGTAGATGGATTTCCGACAAAAAATCATTTTCTATAGAATTATCATAACACATAGAGTCAAAAAATGATCATTCAAACTATAGTAGTGTTGAAACACCATACCCGAAGACACCAATTCATTTATACTTTAACAAAAATACATAACTTGAAAACGAACTAACGGACCTCTCCTACCTTGATTTTCTTGAAATATAAAGGAAAAAAATGTGTAAAAGCATTTCTCCTTTACATCCTTGCTATTCCATTAAGCTTTACATGACATAAAAGATATTTTTTTTTTCGAGAAAATAAGAGTAATTTCGGATTTGAGGGGAGATGTAGTTAAAAAATGATTTTCCTCTTCTTGTAATCTCCCTTTTTAGTGAAAAACTAAATAGGAGAGTTATATTATCATTAATTTTGTTAAATTGAGACTTTAACTAGGAATTTAAAGAGTTTTAAACCCATAAAAAATAATTCTTATAAAAAGTTTTATAAAACATTTTCATAATAAAAAATAAAAAAATGAACTATTTATATGATGTAACTTATCTCTATGAATGTCCACTAATAAAATAATTATTTCATCTAATTAACTTGGTATAATTGTTCTTAATGTGCAAAAATAAGGAGTTTTTTTAACTCAAATTTTTTTTTATAAAAACATGTACATGGTGATTCAAACTGGGTTGCCTATATGAAAGACCATGAAGATAACCATTGTGGCAACCCAATTATTCATTAAAATCTTTAAGTCAAATTTACTTAAACTTAATATCTTAAATCATTGGATTTTTAAATAACTTATGACTTGTACTTTCATAACCTTAAATAGACCGAACGTCCATAGCTCGTTTCTTAAATGGGTTACATTAACCAATTTATAAATATAAAATTTGGGACCTTACATCCCTCACATCTGAAAAAATATCGTCATTGAAATTACCTTAAATTAAACAAACAGTGTCGGATACTTGTCTTTAATTTCTGCTTCTATTTCTCAAGTGACTTCTTCTATGCCGTGGTCGCCAGTGAACCTTAACTAATGGGATTTCTTTAGTCCTTACTTTCTGTACCTTTCTATCCAAAATAGCAATGGAACTTCTTCGTATGATAAGTCTTTCTGAACATCTAATATTTTCTTATCATAGACAGGTGAAACACATTATGTACAATAGAAAGTTCATGCGGTAGAGCTAACCGATACGCTACCAACCTTCTCAAGAATTTCAAAAGTGATAACCCGAGAATAACTAACCAAGAGGGGGTGAATTGATTTTTGAAACTCTTTCGACATTTAGTCTCAAAACAATTCGATATACAAGATATAAATGTAGAGTATGATATGAGAATTAAATATGCAAGTTTGATAACTTAATTCAAGTATAAATATAGCACAATATAAGTTGCAATGTAAGGTAAAGTGCGATAATGTAAAGATAACAAACTGATTTAATGGGGTTCGATACACAATGTGTTCTATGTCCCCGTTACCAAGCTTTCTGTCATGAGTAAGGCCAAATGTACTATAATGATAACTTACAAACAAGGAGTGCCAATCCTTAAGTGACTTATAAACAATGAGCACTTATCCTTAAGTGACTTATAACAATGAGCACTTATCCTTAGGCGACTTACAACAAGGAGCACTTATCATTAGGTGACTTACAACAAGGATCACATATCCTTAACAACAATCGAGTTTTCACACCACCAAAGTATAAATGATAATTTTACAATTGAAAGAACTCTCTTAACAAATGATATAATCAAGTAAAGTATTTAGAGAGTTAGGATAACACTTCAATAAATAGCAAATAATAAAGCTCAAGTGTTTATGGAGAAAACTTTGATGAATAAATGATAATGAAGTAGTTTGAGTTTTTGTATCAAAGTTTTCAAACCAATGATCTTTCTTAATAATACAAGTTAAGTATGAAGAGAGATTTACACTTAAATCAAAGTGTTGGCAAATAAAACTTTTATCAAGAATGAAGAATAGATGAAATTTTACGAAAAATTCTTTGCTAAAGAGAATTTCTTGATAAGATGAATGAAATAGATTAAATCAATCAAGAAACTCTTTTGTAATAAATGATATAGACTTTAAATTCAAGTAAACTCAATGATTTCTAAATAAATAAACTCTCAAAAGTCTCTTGTAAGTTGGTAGAATTGAATGCAAACTAAATTGGTATTTATAGAGCAAAAAGAGGCACTCTCGGGTAAGTTCGGATGATTGAAATTTTCGATTGACCAATTTTTGAAAATATAGCCGTTGCAAAATACTTGCTGTTGGACTTTCGGTTGACCGAAAAATAAAGTTGATCGAACTTTGAATTTGTTGAAAAGTGCAATTAAAGTTTTGGTGAAACCAAACCTTAAAGTTTGAAATTTGTTGAAAAGATGGAACGAAACTTATAGATTTGGTGACATTTGGATTGAATTTGGTGGAAAAGAGTGAGGCAAAGAGAGAATTTAGGAGGGGAGAAGAGAGTTTTTCGAGTGAAAGAGTTAGAGAATGAGAGGAAAAAAAACCTGGTTTAATGAGAGGAAGATAGATCTCGCCTCAGCCGAGTTCGGTCGACCAGACAGCAAGTTCGGTCGATGAAACTTGCCTGAGGAGGCGAGCCAGCTCCAGTGAAGTTCGGTCGACCGAACTTGCCTGATATGGTCAAATTAAAACAATTTTCACCACTGAAGTTTGGTCTATTCTATTTTAGACAAAGTTAACCACAAATTTTGGATTCATCGATGATACCCAATCCTCTTCGAATGTAAGAAAATCTATCGAGAGCAAGAGGTTTGGTAAGAATATCGGCCAATTTTTATCGGTACTCACAAATTCTAAATAAATATCACCTTTTTGCACATGATCTCTAAGAAAATGATATCGAATTTCGATATGTTTTGTGCGAGAGTGCAAGATGGGATTTTTTTTTTGACAAATTTATAACACTAGTATTATCACACATAATAGGAGTATTTTCAAAAGTTAAGTGAAAATCACTAAAAGTTTGTTTCATCCATAAAACTTGAGCACAACAACTAGCGGCTGATATGTAATCGGCTTCGGCGGTTGATAGTGCAACGAAGTTTAGTTTCTTGCTAAACAATGACATAAGGGCAAAGACTAGAAAGTGACAAGTTCCACTAGTACTTTTTCGATCAATAGTGCAACCCGCCCAATCGGCATCTGAATAGCTAATGAGGTCAATGTGTGTGTCTTTTGGATACTGAAGGCCTAAGGTCCTAGTACGACATAAATATCTAAAAATTCGTTTTAAAGCACTTAGATGTGATTCTTTAGAATTGGATTGAAATCTAGCACATAAGCAAACACTAAACATGATATCGGGTCTACTAGCTGTTAAGTAAAGAAGAGATCCGATCATACCTCAATATTTTGTTACGTCAATTGAAGTGCTATTTTCATCTTTATCCAACTTGAGTGATGTACTCATTGGAGTATTCATTGGTTTCAACTCTTCAAAATCGAACTTCTTGAGCATGTCTATGATGTATTTTGTTTGACTAATGAAGATACTTTCATTAGTTTGTTTGATTTGAAGTCCAAGGAAAAACTTTAGTTCTCTCATCATGCTCATACATTTTGCAAACTCTTCACAAAGTGAAATATTAGTTACACCAAAAATAATATCATTAACATAAATTTGTACAACAATCATGTCATCATTTTTTGTTTTGATGAAGAGTGTAGTATCCGTATTTCCCATTTGAAAACCATTTGAGATTAAAAAAAAAATTTACTCAATCTTTCATACTAAGGTCTAGGAGCTTGTTTCAACCCATGTAGAGCTTTTCTAAGTTTAAATATTTTTTTTCGAAAATTTGTGATTTTTGAAACCGGGAGATTGTTCTATATAAACCTCTTCTTAAATGAAACCATTTAAAAATGCACTCTTCACATCTATTTGATAGAGAGTAAAGCCTTTATAACAAGAAAAAGCGAGAAGCATGCGAATAAACTCTAATCTAGCAATCGGTGCAAAGGTTTCTTTGAAATCTATACCTTCTTCTTGATTGTAAATTTGGGCCACTAATCTAGCCTTTTTACGTACAACAATGCCATTTGCATCTCGTTTATTCCGAAAAACCCATTTTGTACCAACAATGGTTTGATTATTTGGTGTATCAACCAAATCCCAAACATGATTCCTCTCAAATTGATTTAATTCTTCTTGCATTGCAAGAATCCAAAACTCATCAAATTTGACTTTTTAAAAAAATTTTGGTTCAATTTGAGAAATGAAAGTACAATTATTTAAAAATCTTTTGGTAGAATTTCTAGTACTTACACATTTGGATAGATCGCCGATGATGAGCTCCTTTGGATGTGAGGGAACAAACTCCCATTCGATATGGAATGTTTGATTATCTTGATTTTTGGAAGTTTCTTCTTCTTCTTCTTGTTGAGGATTTTGTTCTTCCAGTATAAGCTTTGCTAGTAGGTGAACATCCAAGAAAAATTCCAACATCGGATTTTGGATCAAACTTTCCTAAATTTTCTTTTGTATTAAGTATAAAACATATGCAACCAAAAATTTAAAATAGCTAATGTTGGGAACTCTATTTTTCCAAAGTTCATATGGAGTTTTGGTGTTCTTTCAACTTACCAAAACTCTATTCATAATGTAGCAAGCGGTGTTAACTGCTTCGGCCCAAAAATATTTGGGTAAGTTGTTTTCATTTAACATGGTCATAGCCATTTTTTGCAATGTATGATTCATTCGTTCTACTACACCATTTTGTTCTGGAGTTCTAAGAGCCTAAAAATAATGTTCATATCTATTTTCTTTACAAAAATCACAAAAGCAATATTATCAAATTCTCCACCATGGTCACTTCTAATGGTAGTGATAAAATATCCATTTTCATTTTGAACCTTTTTACAAAAGTGTTTAAATACTTTTAAAGCTTCATTTTTCAAATTCAAAAACAAGACCCAAGTGAATCTTGACAAATCATCAACAATGACAAATGCATAGTGCTTGCCACTTAAACTTGCGGTTTTAGAAGGTCCAAAAAGATCTATGTGAAGAAGTTGTAACGGTTTTATAGTTGAAGAGAATTGCTTGGTTTTGAAGAGCTTTTAATATGTTTTCCAAATTGGCAAGCATCACAAATTTTATCCTTTTCAAATTCAATATTGATGACATAAACATATTTACATCGGCTACCCATGAACAACACCTCTTTCGATGTAGCATCCTTAATAAGGCATTTTAAAGAATCAGATTTGAAATGATAACTTTTATCACATAATTGACTAATACTTAGCAAGTTATGTTTGAGATTATCTACTAACAAAACATTTTTAATAGATGGAGATGAAGGATTACCAATATTTCCAATGCCCATGATTTTTCCTTTGGCATTATCTCCAAATGTGACATGACCTCCATCTTTTATTGTGAAGCTTGACAATAATGTTTTGTCTCCGATCATGTGTTTTGGGCAACCACTATCCAAGAACCAATTTCTCTTTATCTTTGAAGGCACCTACAAGAGTTGATTCAAATTTTGATCTTGGCACTCATTTGACTTTGGGTCCTTGATAGTTAGTGCTAGTGGACCCTTGACCCCACTTATTTCTTTGAAAATGTAATTTCTTTTTGATTGAGCAATTAAAAACTACACGTCCAAATTCTTTACAAAAAATACATGTGATGTTAGAAACTTTGACAAACATGTTTTCAAGAGATTTTTTTTGTTTTATAGAAGGTTTGTATCCAATGCCACTTCTATCAAAGACACATTTTTATTTCCCAAGCATTAATCCAAAGTTTTTCTTTCCTTGTGTGAATTTGTGTACAATATTGGTTAAATTAAGGACCTTTTCTATTAGGGAAAAATTTTCTTTGATTAGAAGTTCATGATCATTATTTTCTTTCTCAAAATCCTTTTAAGTTTCTAAAAGCTTTTTGGTATCATTTTTCAATAAAGTATGTTGCTTTTTGAGGGTAGAGTGTTTGAGAGCAAGTTTTTCAAAAGCACTAATAATTTCATCATATGAAGTAGATAATTCATAATAAGAAAGAGTGTCATTTGTGTTTACCTCATCCGCTATGGCCTTGAAGCACATATTTGCAATTTCATCTTGACTTTCATCTTCTTCTTGCTAATCATCAATATCATCACAAGTGGCTTGTAAAGCTTTCTTCTTGAAAAATTTTCTTTTGTTCGGACATTCGGTTCCTTTGTAACCGGGTTTGTCACAATCATAGCATACAACCTTCTTGTTCTCTTCCTCACCTTTGTCTTCTTTCTTTTAGAATCGTTGGTTGTTCCAAAAGTCTCTCCATTTTTTGACAAGGAGAACAAGATCATCAAGTTCCTCATCACTTTTGTTTGAGTTTGAGGTTTTTTCATTATTTGATGATTTCAAAGCTATTTACTTTCTAGGAGAATCCTTCTTTTCTTCCTCTTTTGCTTTCCTTGACTTCTCCTTTATTTCGGCATGATTTAACTCATAGGCCATCAACGTTCCATAGAGCTCTTCCAAATGATATGTGTTTATATGTTTGGTGTTCTCTATTAACATTCTTAATGAATCCCAATCTTTCGAGAGAAACCTCAGAATTTTGCTCACAAGTTCTCCATCAGTAAATTTTTTATCAAAACCTTTAAGACCATTAACAATATTGGTGAATCGAGTAACAATATTGGTGAATCGAGTAATCATGCTAGCAATGAGTTCATTTTGTTTCATAAAGAAATTTTCAAAGTCTTTATACAAGAGATTTATCTTAGTTTCTTTCACTTTGTTTGTGCCCATGTGTGTGATTTCTAATGCATGCCAAATATCATAAGCGGAATCACATGTACTAATACAATTAAATTCATTTATGTTCAAAGCACAATAAAGAAGATTTTTGGCTCTAGTATTCAATGATAATTTTCTTTCATCATCCTCATCATATTATTCTCTAGACTTTGGAATAGTTTGGTCCGGTTTTCCATCAAGTTTAATAACATTAGTAAGCTTATGAGAACCAAATTCAATAACCTCCCAAACATTATAATCTATTGATTGAATATAAATCATCATTCTAGTTTTCCAATAATTATAATGTGTACCATCAAACAAAGAAGGACAATTTGTAGAATGCCCCTCAATATTAAGAGCTTGTTTGTCTCCCATTATTGGGAGAAGAATGAAGTTTTGAATAGTATTTTTTAGAGAATGTGTGGTTGAAATTTAAAGTAAGCTTATTGATTTGTGTGTAGAATATTTTATTGGGTGAATGTGTGGTGGAGAATCTTACCGTAACAAACAGAGTTTTAGATTAATGGTTGACAAACAGGGGCTAAGATTAACCATAACACAAGATAGTGAAATCTTAAAAAATGTGCACCTAGGCTCTGATACCAACTGATAACCCAAGAATAACTAACCAAGATGAGGGTGAATTAATTTTTGATAACCCAAGACACTTAGTCTCTAAACAATTTGATACACAAGATATAAATGTAGAGTATGATACGAGAATTAAATATGCAAGTTTGATAACTTAATTCAAGTATAAATATAGCACAATATAAATTGCAATGTAAGGTAAAGTGTAATAATGTAAAGATAATAAACCGATTTAATGGGGTTCGATACACAATATGTTCTACGTCCCCGTTACCAAACTCTTCGTTACGAGCAATGCCAAATGTACTATAATGATAACTCACAAACAAAGAGTACCAATCCTTAAGTGACTTACAAACAATGAGTACTTATCCTTAAGTGACTTACAACAAGGAATACTTATCCTTAGGTGACTTACAACAAGGAGCACATATCCTTAACAATAATCGAGTTTTCACAAGGCTTTCGAAACCACCAAAGTATAAATGATAATTTTTCAATTGAAAGAACTCTCTTAACAAATGATATAATCAAGTCAAGTATTTAGAGAGTTATGATAACACTTCAATAAATAGCAAATAATAAATCTCAAGTGTTTATGAAGAAAACTTCGATGAATAAATGATAATGAGTAGTTTGAGTTTTTGTATCAAATTTTTCAAATCAAAGATCTCTCTTAACAAATAATACAAGTTAAGTATGAAGAGAGATTTACACTTAAATCAAAGTGTTGGCAAAAAAACTATTATCAAGAATGAAGAATATATGAAATTTTACGAAAAAATCTTTGCTAAAAAGGATTTCTTGATAAGATGAATAAAATAAATTAAATCAATCAAGAAACTCTTTTGTAATAAATGATATAGACTTTAAATTCAAGTAAACTCAATGATTTCTTAATAAATAAGCTCTCAAAAATCTCTTGTAAGTTGGTAGAATTGAATGCAAAAGATATTGATATTTATATAGCAAAAAGAGGTACTCTCGGATAAGTTCGTTGACCGAAATTTTTGGTAGACCAATTTTTGAAAATATAGCCGTTGCAAAATACTAGCCGTTGAACTTTCGGGTGACCAAGTTTGGTTGACCGAACTTTGACTTTGACTTTTTTTTTTTAAAATAATTTTTTCAAAATCTATTTCATATGAATGAAAATCATTTTTTATGCAAGTGATAGATTATGAAAAATAATTTGAGCTTTATGCATTTGCTAAAAATCGAAGAGTTAATATCTTTACATTTAAATTCCAATAAATTATTTCCAAACTTTAATATTCAAAGTTCTTGTTCTTGTTCTTTTCGAGTCTTATTTGATTTCTTGTTCGTCATCAGATGATAATTTGACTCTTGAATGCTTAAGAGAATATATTCATGAAAAACTCAACAAACAAAACTTGTTAGAAAAATAGGTGTATTGTTTGTCATAATCAAAACAAGTGGAGTTATATTTAATCATAGGTCAACAAAAAGGTCCATATAACGCGGTAAGGGTAGACATGGTTCTATTTGGTTCTGGTTCCAAGAGAACCGAACTGAACCGAACCATGAACCAATGATCTTTTTGATAATGGAACTAAATGATTTTTTTTAAAGATATGGACTGAACCTAGTTGAACTGTTCGATTCTGATTTGGTTTGGTTAGGTTCTAGTTTCATTTCTTAGATTTTCATATTTGTATCATATAAGTTAGTAATATATACCTAAATAAAAAAATAAACATCAAATATTCTGGAAGTTCAAATTTCAATCATCGAGATAAAAAAAATCATAACTAACAAACAAAACATATTCATAATTTGAATACATAAATTAGTTTTTGTTCTTATACAAAAAATTGTTTAATAAGTAATAGCAATGATTTATTAAATTAATTGCAACAGTTTTGAAGGCACACCCCTATAATAAAGAATGAATTACCAAAAATTTTATAGTCCAATTTTATAGGCAACATTAACTGTTTTAATACTTCATTCATGTTTATTAGGTTTTCCTCTATTTGTGAAGAACACAAATAACTTATCAAAAAATCAAGGTAAAAAGTTTAAAGACTTTTTAAGTAACTGATCAATTTTATTTTTCGATCTTAAATGACACTCCATTGACTTGATGAAATGCAGTACCAGCAAGATGCGATGTTGTGTAAATTGAAAATAAGTGAAAGAGAAATGATTCAACTAAATACAAAATTAGGGTTTAAGCAACTAATGAAATGTCTGTCTCTATTGACCCAAAATTGATTAACAAATTGTATTTAATTAATGGGCTATCTCCAGTTAATATAAAATTAGAGTCTTCACTAATTAATATATATAAAATTAAATATTAAGTTTGGTTATGGTTCTGGATGTGATTCTTGAACTATAATTGAACCAGAACCAAAACCAAATGGTTCTCAGTTCTAAGAACCAAAACCATTAATTTTTTTGATAGAACCGAACCGAACCGCTTTGTTTGATTTGGTTCTGGTTTGGTCCGGACATTTTGTCCACCCTTACATAGCAGTCTCAGCTTGCATTTCTTACCAAACCTTAGTACACCCTTCAAAGGTGTTACTTTCAAGAAAACCTTTTCACCGACTTGAAACTCCAAGTCTTTTATTCTGGTATTTGCATAGCTCTTTCATCTATATTGCGCTGCCTTTATCTTAGTATTGATCTTATCAATGGCTTCAACTGTCCTTTCAATGATCTCAGGTCCCAAAACTCTATTTTCTCCGATTTCATCCCAAATCCCCAATGAACATGTGATCTGGATCTTCTACCATAGAGAGCTTCATACGGCGTCATTCCAATAATTGTCTAAAAATGGTTATTATATGCAAATTCCACCAAAGGTAGATACGATTCCCAATTGCCTCCCAAATTTAGAACACAAGCTCTTAGCATGTCTTCCAAAGTTTGAACGGTCCTTTCAGATTGATCATCAGATTGAGGATGATATACCGTACTGAAGTTCAATTTTGTTTCCATAGCTCCTTGTAAGCTCTTCCAAAACTTAGACATAAATCTCGAATCTCTATCAGACATAATAGAGATGGGGACACCATGCAATCTTACAATTTCTCTAATGTTCAATTGAGTCAGTTGATCTAGACTAAATGTCATTTTCATTGGAAGAAAATGAGCTGACTTTGTTAGACGATCCACTATTATCCACATAGCATTATGTTCTCCCAACTTCAAAAATCCTACCACAAAGTCCATTGCGATATTCTCCCACTTCCATTCAGGTATGTTCAATGGATTTAACAAACCTGCTGGTCTTTGATATTTTTCTTCTGTTGACACACTATGCATTTTACGACAAATATGTATATACTTCTTTTCATATTCCTCCACCGAAATGTATTTCGAAGATCTCGATACATTTTCGTACAATCAGGATGTGTGGTGTACAGGGTGAAATGAGCCTATTCCAATATATCCTTCCTCAAAACTTCATCCTTATGCATAAAAATTCTTCCTTTAAACATCATTATACGATCCGAAGCCATTCCAAAATCCTTTCTCCTATCAGTACCAATGTCTTTCTTGATCTTCTACAAGAATGAATCTTTACCATGTACTTCTATGATCTGATCTTTAAGAGTAAGTCGAACCACCAAAGTTGCTAAACGAGTGGTAATTTGCTCTGGTGTGGTAACCAATTCGATTCACAAATTTTCCAAGTCTTTGATCAACTCTATTTGAGTAGTAGGTAATGATGCTAAATGTCCCAATGACTTTCTACTTAGAGCATCGCCAACAACATTAGCCTTACATGGATGGTATTGAATAGTGCAATCATAATCATTTACTAGCTCCAACCATTGTCTCTATCTCATATTCAATTCCTTTTATATGAAGAAATATTTGAGACTCTTATGATCCGTGTAAATGTCGCACTTTCTTCCATATAAATAACGACGCCATATTTTTAATGCATGAACTATCGTCGCAAGTTCTAGATCATGTGTTGGGTTATTCTGCTTATGTTGCTTCAATTGCCTTGACGCATAGGCAATCACTTTTCCATGTTGCATCACTACATATCCCAACCCTTGTTTGGATGTATTACTATATATAACAAATCATTCTGAACCTTCAGGTATAGTTAACACGGGTGTTGTAATCAATCGTTGCTTTAGCTCTTGAAAGCTTTGCTCAAACTTAACGTCCATTGAAACTTTTATTCATTTCCTTGTCATTAGTGTCATTGGTCCAACTATTTTGGAGAATCCTTCATAAATCTTCGATAGTGCCTAGCTAATCCTAGAAAACTTCAAACTTAACTAGCGTTAGCCGGTGTATTCCAATTAGTTACTGGATCCACTTCAATTCCTTAAGCAGTAACTACATGACCGAGGAATCAAACTCGTTCAAGCCAAGATTCATACTTTTTAAATTTGGGGTATAATGTTTCCTTATGCAGTATTTCTAACGCTATTCTAAGATGTTCCTCATCTTGATCTTTACTCTTGGAGTATATCAATATATCATAAATGAAGACTATGACAAATTGATCTAAATATTGATCAAATACACGATTCATTAAATCCATGAATCCTACCGAAGAATTTGTTAACCCAAATGGAATAATTGTGAACTTGTAATGTCTATAACGAGTTCTGAAGGCCGTCTTTAGTATATCACTCGCTTTAACCTTTAATTGATGATATCTAGATCGTAAGTCGATCTTGGAAAATACCTTAGCCCCTTTTAGTTGATCAAACAAATCCTCAATTCTTGGGAGATGATACTTATTTATGATGGTCAAATGGTTCAACTCCCGATAGTCGATACACATACTCATACTTCCATCTTTCTTCTTTACGGACAACACTAGTGTACCCTATGGTGATACACTTGGTTGAATAATGTCAATTTCTAACAATTCTTGTAACTGAATTTTCAACTCATAAAGTTCATTCGGAGCCTTAGATACTGGTGTCGCTCTGGGAACTAGATCTATTGTGAACTCCACTTGTCTATTTAGTGGAATACAAGATAGATTCTCTGGAAACACATCTATAAATTCTTGTACCATAGGTACGTCCTAAATCTTTCTCGTTGCCCATTTTTCTCCTATGATGTTAACTAGAAACCCTTGATATGTTTCTCTTCTCAATATTTTCTCGGCTTGCAAGGCCAATACCAGTTGGAGATGGAGTTTGGTCTTCGTTCCGGGAAAAGAAAACTGTTCTTCTCCTGGTTTTTGAAAAGACACTTCCCATTTTCTACAATAAATGATTGCATAATCACATCCAAACTAATCTATGCCCAAAATCACATCAAAATCTTTCATCTCTATCAAATACAAATTAGCTTCTGATGTTTTTCCCTAATTTCAAGATTCACTGACCTAGCTAACTGATATGTATTCAATGTTCTGCCTGAAGAGATGCTAACTTCTAGTGTACTCTCTGACTTAGCACAAGTAGTATTAGATTTAGCAATGAAAGACGTTGATACAAAAGAATGAGTACTCCCAAATCAAACATTACATAAGTAGGTGTATCAGATATTAGTAAAATACCTGTTATTACATTTGAGTTCTCCTCTGCATCCTTCTAGTCAGTGTAAAAACTTGTGCTTTCCCTTTTTGTTATGATCTCCATTATCACCATTCTTCTGAGTAAATATGGGACAATCCTTATCAATATGTCATGATTTTCCACATTGAAAACATGTATTCTTCCCATACAAGCATCAAACACGATGATGTTTACCACACTTAGGACACTGCGCTACTACAGCTACAATAACCTTACTAGTACTAGATCCGATATTAGATTTTTTATTCTACCATTTGCCCTTTCCTTTATCTTGACTATTCTATTTTCTCTTTCCAAATTGCCGTTTATCTTATTGGTTGTACACTTGATTATGTTGCTCTGTATTAGCCTTTTGGTACCAAATCATGTAAACTCATTCCAACATCTCACGGTATGATGTAAAATGATGTAACACAAGAATCATGCTTAGGTCTGGTTTTAACCCTTGCTCGAACCTTTGAGTCTTCTTAATTTTCGTGTCAACCAGGTGTGGAGCATACCTTGAGAGTTGATTGAACTCTTGCCCATAATTAGTCAGGGATGTATTACTTTGCTTGAGCTGAAGGAATTCACTCTCCTTGAAATCTCTTAGTGACCGAGGAAAATACTTGCCCATCATTACTTCCTTGAATTGTTCCCAAGTTAACGCTAACTACTGCTCTTAGGTCCTAGTTCCAGACATCGAATCCCACCAGTGACTTGCATCACCGGTAAACATGTATTCTACACACTGGACCTTTTGGGAGTCGTGCAGTCTATGAGTCGAAAAATCCGTTCCAACTTACAAAGTCATTTCTCAACTACTAATGGACCAGATGCTCTATCGAAGGCCCTGGCTTATGCCTTTGAAATAACTCAACTATTGAGACATGAGTCGGAAAAGTAATAGGAGCTAGTGGTGTGGTGAAGCTTGATTCAGATTCAGCTTGCCAAGATATTGAACCGCTTGCAGAAGGTCCCTTATCAAGTTGTTCTAGTTTGCTCGAGACATTATTGATGTGAATACTTTAAGTGGTAAATAAAAACATGTTGTTTTGCTTTTCCTTCTCAAGCGGCAAATGTCAAAATAAATTCGTTTACATAGTTATCAATCTCGAAACTTCACAAAATTTTAAGGGAAGGTATAAAATTTCTTATGGTATGATACATCCAAAAATTGGCTTCCATTAACAACATATGAGGTACTAAAATACTGCAACGATTCAATTTGGAAGATAACTAGTGCTGTTTACTTAAAGTAACATATAAAATTCTACAGATATCATATTGACATAATTTAAAGTTTATACAATAGCTAACCCATAAAGCTATCAAACTACATTGGTTTCGTCCAAACATTCCAAATAACGATTGAATTATGAGTTTTTGAAGTCAATAGCAGATGCAGAAATTTTAATAAAAACAGCAACACTAAATCTTATCGCTAGCATTTTTGTGATAAACGATAACTTGTAAATTAATTTATATAACACATAACTACTTTTAAACAAAACTTATTCATAAAAATATTCTTAGGATAGTTCCACATATGATGTTCATAACGTTTCATAATCGAATTAAAACATTAAGTCACAGGCTTCTCCATAGCACGCTGCATCTTCGTCTACCATCATCCACCCTAAGCAAAGCAAATCAGCATGTAGGAAGGGAATTAACCCATGAGTTTGAAACTCAATACATATCATCGATACATGTCATTATCAAATTAGAAAATTTGAATTATAGATTCATAATGTCGCACGTAGATAGATTTTCGGCAAAAAGTCTAATTTCTATAAAATTATCATAACACATAGAGTCGGAGAATGATCATTCAAAC
The DNA here is from genome assembly GCA_019097785.1 of Fraxinus excelsior. NCBI lineage: Eukaryota > Viridiplantae > Streptophyta > Magnoliopsida > Lamiales > Oleaceae > Fraxinus > Fraxinus excelsior. The sequence goes on from CM032643.1 coordinate 14,238,946, forward strand.
TATAGTAGCGTTGAAGCACCATACCCGAAAGTACCAATTCATTCATATAACGAAAATTCATAATTTGAAAACGAAATAATCACTAACACCTCTACCTACTTGATTTTCTTAAGATATAAATGAACGAAATGTGTAAAAGTCTTTCTCCTTCGCACCCTTTCTATTCATTTAAACTTTACTTCACATAAAATATATCTTTTTGAAAGAAAATAAGAGTAATTTCATATTTGATGTGAGGTGTAGTTAAAAATGATTTTCCTCTTCTTGTAACCTCCCTTTTTAGGGAAAAAAACTAAATGGTAGAGTTATATTATCATTAATTTTTGTTAAATTGAGTCTTTAACTAGGAATTTTAAGAATTTTAAGCCCATAAAAAATAATTCTTATAAGAAGTTTTATAAAACATTTACATAATAAAAAAAATAAAGAATGAACTATTCATATGATTGTAACTTATCTCTAGGAATGCCAACTAATAAAATAATTATTTCATCAAATTAACTTGATATATTTGTTCTTAATGTGCAAAAATAAGAATTTTTTTTATTCAAAAATAATTTTATAAAAATACTTTATAAAAACATTTGTATGGTGATTTGAACATGTCTTGCTTATATGAAATACCATGTAGATGATCATTGTGGCAACCCAATTATTCATTAAATCTTTGTAATCAAATTTACTTAAATTTAGTGTATTAAATTATTGAGCTTTTAAATAACTCATGACTTGTATTTTCATAACTTTAAATGGCTAAGTTTCCATAGCTCGTTTCTTAAATGGACTACATCAACCAATTTAAGTATATAAAATTCGGGACCTTACGACATGATGCGAGAAACACACTCTTGCTAAATACACTATCTTTTTATCTCTAAACATGGTATGACTTGAAGAGTCCCCAAGCTTCGTTGATGATGTCGAACTTCATCATATTGCTTAGTAAAATATTTAATATCCTAAAGAAAAGAAGAATTGTTGCCAAGATACCAACCCTTTCATTTAATACACGTTTAAGTCAAATTATTGTAGAATGAGAATGAGAAATAAGTCGTTATCGTGGCCCACACAAGAAATAGAAAATTTAAATTTAAATGTTGATGTGATGGATAACAGTCATATTTTTCATTTTAATGAGATTATAATGTAGATCAAACGGGGGCTTAATAGCAAATTTGATCCAAACTTTTCATTTGTACCACCATAGGTACTAAACCTTTAAGAAATTCGCAATTTAAGTTCAAAATGACAGTTTCCATTAGTTTGAACCCACAAACCCTCATTTGACCCCAAAAGTTAAAAATTCAATAATTTTTTCCTAAATAAGACGAGAATTTTTGGACACAACACATTTTCCCTATTAAATAAAAAAAGAAAAAAACCAAAACCCCCATCCCCATCTTCTTGTTGCCACCGTCGACACCATTGCCTTGTTGTCGGCTAGGGATGTCAACGAGTCGAGTCGAGTCGAGTCGAAAAAAAAGCTCGGGCTCGGCTCGAGCTTTTTTGTTCCAAGTTTTTTTTTGCCCGAGCCGAGCCCAGTCAAAAAAAATAAGGCTCGGCCCGAGCTTTTGGTCCCAACCTTAGCGGGCCGGGCCGAGCCGAGCCCTGGCCGGCTCAGTTTTTTTATTTTTTTAATGTCAAATCTACATTTTTTACTTAAAAAATTTAAAATTTGTACGGTTTATACGTATTATAAATTAAAGAAAAAAGCTCGGGCTCAACTCGAAATTTTTTGTGCCGAGCTTTTTTGGGCCCGAGTCGAGCCGAGCAAAACCTGGCAAAAAAAAATGAGGCTCGGCCTGAGCCTTGGCTCGTTGTAACCGAACCCGAGCCGGGCCAGGCTCAAGCTTTTTCCCGAGCCGACGAGCTTTTTTACCATCCCTATTGTCGGCCCTAAATCAAGTCCAACACCATCTTCATCCTTCACAATTGAACATCCCAAACTATTACACCCCAACATCACCCAAAAGGCCAGATTAAAAAAGGGGAGCAGACAACAAAAAATTCAACCCGGAGCCTGATCACATCACCATTTTACCCTAAATGTATCTCAGAATAAAGCAAATTACCGAGCAAGGCATTTGTAGCAAACCCTAAATTTGCGTGAAAGATATGAGGAAGCAAGGCAGAAAACATTTAGACCGACAGGAAAAATATAGCATGGAGGAATTGACTTGAGTTGCTCTAGGTTTGGGGAATGAAGAAGAGTGATTTGTTAGTGGCAGTAGCGATGTACTACCTGAAAACACTCATCACCGTCGTGGTAATAGGTGACGATGTCTTGGGCCAGCGATTGAGTCTCTGTACAAATCTTTAGTGGCTGCAGATTTGCATACCTAAATCAAGATTTCAACTCCCAAATCATTAACTTGTACCCTTATTAATATTATGTGTTTATGCAGTATAATGGGATTGTACCTTTGGATAATTCTTTATTCAAACCTTTAACACCCACTAAAGAAATGACTTGTTCCAATACTTTGCTACATTACACAAATGTTCTCGATGTCCTGATTGATTTTATATATTTTTCTATGAAGAATCTCAATGTCACTGATATAGGCGAAGATACACGTGTGATGTCGAAGGTGGTGCCAACGGTGAGGCGGTGGTGGCAATTGTGGTGGTAGTGGCGGCTGACAGCTAGGTAGGGTAGCATTTGGCTTTGGGGTGAGGGACTGGGAAAGAAAAAGATGGGCGTGGGGGTGGGTTTTTTTTTTTTTGTTAAATTTTTGACTAAATAGAGAAAATGTGTTCTACCCAAAATGTTTTTGCCTTATTTAGAGAAAATTATTAAAATTTTAATTTCTAGAGTCAGCTGACAGTCCCTGTGGTTAGATAGATTAATGGAGATGGTCATTTTGGATTTGAGTTGCGAATTTTTTAAAGGTTTGGAATTTTGACTGAAATTTTCTATATGAAAAAAATTCCCTATCTTAATAAACTCCTTTTCATTTGTCTCTACTTCTGTTTTCAACATTGTCTCTTCCATTTACTCTACCTCACACCGTCAAAGTATCCTAGAACATCACTTGTCGTTCGGGATTCATGAAAAGAACAATTTCTTCACACAGCGAACAGAACCATCTAACTTTGTCAAGTTCTTATTTGACTAGTTAAATATATTTCATGTATTTTTATTTTATTTTTTGCTATGTAGCACAAGTGATTTGTTGTTTTTTGAATGTTTTATTTTGATGTATGTTATATGTTGTTTTTAACCATATATATATATATATATATATTTGAAAGAAAATAACACGAGTCATTATTTTCATCTATCATTCTTAATTTTTCATATATGTGGTTATATTGGCACCACAATTTTTATTTATTACACCACATTTTAATTGCAGTAAAGCTCCTCAATCTTTACTCGTTGTAACAATTTATTTCTCTAATTTTTGTTTCGTCAAACTCTTATCTATAATCTTCCATTAATTAAAACATCTCGTCTTTGGTGACGATTTATGTCAAAATTATTTTGTTTTCGAGCTTGAAATGAGGGAAACATATTTTTTTGTACTTTTGTTTTTATTTCTTATCTTAAAATATGACAGGAAAATAAGTTATATGCTATTTCAACGGACTTTTTGAATATAAACTGTCATCAAATATAAAATGTGTTAACTAATGAAAAGTATGAAGATAAAAATGCTATGAAAAATTGCTAGGGAAATAAATGCTTTAATGAGTAAAGGTCGAGAATCTTAAGCTTAATTAAAATGTGGTGCAAGAAATAAAAATTGTGGTATGAATATAATTACCCCTCTTATATATCTATTCGCTTTTAAGATTTTTTCTATATTACATTTTTAACCTTATATAAATTTACTTAAATAGACAAAAATAAAACTAAACAAAATCTATCGCTCTAAATTCATTCAACAACATTTATTTTCATTAAATACTTTTGAACCTTTTATATTTTTTCGACTTGTGCTTAACTAAACCTTAATATTCATAAAACATCCTTTACAACTAAAACCAAAACAAATCTACGCATATTGTTCTTCACCTTTCTCTCTGTCCTTTGATTTTGTATTGCTCAATAACTTTCCGGAGACAAGAATTTTTTTTTTTTTTTTTGGTCATTTATTAAACATGATGTTTTCTTGAATATGTGAGGCTTGACTGTGGAGCAAATTTTAATAGGCATTGGAACGTGCAATATTTTTCTTTCCAATGGTTCACTTCCACAGATTTGGTAAAAAACTATTAAGGTTAAAAAAAGAATATTCTACTAGATCCCTTCTTTCCATGGGATTGTAGTTCAATTGTTAAGAACATTGCCCGGTAGAGAAGATAGCCAAGATTTCGGAATTCCATGCCGAACTTATTCCAATTCCAGGAGAGTTGACCGAAATGGGCACTAAATACTTTTTTTTATAGATATCTTCTCCAAATCATTGGTATGGCTATCGGATTGAATAGAGGAATTCCTGAACATTTGGCGATCCCAAATGTGTCGATATCAATGGTGACTCATTTTATATTTCGAATTCAAATTATTTATTTGATTAGAACTAATTAGACATTCTTTCGTTTTCATTCGAACGTAAGGTGCCCCTACTTTCTCAGGGTACGAAGGGGTAGAGAAAATATATCGAGCCAATGAATGCACTAGAAATTGACCACATTATTAGTCTGGCTTATTAGCACAAAACGTCCCTACGTTTGACAGTTAGTGTGCAAAACATCCCAACGTTTCATTTTTTTGCATTTTCGTCCCTATTTCAACGTTTCAGTGTGGAAAACATCCCTTTCACTATTTTCAGTGTAAAATGACCAATATACCCTCAAATTTAAATAAAACAAAGAAAATGAAATGAAAAATAAAAAAATAAATTGTAATGATACTCCCAAACTTTTTAAAAAGTGCAAGTGAGTCCAAAAGTCTTATTCAAAGGCTTAGGCACAAAACGTCCCTACGTTTGACACTTAATGGGGAAAATGTCCCTACGTTTCAAACATGTTTGTATTTGCTCAATAGCACAAAATGTCCATACGTTTGACACTTATTGCGTAAAACGTCCTTAAGTTTCATCTCTTTTTACATTTTCGTCCTTATTTCAACGTTTCATTGCGGAAAAACGTTATTTTCACTATTTTCAATGTAAAATGACCAATATACCCTCATATTTAAATAAAACAAAAAAATAAAAATAAAAATAAATTACAATTATGCTCCTAAACTTTTTAAAAAGTGCAAATGAGTTCTAAAATCTTATTAAAACATTCAAACCATCAGTTTGTTCCTCATCTCTCAACTTTATCATCCCCCACCACCTAAACCACCAGACCCCACCATTCAAACCGTTAATGCTGGCCACAACTATCAGCCCCAGGATTGTAGAGGGAGGTAAGATGGTTTGAATGGTGGTGGGGTCTGGTGGTTTAGGTGGTGGAGGGAGGATAAAGCTAAGGGAGGAGGAGAAGACTGATGATTTGAATGTTTTAATAAGATTTTTGAACTCATTTGCACTTTTTAAAAAGTTTGGGAGCACAATTGTAATTTATTTTTATTTTTATTTTCCATTTTTTGTTTTATTTAAATATGAGAGTATATTGGTCATTTTACATTGAAAAATAGTGAAAATGACGTTTTTCCGCAATGAAACGTTGAAATAAGGACGAAAATGTAAAAAGAAATGAAACGTAAGGACGTTTTACGCAATAAATGTCAAACGTATGGACATTTTGTGCTATTGAGCAAATACAAACATGTTTGAAACGTAGGGACGTTTTGTGCTTAAGTCTTTTAATAAAACTTTTGGACCCACTTGCACTTTTTAAAAAGTTGCGAGTATAATTACAATTTATTTTTTTATTTTTCATTTCATTTTCTTTGTTTTATTTAAATTTGAGGGTATATTGGTCATTTTACACTGAAAAATAGTGAAAATGACGTTTTCCACACTGAAACGTTGAAATAAGGACGAAAATGCAAAAAAAAAATGAAACGTTTGGATGTTTTGCACACTAACTGTCAAACGTATGGTCGTTTTGTGCTATTAAGCCTTATTAGTCTTGAGAACATCATAATGTTGGAATTTATTGAGGATGAATATAATACTTTATTAAAATTTTAAAATTGTAATCGAAATATATTAATGTGGTGTAGATATATGAAAATAGTGCGGGTATATAATAATTAACTAATAAATTTAATAAGGGTAATGTTAAAATATAATATGGATAAATGTAATACTTTTAAAATTTTATTAATTTTAATAGAAATAAAATTGGAGTGAGATATATATATATATATATATATATATATATATATATATATATATATATATTTCGAGACACATTTTTGTTGTACTTCAGCGGGAAAACATTTCTGCCATGCTTTAGTGTATAAATAGATTTTATTCACAAAGTTTTAGATAAAACATTATATCATTGGAAATCTATGTGATTCTACTTTTAAATGAAGGAAACAATTTGTAATTTGGACTGTTCAATATTATGTATATTTTCATACAATAATGCTGCTTATACATAATTGAATTATATAATGATTTAAAGACGGATGATGGGTCAAAAAGAGAGTGGAGAATTGTATTTTTTTTTATTTGGTTGAAGAAATTTCAATCCAATTATATATGACCACATCATATGTATGTAAACAATTATATAAGTTATTATATACATCTAACACAATCAATTTTTATAACCCGCTCAAAACTATTAATATCTCATATCGTATTATTAAAATTAAAATTTCAAATTATAAAAGAGCTATTATTTACATCCATCATTATTATATACTTATCCCACTCTATAACTATCCCTATTAAATTTTTTAAAATATACTATTTTCTTCAACATCACATTTCAATATTATCTTTACTAAACTAATCCATTTAAATACTATACGTCCACACCATTTTTATCTTTCTCATCATAATTTCTTCAATCATTTCATATTGCTATCAACACCATTTTTGTATATTTATCCCACCTTTTTTACAAGCGACCTTGAGTTCTTCAATTTCCCTGTGTTGGTAGAAAGAAATTAAAAGTATTTAGAATTACAAAATTAGAAAAATTAGAAATGAAAGTAGATGAAACATATAAAGACAAAAGGCTTAATAGCACAAAACGTCCCTACGTTTGACAGTTAGTGTGCAAAACATCCCAACGTTTCATTTTTTTGCATTTTCGCCCCTATTTCAACGTTTCAGTGTGGAAAACGTCATTTTCACTATTTTTCAGTGTAAAATGACCAATATACCCTCAAATTTAAATAAAACAAAGAAAATGAAATGAAAAATAAAAAAATAAATTGTAATTATACTCTCAAACTTTTTAAAAAGTGCAAGTAGGTCCAAAAGTCTTATTAAAAGGCTTAAGCACAAAACGTCCATACGTTTGACACTTAATGCGGAAAACGTCCCTACGTTTCAAACATGTTTGTATTTGCTCAATAGCACAAAATGTCCCTACGTTGACACGTATTGCGTAAAACGTCCTTACGTTTCATTTCTTTTTACATTTTCGTCCTTATTTCAACGTTTCATTACGGAAAAACGTTATTTTCACTATTTTTCAATGTAAAATGACCAATATACCCTCATATTTAAATAAAACAAAAAAAGGAAAATTAAAATAAATTAAAATTATGCTCCCAAACTTTTTAAAAAGTGCAAATGAGTTCAAATATCTTATTAAAACATTCAAACAATCAGTCTTTTCCTTATCTCTCAACTTTATCCTCCCTCCACCACCTAAACCACTAGACCCCACTATTCAAACCGTTAATGCTGGCCACAACTATTAGCCCCAGGATTGTAGAGGGAGGTGAGATGGTTTGAATGGTGGTGGAGGGAGGATAAAGCTAAGGAAGGAGGAGAAAACCGATGATTTGAATGTTTTAATAAGATTTTTGAACTTATTTGCACTTTTTAAAAAGTTTAGGAGCACAATTGTAATTTATTATTATTTTTTTTTATTTAAATATGAGGGTATATTGGTCATTTTACATTGAAAAATAGTGAAAATGACGTTTTTCCGCAATGAAACGTTGAAATAAAGACGAAAATGTAAAAAGAAATGAAACGTAAGGACGTTTTACACAATAAGTGTCAAACGTATGGACATTTTGTGCTATTGAGCAAATACAAACATGTTTGAAACGTATGGACGTTTTCCACATGGCTTATTAGCACAAAACATCCCTACGTTTGATAGTTAGTGTGCAAAATATCCCAACGTTTCATTTTTTTGCATTTTCGCCCCTATTTCAACGTTTCAGTGTGGAAAACATCCTTTTCACTATTTTTTAGTGTAAAATGACCAATATACCCTCAAATTTAAATAAAACAAAGAAAATGAAAAGAAAAATAAAAAAATAAATTGTAATTATACTCCCAAACTTTTTAAAAAGTGCAAGTGAGTCCAAACGTCTTATTAAAAGGCTTAAGCACAAAACGTCCATACGTTTGACATTTAATGCGGAAAACGTCCCTACGTTTCAAACATGTTTGTATTTGCTCAATAGCACAAAATGTCCCTATGTTTGACACTTATTGCGTAGAACGTCCTTACGTTTAATTTCTTTTTACATTTTCGTCCTTATTTCAACGTTGCATTGCGGAAAAACGTCATTTTCACTATTTTTCAATGTAAAATGACCAATATACCCTCATATTTAAATAAAATAAAAATAAATAAAAATAAATTACAATTATGCTCCCAAACTTTTTAAAAAGTGCAAATGAGTTCAAAAATCTTATTAAAACATTCAAACCATCAGTTTTTTCCTCCTCTCTCAACTTTATCCTCCCTTCACCACCTAAACCACCAAACCCTACCATTCAAACCGTTAATGCTGGCCACAACTATCAACCCCAGGATTGTAGAGGGAGGTGAGATGATTTGAATAATGGTGGGGTCTGGTGGTTTAGGTGGTGGAGGGAGGATAAAGCTAAGGGAGGAGGAGAAGACTGATGATTTGAATGTTTTAATAAGATTTTTGAACTCATTTGCACTTTTTAAAAAGTTTGAGAGCACAATTGTAATTTATTTTTATTTTTATTTTCCTTTTTTTGTTTTATTTAAATATGAGGGTATATTTGTCATTTTACATTGAAAATAGTGAAAATGACGTTTTTCCGCAATGAAACGTTGAAATAAGGACGAAAATGTAAAAAGAAATTAAACGTAAGGACGTTTTACGCAATAAGTGTCAAACGTAGGGACATTTTGTGCTATTGAGCAAATACAAACATGTTTGAAACGTAGGGACGTTTTCCGTATTAAGTGTCAAACGTAGGGACGTTTTGTGCTTAAACCTTTTAATAGGACTTTTGGACTCACTTACACTTTTTAAAAAGTTTGGGAGTATAATTACAATTTATTTTTTTATTTTTCATTTCATTTTCTCTGTTTTATTGAAATTTGAGGGTATATTGGTCATTTTACACTGAAAAATAGTGAAAATGATGTTTTCCACAATGAAACGTTGAAAATAGGGGTGAAAATGCAAAAAAATGAAACGTTGGGATGTTTTGCACACTAACTGTCAAACGTATGGATGTTTTGTGCTAATAAGCCTTTTCCACATTAAGTGTCAAACGTAAGGACGTTTTGTGCTTAAACCTTTTAATAAGACTTTTGGACCCACTTGCACTTTTTAAAAAGTTTGGGAGTATAATTACAATTTATTTTTTTATTTTTCATTTCATTTTCTTTGTTTTATTTAAATTTGAGGGTATATTGGTCATTTTACACTGAAAAATAGTGAAAATGATGTTTTCCACACTGAAACGTTGAAATAGGGGCGAAAATGTAAAAAAATGAAATGTTGGGATGTTTTGCACACTAACTGTCAAACGCAGGGATGTTTTGTGCTATTAAGCCAAAGACAAAACAATACTCGTAAACGATGCTTCGGCAAAAGACTGTGGATATATGGGATGAACATAGTGAAGTCAACCCTAATAGCACGAGCTAAACGACATAATGCAGTAGCAACATCTTTTCTAAGTGTTATAAACAAAGAAGACTTCAAATTAAATTCCAACGGTACAGAATCCAACTCCAAATTCGTCTGAGTTCTTAAAATATGTTAATTGATCAAAGATTCTATATAACACTGCAAGACATCTAAGAAAACATGAGTTCCTTTACGAACATTAATGACTCCACCTTCACTAGTGTACTTCTACCCTTTTGAATCAAAAGAATCCAAGAAGATAAGATTTCTCTTTAAATTTGGAATGGACTACTGCATCAAGTGTTCTAATAGTTCCAATCTTTATTGTAACCTGGTCAGTACCAACTATTCTATAAGGTGTATTGTTTTCCATTACTACAACACATTTCGGAAATGATTTATATGTAGAAAATGAATTCCGATTGAGGTACATATGAAGATATTAACAGTTCAATCCTCGTCACGTTTGACGTCGTAGTCAGAAATAAGTGAAAGTTCTCCACCACTATGACAGTTTTTTGCAACAATAGCTTCACTCAAAGTATCTAATTGCTTTCCCTTCTAAAATGTTGTAGCCAAATTTTCTCTACTCTACAACTTATAGCAATCATTAATTAAGTGCCCAGAATTCTTGCTTCATTTTCTCCTTTGAAAAAAGAGCATCATGGGCTTCTTCAATAAAGAAAGTATCACGATTATATAAAATCGTGTCACTAAACAACAAATATGAAATGGGCAAAAAATACAACAAAATCAATTCTATATAAGCAAGCATTGTTCCCATCCTAGTCTACCACAATGAAAATCTTGTATTGCGATTCAAAAACGGAATGTCATACTTTGTGGTTGTCATCCCAAAATCAAAATCTCCTATGAATAAAACCTTGCTCTGATACTAATTGTTATAAACAATGAAGGAGATACTAAATAGCTCTAATACCAATTTGTTGTAATAATAGGCAAGAAAACGGAATATTGCACAATATGAAATAATTGAGTACAAGAACACAAGAACAAAATAATTTGCAGAGTAAAAGAGATTTCAGTAAAATATGGAGAAAGAATAGAATGATTTTGTATTTATAATTTGTTTAACTTAATCTAAAATACAATGAAGAGCTAAATATATAGAGGATGTTTTAAGCTCTAAAAGTAAAGTTATAGATGGAAAGGAATGCCTAAAATGCGTCAAATACAAACACGGGCTTAGGCAGGGCGAGCTATCACTCAAGCGCCAGGCGGCCCCAGCTCTCTGCACAAAATTTCGACAGCATTGCTCGAGCGATAGGTTAAAGTCTAGCTAGCGAAAAAGCGTAAAAAATTTCTCCATGGTCCATATCTTGACCGCTTCAAGTTCAACACAAAATTTAACTCCCAATTGAGCTTCCTAATAGAATTTCAACTAGAATTCGCCCAATAGACTTCGAATATGATTCCAAATAGATTCTTCTTAAGTTGCCTTTAATTAGAATTCTTAATTATCTTCTATATAGAATTCAAGTCAACTATAATTCTAACAAACTCTACCTTTACACGAATCCCACTGCAATGAGTAAACTTTAAAGATTCTCCATCTGAAGACATATTCCATTGCAAGGAATAAATCTCAACTCTTCAACAAAAAACACAAACGAAATTCTCCATCAAAATTTTCAACTGAAAATATTCTCCAAAACTCTGCCACCCAACTGGGCAAAACTTTATAACTGAGTATTAACAAAATTTCAAGCACTGGGCTTGGACATCACCAAACGGGGCAGAGACAAACCTGAAACGGAAACCCACAATTGAATGCATCAAAAGAAGGATCTTGCCACCCAGTGTCGTTCCGAAATTGAGACAATCACTCATATTTTCACTCACAACAGCATTTCCAATCAGGTATGGAAGCACTTTGAGGACATTTTTTAGATACCTGAGTGTTCAGGAGAGGGAGTCAGACAGAGATTTCAGAGATGGAGGTATTCTAGACAATACGTTGGTTGTGGACACATTCGCATTATTATTCCTCTACTGATATTTTGATATCTATGGATCGCGAGAAATGATGCGAAACATAGAGGGATTCGTATGGTAGCCAAACGTATCATTTGGAGGGTCTATCGCATGGTCTATTTTCTTCATACGGGAGGCCTTTTTCGGGCAGTGCATTGTCCAGGGGACTAGACTCTTACACCCATATTTGGTACTGATGGATGCGTCAAGGATGGTTATGTGAGTGGGGGAGGGATCATTAGAAATCATGCAGGACACTGTATTAGGGCTTTCTCTACTGCTTATGGACCATGCATGATATTAGAGGCAGAGCTCCGAGCCATTCTCGATGGGATTTTACTAGCTCAAGGACTGGGTTATTCGACGATTTGGATTGAGTCTGATTCTATCGTGGCTATTCACTGCATCACTAGAGGAGGTGGACCATGGGCTATCCGGGGCATACTCAGACGTATCACAGACATCATTTCCTTCGATAGAGATACAATCTCCCACATTTATAGAGAAGGAAATCAGGTAGCAGATGCTCTTGCTGCTGAGGGTTGGAATACAGACGATATCATGTTTATGGATCACTTGACCTGCCATGTCATATTAGGGCTCTTGTACAAGTTGATAGACATGGATTGTCCAGTATTAAAGTTTGAATTTTATTTTAAATTTCAACATTTATTCTATGTCTTTTCTTTTACATTAGTTCTTATTGTAAGGGAAGTAGTACTTCCTTGTTTATTATTTTTTTTCTTCGTCGATCATTTTAATTGTAAGGGAAGTAGTACTTCCTTTTCTATTGCTCTTCGTATTTTCATGTAATCACGGTATTCCTCCGCCACAAGTGAGGACATATCAATAAAATCTCAGAGGTACCGCCCTCCTTCAACTAAAAAAAAAAAAAACCTCTTCAACTCCAACACAAATTCCAACTCTCAATTATGCTTCCAAATAGAACATCAACTAGAATTTGCCAAACGATTCATCTTTTCTATCTATAGATGGTCTGTATGCTTATCCAAGGAGCGAACATTTTAGGGCATATATTTGTCAAAAGAAAGAAGACCCAACACACACTACAACAAAAAGACTCATTCGCAACATTAAAACGGCAACATTTGTTGATAAATGTTGCTAAAAGGGTCTTTTGGCAACATTTTAGTAAGCCAATGTTGCCATTGATACTAGTAAATGAATTTTGGCAACCTTTTTTAGAAAAATGTTGCAATAGACCCCTTTGACAATGTTTGTCGAGTGTTGTGAAAAGCGAGACTTCAACGTTTGACAAACGTTGCCAAAAGTCTCGCTTTTCGCAACGTTTAGAAAACGTTGCCAAAGATGGGCTTTGGCAACGTTTGTCGAGTGTTTGGCAACGTTTGTCAAACGTTGCCAAAAGTCTCGCTTTTCGCAACACTCGACAAACGTTGCCAAATGTAGCACTTTCGCGAGACTTTTGGCAACGCTTGCCAAACGTTGCCAAAGGCCCTCTTTAGCAACGTTTGTTGAGTGTTGCTAAAAGTCACACTTTTTTTTTCGAGTTTTTTATTTTTATTTTTTAAAACTAACATTTACCACCAAGCAGCCCAATCCCTGGCCCAATTACACTAGCCCAATCCAAGATCAAAAACACCATCACTCTCTCGCAAAGCACAGCCATCTCCTCACCCAGCGAGAAGCGATTCCAGCCAGGCCTCCGCCTCCGTCTCTGCCGCTCTACCTCCGCCTCCGTCGATGTACCTCCGCGTCTGACTCACAGGTCATCCAGCAGCTCAGCTGCAGCTCCAGCGGCCCAACCTGCAGTTCCGCAGAGACGCAGAGTTGAGCCCTAGACCAGTTGGCAGTCGGCGATTCTTCTTCGAATCTTCTTCATCCTTCTACAATCGGCAGCAGTAACCTACTGTAAGTCTGAAACTAGCTTGGGTCTTTTCGATTATTAGTTATTGCGGTAGTTGCTGGCTTGCTGCGTGAAGTGCCGTGAACCTGGAAGTGATTTTGAATGCATATTTGTGATTTTGATTTGGCTGTAAATGTAATAACCTTAGAGGCAGCAACTTCTGATGAAATGGGATCAACCTGAACATCCTTGTTATGGCCTGGATTCAACTCTTTTATATCGGTTCTGGCCTGTAAGTATTCTTGCTAATATCGGTTTCTTTTATTCATTCTCACAAGTAAAGTTGATAAGAGCTTGCTGAATGCTGTCAAAGATTCTATTGTTCAGGGGTAATGTAATTTACAAATTTTGGTTCTCTTCATGATTGATTTCTGCCTCCAATATTGAGTAATGTACTGTGGACAGATTCCAGTGGGGAGCTCGAGAAGGACCGCTCTATGATGATACCCAATTGGGCTATATTGATTACCCAGATTTCAGCAAGGTATTATATACTTTTTCATGCATATGAGCAACTTAAATGCTACAGATATGATTCTATTATGGTGTTAAATACAGGGAGATTGTACACAGCCTTGATTATATGTATGGTGTTAACGAAGTCCTCGGAATTGATGTAAGTTGGATGTGCATTCACTTTGAAATTGATTAGTATTATCATTTGAATTTATGTTAGTGCTTGTTACCAAAGACTAAGATTAAAACATTTGGTCCCTAACAAACGGGGGCTAAATAGAGTTAAGTATGTTATTTTATAGCATTTTCCTGGTGACTCACATTATGTTTTAAATAACAGTGTTTGGATTTTAGATTTTGCTAATAAATCACAGTATCTCTAGATATGGTTAAATGGTTCAAATAAGCTGGTTTTGGTGTCCATAGGTAATGTAGTATGATGATCATAAGTGTGTTGTGCAAAATGTTGGCTTCTTAGCAAAGTGAGTTTCGTTATCCATCAAAGGAGTACTGTACTATCCTGTAATCTCCAAAAGCTTTTTAAGATTGTTGTAAGAAGAACCCCCTTCTTTAACAGCTTCTATAGCCAAACCTCTCCATTTACCAGCATTTCCTCTCATTTCTTTACCTCTACCTTCATCCCCCATAGCAATGTCCAAGCATTTCTTGAATTCACCTCTTTCAATTATACTTTCCCCATTTGTTTTTGCTCTCACACCTGTGCCCCAAACCTCATCCACCATCTTTGCATTCGTCGTTTGATCTGAGAACTGTGGGCAGCATATGATTGGTACTCCAGAAACCATACTTTCCAGTGTTGAATTCCATCCACAATGTGTCACAAAACACCCAATAGACCGGTGGCTTAGCACTTCAACTTGAGAACACCATGGCACTATTATCCCATCTCCATTCAGCCCATTTTCCATCATTTTATGCACTTCCTCTTCTTCACTGTTTGATGATCTGAGGACCCAAAGAAAAGGCCTCCCACTTTCCACTAATGCATGCAATATCTCTTCGTTTTGCTCTTTATTTAACACTGCTAAGCTTCCAAATGACACATAGATCACTGAACGATTAGGCTTCAATTCTAACCACTGAAAATAATCTTCAGATTGACAGAATAAATCTCCACCAAATGATTTGTCTGTTAGGTCACTTCCATCACAGAAAGCTGATGGTATTAAGGGTTATTTTATAGCATTTTCCTGGTGACTCACATTATGTTTTAAATAACAGTGTTTGGATTTTAGATTTTGCTAATAAATCACAGTATCTCCAGATATGGTTAAATGGATCAAATAAGCTGGTTTTGGTGTCCATAGGTAATGTAGTATGATGATCATAAGTGTGTTGTGCAAAATGTGGGCTTCTTAGCAAAGTGAGTTTCGTTATATAGTGCAAAAAAAAGAGAAGCAGTGAATCATTTGGTTACATAAACAAAAAGAGAAGCAGCGAATCATTTGGGCTTATAAAATCCTGTTTCTTGATGTCATTTTTCCTCTTGCCTTGGAAAAGGTATTTTACTTTGTTCTAGCATAAAAACACTATGCCACTTGATCAGCATTTTGTCTTAATATTGGATTATATGGAATGTCTAATGTAATAAGTTTGACACCTGCAGGTTATATTTGTTGATGCAGACCAGATTGTGAGGACAGACATGGGAGAACTCTATGACATGGATTTAATAGGCCGGCCTCTTGCTTATACTCCATTCTGCGACAATAAGTCCGGCTCAATTTTTAATGTTCTTGCTTAAGGAAGAGAAGCTGCCGAAGAAATAGAGTAGTTTATGTGTTCCGTTTATGATCGAGTTTTTATTTAATTTTAAAGCTCATTTTTATTTAAGTGGTGTTGTATCACATTCTAATGTTCAAATGTATGGATTCAAAAATTTGTATTGAAATTATCAATTTTTATGCAATTCTAAAATTTGTTCGTAAGTTTCATTTTCAATTTTGTCAATCTATTTACATAAATTGTTGTTGTTGAAAAAAAAAAAAAAAAAAGGCAACGTTTGGCAAACGTTGCCGTAGCTATCTACGGCACCGTCTTTCGCAACGTTTACTACGGCAACGTTTGCCAAACGTTGCCGTAGCTATCTACGGCAACGTTTGCCAAACGTTGTCATAGACTTTTGGCAACGCTAAAAAAACGTTGCCGTATCTCTCCACTCTACGACAACACTTTGATTTGCAACACACGTCCAAACGTTGCCGTAGGCCTACGGCAACGTTTTTTGAACGTTGCCGTAGGCAGTTTTTGTTGTAGTGACATCCCCATCACCCAATACTTGTCAAGAGCTAGTAGGGCGATGCAACACTTTTTTCTCTTTTATTAATTTTATATATGTCTATTTAAGTACATTTAAAGAAAGTTAAAAATATAATATAATTTTCATTTTAAAAGTGGATATATATAAATAAAACATTGGTTGATATAAATAGCTGCTCCCGGTATAAATATTATATCATTAGAAAGTTATATAAGTTTACTTTCTAATGAAACAAATAGTTCATAATTTGGAGTCCTCTACGTTGAGTTATTGATATTTATGTAATGCCACACAAAGTTCTCAAGGGAAACATAAAATAACAAATTAATAAGGAAAATTTATTACTAAATCCCTATTTGGTTTAATTAAAAATTAGTTTTTTAATAAATTTTGATAAAAGACAATGAAATAAGTTGTCAAAAAGTTTATAAAACTTGTAAATTTATATAAGCTGTTGAAAGAAAAATAGATTTTGATAAATGAGAACTAAACCAAAGGATCATGGGCACAGAAGGAAAATTCACTAATTCACTAATAGATGATTACAAAGGATCTCTCTAAATCAAATTAATAAGTTGGACAATTGGTCAACCTCAATATGTGTTGTACACCATATATTTATAATCAAAGAATTCTTAACACACTAAGAGAATTAATACAAAGAAGATTCTAATATAAGGGGAATTCTAATATATAGTTTTTTTTTTTAATAAATTTTGATAAAAGACAATGAAATATGTTGTCAAAAAGTTCATAAAACTTGTAAATTTATTAAAATAAGTTGATGAAAGAAAAATGGATTTTGATAAATGAGAACTAAACCAAAGGATCATGGGCACAGAAGGAAAATTCACTAATTCAATAATAGATGATTACAAAGGATTTCTCTAAATCAGATCAATAAGTTGGACAATTGGTCAACCTCAATATGTGTTGTACACCATATATTTATAATCAAAGAATTCCTAACACATTAATACAATTAATACAATGAAGAGACTAATATAAGGAGAATTCTAATATAATATGTCTAAAAAATAATGGAATATTTGAGTTGGAGTATGAGAGAAAAAACCGTCAAAATCACAAAAACTTCTCCTTATTTGTCTTGGACTCTTTTAAGTCATACTACAAACTCCCAATTAAATTCCCATTAGAATTCAGATTACACCCTAATTCTAACAAATTTCCACCTCGATACAAATTCCACTGTAAGGAATAGAATTTAACTCTTCAACAAAAATTCTCCAACAAAACTTTCTACCAAAATTCGGTAATAAAAGAAATTCTCCACCTCATCCACAAAGTCCAACTAAAGTAAACTGAATAACTGAATATCAACTGAATCCAATCACTGCTCAGCGGATTACCATGGGTGACAAGTTACTTGAATTATCACCACAAGCAACAAAATCATAAATAACTCAATAATTACCAAATAGGGCATGAACATACCCTGTTGTGCACCATATATCTATAATCAAAGAATCACTACAACAAAAACAACATAAAAAACGTTGCCGTATGCAAACGTTGCTGTATGGATTTTTTTTAACAACAATTTATGCAAATAGATTGACAAAATTAAAAATGCACCTTATGAATAAATTTTGGAATTGTATAAAAATTGATAATTCATTACAAATTTTTGGATCCATATACTTGAACATTAGAATGTGATACAACAATTGATCAATTGAAAAATCTAGATTTTTCAACAAGGATGTTGGCATCAGACATAATTCCAGCCACAACACATGCAACATGGTCATCAATCTTGTACATTCTCTGTGGATGCTGAGGTCTGTAGAAGATTGGAAGTCACTTTCTTTTCTCCAACCAACACAACCCCATCTTTGGACAATATTCCTATGGCACTCCCTGCATTCCCAATGGCGTCTCTGTGGATGCTGAGGTCTGTAGAAGCTTGGAAGTCACTTTCTTTTCTCCAACCAACACAACCCCATCTTTGGACAATATTCCTATGGCACTCCCTGCATTCCCAATGGCCTCCATCGCATATTCTACCTGATAAAGGCGGCCTTCAGGAGAGAAGATTGTTGTACGACTGTCATACCTTCGAGACATTTTATATACTACAGGGGTTATGTCCTAGAAATCTTTTCCTGCAACTTCAGAGAACTCATAAATTGAACCACGGAATAGATCCTATTTCTAGGGGAATGAAAGCATGTTATGTGCAATAAATACATGGATCGATTGGTGAATCATGTATAGACAAAATAATATAATAGAATAATGCCAATTTAAGCACTTAGTCAACAATAATGAATGTTAAATTACACCTTTTTACCACTTCCAACAGAGCCATATGATAGGTCATTATAATTCATAGCAAAAGGTCACTGGTCTTGTACTCCAGCAGATAGTGAACTATTTTGACTCATTGAAACAACATGATTATTTCTTAGACAACATGTTCAGAATTTCTCTATTTTCCATTGATAAGCCAATATCACACGAAATAAACTAAGTATAACAATTCAATGGACTGATAGGCAGAAGTGGGAGTTATGGTGACTTCAGTGACTCAGTCAATGACTTTGCTCTTATAGACACTATCTTACCTACTATATACATGTAGTCAAGAGGCTCTAACCCCACAAAAACAAGTGATATCATTGTAGACTGAAGAAAAATAATTATCTCAGCAAACATTGAGATAATTTCTTAAGAATTTAAACATTATCACCACCCAGATTCCATCATTTTGGCATTTTTTTTCACTATAGTATCAAAGGATTTCATTTAAAAGGATAAAAATGAAAAAAAGAAAATATAACTAAGGTACAACTGGATGATAGCAAATCAAAATTTCACATAGAACCCACCTTTATTCCTTCTGTTCATCATTCCATTCACTCTAACCTGAGTTGCTTGAACAGAACTCTACCTGAAAAAAAGGCACAACCACTTTCCAGCTTTAGAACATAGAAAAGCAAGTTAATACACCAATGAATTAATATTATATGTTGCTTTAGAAGGCCCTAACATATTTATTTATCACGTTAGTAGCAACTCTTTCAGCCTCATGCATTGCAAAGAGGTTGTGGCAAACTAGTGCTTTCTATACCTAATAGACTTTGGTACTTGGTTACTACTATGGTAAGAAGTCCATAGCTTCGAAAATGCACCAGAAGCATGATATGTGACCACACACTGCATACAGAGCAAATGAATTAATAGTTTCAACAAGAAGTAATTGTTTTTAAGAGGTCACACATAAAAAACAAAGCGCATTAAATCAACAAAGACTTGATTAAAGTCCAAACCACTCCGTTGTGTGATTGTAATTTAACCTCCAATAATAAAAAACTAGAAGCCTGAGTAAAATCGATGAAGTTAATTCCCTTTTATTCAGTAAAATCGTTGAAGTTGATTCCGCAATCAAAATTAAAAACGGTTAACGATTGAAATTGGGGCTCAATTAATTAACTTGCCAGCAATCAAAACTAATCCCTTTTATTCAGTAAAAAATCGATGAAGTTGATTCCGCAAGTATCAAATCATGCAACTCCGCATAAATTAATAATAACTTTCCCACACTCAAGAAACGGATATCATCCATGAAGTAAATAATAATAATAATTGAAAAAAGAAAGAAAGATATTTTTACCTTAATTTAGATCGAGAAGGATGTTCTTGCTTTAAACAAATTTGGAGAATTGTAAAATGGCACACGTACACGTCCTCTTGCGGGCAGCAGGATAGGCACAGGCAGAGCAGCGACTCTTCTGGATGTGGAAGCTCCGGCGGCCGCACCTCACACACAGCGTGTGTGTCTTGTTTCTACAGGAGAGGGGGAGCAGATGATTTGGGGGTTTATAATATAGGTAGGGCGGTTCTAGTTTTTGGGCTTCTACAATTTGAGCTCGTGACTGCCGTGGGAGAGACTAGAGAGGACGGGAGGAGAGAGCACGGGAGTCCGGAGAGAGCTAAGAGATGGAGGAGTGACGGGAGTCGGGAGGGGAAATACTTGGAATTGGCCTAAACATACAAGGCCCATTTTGGCTTTTGACTATTTTAAAGCCTTAAAATGCCTAAAATACCCTCGTATAAATGGTTTTCAAACAGTCATTCAACTATAAAATAACTCTATTTTAGTCCTTAAAAAATTTTATTTAGGTTTTTTTTTTTTTTTGTAAGAATTAAAATTTAAAAGTTTCACCATCAACTCTTTCCACTTAATTAGGTCCAAAACATTCGATATTGATTTTGTATTTTTGTTCATAATTTTTTGGGTTTTTTTATTTTTTGCATAAACCCCCTTAAACATGGTATCATAGCCATAGAAATCATGGAATTGAAAATACTGGGGTATAGAAACTGGAAGTTGACGAATGAAATAGAGGGATATGCCTTAAAAGAAAATTTGTTGGAAAAATTTTTTTTAATTAAATAAAATAAAGCATATTTAAATCTTAAGCCACCAGGAGAAATAGATTATTTAGTATTTTATGTTCAGTCTTTAAAAGAAAAAAGCTAGTTATCAGGATATCATGAAATATAAAAAGCAATAGATGTGAAAACTACACATGGAAAATAAAACTAAATCTAATACAAAAAGAAATTAATTAATTCCTAGAACATTAAAACCAGAAAAAAGAATAAAATATCTTATGTCTACTTTGCTGGAATACAAATAATACCATAACCTCTGTTTTAAAGAAGGAATAATAGTCCTATAATACTTAATTTTACAAGATGAAAATTAGATGAAAAACTAAAAAAAAAAAAAAAAAAAAAAAAAAAAAAAAAAAAAAATATATAAAATTCAAATTTATTGTTACCCAAGATATTGTGTACATATATATCAAAAATTTAGTGATTTGAGTATCAATCACATGATGGAAAAATTTTATTAAAAAAAAAAAAAAAAAAAAAAAATTTTACTATATATATCAAGGATTATACTGTTATACAAAAAGTAATTATGGAAATATATACATGGAAAAACCGGTTATAGAAATGATGTAAAAATTTATAGATATAGGGAGAAGCATTTCTACCTAGAGAACAAAATATTATGAAGAAATAGAAAATTTTTGAGATAGGACATGATGATGCCATAAGTTTTGATCAACCTTTAATACCAAAACAAATAACTTATAAAGAACATAAATATTATTGGAAGTAGTAGCACTTCAAGACATAAGTAATTTCAAAAATAAAACACAATAAAAATAGTAATGTGTCTATGGAATAAAAGTAAATTTTTTTTAATGAAATAAATGGATAAATGAAAGTAGAATACTTATTGATACGATCAAAATCAAAATCAAAAAAAAAAAAAAAAAAAAAAGGAATTAAAAGAAAAAAGTAGAACTTTATAGTTTTAGAATTTTGAGTGAAAAACTAAACTCTTTGTGATTAATAGGACAATGTGCAACTTAAAACTGGAAGTTTATTATTAACATAGAATGTTATATAGATAATAATATGAACTTTGATGAACATCCAATATTATTATGAAATTCTTTGTTATATAGTTTAGATAATTATAAAATAGAATAAAGAAGGAATTCTTATTATATATCAAGGAATAACTACATATTACCCTAAAGATAAATTGGATAGAGAAATAAAATTTCCAATAAAAAAAAAAAAAAAAAAAAAAAAAAAAAAAAAAAAAATAACTACTTGTGCGTTAATAGATACAGGAGCTGAAATAACTGTATTTAAAGAAGTCTTATTACCAACATGGATGAAAACAAACAAATTTACTCTACAGAATAACTGGAACAAAAGAAGCTTAAAATACAAAAATGCAAATATAGAGGTTATCATAGGATCTAAAATATTAACGTAGAAAACAAAATGTTACCATAATATAAATGATTGTGATGATTATTCTAGGAAAATTTGGATTTTCAATAAAACAAACAAAAAAAAAATATCAAAATATTTATACAATTCAATTAAGAACCCCATGTGGACATTTACTAAAAATTGCTATAGAATTTAAACCATTCAGAATTAGTCAAGCTCAGCTGTGAAAAGAATAGAATTTATACCAAATTACTCAATACTCATAATAACAAGTACACTTGCTCAATAAAAGAACTTTTAGCAAAAATTATACACAAAATAAAAAAAAAAAAAAAAAAAAAAAAAAAAATAACAGCTAAAATAGAATTACTTGAACCTATAATCATTATTAGAGTCAAACCTATTCTCTATAATCAAGAGATAAAGAGAATTTCAACGGTTCAATATTCGGACTTCTTGATCAAAACTTATAAGAAAAAACAATAGCCTCATAGTAGCCCAGCTTTTATGGTTAGAATCATACTAAATAAAAAGAGGAAACCTAGAATGGTATTAAATTATAAAGAACTTATAAAAATACTAAATTTTATGTCTTATTTTACCAAATAAAGAAGTTTTAATAAATATAAAAAAACAGAGAAAATAGTTAATATTATTCATAATTTGATTGTACAATCTGGATTGGCCAAATCAAGCTAAAGAAAATAGTATAACATAACGCATTATGTACCCTCAGGGAACATGTATGATGGATAGTTTATTGCCATTTTGGATTAAAAAATAAAAAAAAAAAAAAAAAAAAAAAAAAAAAAAAAAGTTTTTAAACTTATAATTTTCTTATTGTTTATGTTGAGACATACTTGTTTGTTCAGAAACATATGAATATCATCTTAAACATCTTAGAATCTTTGCTACACTTTGCTCAAAAGAATGTATAATACTTAGTCAGAAAAAGGGAGAAATTAGCAAAAATTAAATTGAATTCTTATGATGATAATACAATAGTGGATGGAAAAATTACAACCTCATATATCAGAAAAAATAATTTTATTTCCTGATAAATTAACAAACAAGCAGCAAATACAGAAACTTTTAGGATGTCTTACTATGTGGCTGAAGGATTTAAGAAAAACTTGAGAAAAAGAATAAATTCAAAATCTATTTAAGCAAGTCAAATAAGTTTAGGATGGAATGAAGAACATACTCCTTTGTGTTAAAATGTAAGCAAATTGTAAAAATTTTACCTAAACTTAGACTCCCTGATGAAAATGATAAGTTGATTGTACAGACAGATGCATCAGATTATATTGGAGTGCTTTATTAACAAACCTATTTAATGAAATTTGTAGATATACTAGTGCAACATTTAATAAATGCTGATAAATTATTTCAACTAATGAAAAAGAGTTATTAGCAGTTTTATTAAAGGAAATAAGATAATTTAACAATGTTTTTGCTACCTAGAGATTTATTGTTCAAACGAACAATACTCAATCTTAATGGATTAAGTCAATAATAAACCCACAATTCACCTCAACATAGAAGATGCATAGATGACAAATGTTATTATCTTTTTATATTTTAAATTTGAATCTTATTAAATGAAAATATAACTTTTTTTTTTTGAATTTAATTATATTTTCAGATTACAAAAAATGGGAAAAGATGAAGTATTTACCAGTGAATTACAAAATCTTTCTCAAGACTTTAATGCAGATTATCTTGCTGTCCAGAGGATCATCTTGATATTCGCAAACTTTTGTGTTATTTAAATCAACCAAGGTTGTTGAGAGTGCAAAAAAGATGAGAAATTAAACAATATAACGAAAAATAGTTGAAAAATTGACAGAATGTTTAGACTTTTTGTAACTTGCAGCCAGGAATACCCTCATTTACAAAAAGGTGAATACAGTTGAAAGGTTAGTCACATCCCATTTCGGTAGATTAATACATCCACCTCAAGTGTAGAATCAAAATTTAAGAGAAATGCCTCCTCTTACCGCTCGCAAGAAGTAAAAAGTCCATAAAAAAGGGTCACAGGACATCATCCGTCAGTATTTACAACTTGTGTTGGAAAAATTTTACCCAGTGGACGAAGGAGCGCCCTCACCTTTTGGAAATATTTATCAAAAGGCACATTGGAACAGTCTACGTTATCAGTGAATTCCACGAAAATAAAAAATCATTCCCCCGTGCCTTAATCACCAAAGGGAATAATTATAACTCATCATGTTAGAAACAATTTACATCCTATGGAGAAGGAGTATTACGAATTCTCAGAATGGATATCTATAATTTCAGAGAAGGACGTTCTCTTTACTTAACAGATCTTCCAACGGCGATTTATCCAAGGATTAGTGCAGTTCAAGTTGCAGATCTTATTATTGTTCGAAAATTATCAACGTTTGGATTCTTAGATCGACTATTCCCCGGAACCGATCTTAAAAGTAACTTGAACACTTTTGACATAGAAATTTGTTAAACCCCTGTGTCAAAAATACAGTGATAAACAACCGGTTGAATTGAGATTCTATACTATCAGTCCTGAGTATAAATAACCAGAATGGTATGGAGAACATCATCTTGTCACTATTCAAAAAATAATGGAGATCCATTCAAGAGATTCCATATTTTTACCTAAAGAGATGCCTACTATCAATAGAAAATGGATGATTTACAGGTGAGCCCTTGGAATCAAATCATTTGCTCCACCATGCCAGTTTTTTCTATTGAGAAAATACATGGTATAATGGAATGAGTATATGGATCCTTATCTGTAGAGGAGACATATCAAGAATTTTAGGAGATAGCTTTGTGAAATCTTGAACGATCAATTCCTTGGGAGTGAGGAATGAATAAAAGAAGCTTGCAGACTGATGGGACACGTCCACAAATAAGGACGATAAGAAAGTTACCTCACCAGACAGCACCATGTGAGCATTAAAGAAAAGAGAAGACATCTGTTAAAGCTGGAATAAAGTTGCCGACACTAGCAGACAAAGTTTTTGATTCTTTCAACGCACTTGAAGAAATTATTGTACTTTTACTTTTTATGGTGTAAATTTTCGATTGGCTATAAGTTTCTCGGTGAAGTGCAAGCCTATCTATAAATAAAGACTCTTCTTACTTGAAGAAGCATGACCAAAAAATCCACAAAAATAGATTTCTCTCCAAATTGATCTTTGTAACCACTTTCTTGAAAGAGCAGAAACCACTCTTCGAGTATCAATCTCTTTACGAAATCTTTGTAACTAGCTTTCCTAGCTCTCATCATATCAATACAATCTTTAAGTTTGAATAAATCTTTTTCATTACGCTTTGAGTGTTTGTTTCTAATGCACATGAGTCCTGTTTTGAGAGTTTTTGGTTGCATATGTGTCCGTTTTGCTTTGATGCTGTTGGACTTTGGCCAACTCTTGTGCCGAAGATGACCCCACAAAAAACAAAAGGAAAAAAACCATATACCATTTTTGCTTCTTTTGCGAGCGTGGTAAGGCCTTATTTTAAGCTATACAGATCTTTAATTGTCTGAAGATTTTTTGAGAAGATTATTATATAAGAATTTTTATAGGATTGTATACTTTGAGGAACTTTTCATAATGGAAACTTACGAATTATATTAGAGAATTGTACTTTTTAGATACACTAATAGTATTGATTATAGTCACAGAATAGAAATTCCAGAAACATATGATAGTTTTACTAGAGGATTAAATTTCATAAAAAGCGATTCTGATATTACCAAATATTTTACAATTGCTTATTTTGGATTAAAAGAAATAATTACTTAAAGACATAATAAAACTTATGATATTTTTTTTGGTTAGATAGTGAAAATAGTGAAAGAACCTTTGAAAATATAGAGCAATATGATAATTATAATAATTATAATATGTTGCTGAATTATTAATGATTTTGATCTCAGTTTTGATGATCAAGAATAAAAGAATTAAAATATTCAGAATCACATAAAAAACTTATAATGAGAAACCTATCTCTAACAATTACACCAATAATCTAGTCCCAAATAGAAAAACCTAACTTGTGTTCTCTGATCGAACCCATGTTGAGGACACTTCCGTAGCATGCTCTTGAATCTGTTCCATGCTTCATCGAACGACTCAGTATCATTTTGGCTAAATATGGATATGTCGTGCCTCATTCTTGCCACCTTGGCTAGTGGGAAGTATTTGGTACAGAATTTGTGAGCTAAGTCATTCCACGTAGTTATACTTGCTACCGGGAGTGAATCGAGCCATTCAAGTGCTTTATCCCGGAGAGTGAGCGGGAACAGCCTCAGTCTGATTGCATCTTATGATATCCCTGGGTACTTAAAATGTTGATACATAACCAAGAAACGGGACACATGTGTATGTGGGTTCTCGTTGGCTGTCCCGTAGAATTGCTGGCCATTCTGAAAGAGCTGAATGACCTTCGTCTTTAGCTGAAAATTCGGCTGCTCGAAAGCTGGGTAGACAATGCTAGATTGGTTTTGAACAACAAACGGTGATAGGAAATCCCTAAGCAAAGCATCCCCACCATCGAGTGCTTCATCATCGGCTAGAGCTGTAGGTGCAACCATCGGTGGTGGTTGTTGATTAGCCATTTGGATTATTTCTTGATTTTCCTGTTGTGCTGCTCTTGCTATTTTCTGTCTTCGATGAAAGGTCCGTTCCATTTCTAAATCAGTTGGGAGTAGTTCACCGCCAACTATCTTCGCATGCACGAGCGAACGATCTGAAGAAGTGAAAAGAGTTAATAGTACCAAGTTCAGCCTGTGTAAATAAACTTAATAGCATAAAATAAAATAAAATGCAACGAAAATGAAAACAAAACACGTTCGAATTAGTGTCTAAATAACAAAAATTAAGTTAATACTCAATCCCCGACAGCGGCGCCAAAAACTTGTTCACGAATATATGTTTCGAATTTAAATCACCGCAAGTGCACGGTTCGTTGACAAGTAATAAAGTGGAAATCCTAGAATTTCGAGTATCGTTCCTACGAGGATTGATTTAACGTGATTATTATTATCTCGACCTTAACCGAATCTATTAAACTCAAGATGATTATTTGTGTGATTTTTGATGAAGCTATAACTACTACGTGAATTAAACTAACTTTATGATTAAATGCAAGAATATGTCGAATGTAAAAGGTTGATGAAATTAATGTATGAAAAAGCGTACTAGGATCCCGAATCACCAAGCAAGTTCACTTTGTAACTCCTATTTCACAATTTGACAACTCGATGAATTGGTTGAAGAATCAATGTTTCTAACTTATTCAATAATCTCTTTCGAGTAGAATTGAACCTATTCTAATATACCATTTGACTATATTTCTATGACAAATGCAATATAAAAGAATGCATGACGTTTTGTAAACACTTAGAGATTCACATAAAGCATAGTGGTATATTTCTATCCCCTATCGGACCTTATGATGATTTATACCTTGTAGAATCTATTTCCCTTCTTTCGAATGCATAAAATAAATCACCCAATCTCATACAACCATTGCGCATATAATTGTAGAGACAAGAAATTGTATATAAATCATTCAACATCCATCAAACGTGTTTAAATATCAAATTGCAAAATAGAAATTAAAAGTTCACAATACGAGGTTCATCGTTCACCTAGTACAATTAAAAACCTAGCCTAGCATGGATAAATTAAAATAACAAAGAAAATATTTAGGAGAAGACATCACCCAATTATTGAATGTAAAGCTTGAAATCTTCGATCTTGGAGTGAAATCCTTCGTCCTTGCCTTCGTTCTCGCTCCAAAAAGGTTGTTTTTCTCTCTAGGAAGGCATAACCCTAGTTTCTGGACGTATTTTAGCTTTTATAGTTGCCCTAAAATCATTACCATACGTGTTGGAGTCGAATAAGGAAACCAGAAAATTCGCGCCGGATTTCTTCCTTGCGGCCGCAAGGAACAACTTTTTTTCCAAAAATTTTCCCTGCATCCTTGCTTGCGGCCGCATGGAAGATTACACCTTGCGGCCGCATGGTACAAACAACTATCACATATCTTCATTTTGGTCCTCCAACTTCGTTATTCTCTTGTTTTGACCTCTTTTGTTCATTCTTGTCCTCCAATCATCCCATGCATTCCTCAATGTATGATTAAGCTTATGTCCGCTCTTGAGTTGGCATCGGGTCATCTTTTGATTATTTACATTTTGGTCCCTGAACTTTTGTTTTCCTTCGTTTTGGCCCATTTTCTCAACTTTTCTTCTAATTTCCACCATAATCTTCATTGTTGCCCTACAAACACAATTCACACAAATTAAGCTCTATTCCGAATGTTTGTCGACTATTATTCATGTTTGTGAACCAAAATAAACGTATAAAAAATGCCCTTATCAGTATGAATGATAAAATTAATTTAATTGAAAAAGGTATAAAAATAATTGAAGAAAAAATTACTAGAGTTGAAATAAGTTATGAAGAGGTAAAAGAAAAATTACAAAATAATTTTATAAGAATAGAAAATCTTTTAAATAGGATAATAGAAAATCTAAATAAAGAAAAACCTTTTAAACCAGATTATATTGAAGAACTTAAAGAAGTAAGAAAGAAAATAGAAAAGTATGAAGAACTAATAGAACTTGATGAAGGATTAAAAAATGATATAGAAAGATTATTAATTGATCTTAGAAAACAGGAAGAAAATCTTACCAAAAAAGAAGAAAAAAGAGAAGAAAAATTAATTATTAAAGAATAATGAATGAAGAAATGTAAAACCTAATATTCGACTTAGAAGATTTAAAAATTTGTGAAGAAATAACTAAAAATCATATGGTTAGAAGAATAGGAGGACCACGAGGAATTAAAAAAGAAGATTTTGGAGAAGCTGGACAATCTAGTACAGCTAGATACGAAGCTGAAATAGATCCTAGAAGATATGTTAATACTAAACTTGATTTTAAAATTAGAAGATAAAATGTATAGAGATCAATTTAAACCAGTATTAAGAGAATCAGGACAAATGAAAATTACAGGATCATATTTATATCTAGATTGCGAATTAGATGTTAGAAAAGCTATTAACGAATGGAGAACTAATATGATAGCACACTTTAATTATAATCGAAGTAATACCGATAATAAAAATAGAACTGAATATTTATTAGCAACTTTCAAAGGAAATGTAGCTAATTGGTATGGAGGATTAGAAGATACAACAAAAGGAATTTGGAAAGATAGTATTGAAGCGGGATTTGGAATTACAATAAATGAAGGAATAAATAGAGTTGCTACAAGAATTTATAGAGAATTTGTAGGAGAAGATTGGGTAAATGAAAGCACTAAAGCTAAAGCAGAAGAAATAGAAGATGCTAAGAATAGAATAGAACATTTACAAATTTGTAATATGTGTTATTTTAATGAATATTGTTGTGAATATAGTAAATATTATTATATAATGTATGGAAATGGAGTAGATAAAGATTATTATAAAGATGTTTTTATTAGAAAATTACCACCACCATGGAATAATTATTTTCAAAATAAGATTAGAGAAAGACAAATTGGAAGAAATGCAGAAGCCCATACTTTAGGACTTATAATAAGAACTATAAAAGATGAAATAAGTTTAATATGTAGCAATCAAATGGTTTATAGACAATCAGGATTTGTACAAGATAGAATTTGTTGTCAAGACACTGAAGTACCGGGTAATTGGGGATGTTATGATTATAGAAAAGGAAAAAGAAAAAGAAAACATAAAAAATATAAAAAATATAAAAAGTTTAAAAGAAAATATTTTAAACCAAAAAGGAAATATTTCAAAAGAAAATATAAATCTTATAATAAAAAATCATTAGATAAAAAAGGATGTAAATGTTGGAATTGTAATGAAGAAGGACATATAAGCACTGAATGTCCAAAAAAGAAAGTTAGAGTACTAATTACCGATTTTGAACAAATTAGAGATGAATGTGAAGAAGTCAACTTTGAATAAATAGAAACTGATGAAGAGATTTTTGAAGAAAAATCAGATTCGGATGAAATATATAGTGAAGAAGAATAGAAATAGAAAAAATAAAACTATTCTAAGTATGGGGACTAATTTTGCAATATAATATCTATTTCATTAAGGGTAAAATTGACGAAAACAAAAATTTTTAAAAGTTGACAGGCAATTTTTAATAATCCCCCAGTCGGGAGAGAGGTTAGAGATGGAGGAGTGGAGAATGAACGAGGGTTATAAATTCTTTCTTTTTCATTTCATATTAAAAAAACACTTAACGAACGTTGCGAAATGTAAGATTTTTCACACCGTTTATCAAACGTTGCGAAAAGTGACCTTTCATAATGTTTACCAAACGTTGCGAAATGTAAGACTTTTCGCAACGTTTGACAAACGTTGCTAAATGTCAAACGTTGCTAAAGGTGACATTTAGTAACGTTTGATAAACGTTGCTAAAGGTAATACCTTCAGCAATACTCAATAAATGTTGCTAAAGATGTCTACCGCAACATTTTTCTAAAAAACGTTGTCAAAACTCATTTTTATTAACCAATGTCAATATTCACTTACTAAAATATTACCAAAAGGGTCTCGTGGTAACATTTGTTAATAAATGTTGCATTTTTAATGTTGCAAATGACTATTTTTGTTGTAGTGAATTCCTATTATACTAAGAGAATTAATACAATTAAGAGTCTAATATAAGAGGAATTCTAATATAATAGGTCTAAAAAATAATGGAATATTTGAGTTGGAGCATGAGAGAAAAAACTGTCAAAATCACAAAACTTCTCCTTGTTCGTCTTGGACTCTTTCAAGTCATACTAACAACTCCCAATTAAATTCCCATTAGAATTCGGGTTACATCCTAATTCTAACAAATTCCCACCTCGACACAAATTCCATTGTAAGGAATAGAATTTAACTCTTAAAAAAAAAAATAAAAATAAATAATAATAATAATAATAATTCTCCTACAAAACTTTGTACCAAAATTTGGTAATAAAAGAAATTCTCCACCTCATCCACAAAGTCCAACTAAAGTAAATTAAATAACTGAATATCAACTGAATCCAATCACTACTTAACAGATTACCATGGGCGACAAGTCACTTGAATTATCACCACAAGCAACAAGATAATAAATAACTCAATAATTACCAAATAGGGCATGCACATACCCTGTAACAAAATCAACATAACTAACTGGTTCAGTAAAGATTCTTCACCAGACTCAATACCTTCATCCACACTTAAAGCATAAGCAACTAAATCAACTTTTCTATACTTTTTGTAGAGGCCTAATATCTCTCATGGGTTTGTCTCTAACAATTGAATGCTGTAGCACCCTGGTAGTGGTGGCGACAAAGCGGCATTACTCATAATTTCTGAATTTGACTGAGACGTATTCTTTAATATAGACCGTAAACTAAGCTTCAATTGTATTGTAAAAAATTTGAAGTCCATTTGAGTGCCTAATTTTTGCTGATTGGTATTAAAAGATTCTGTAGACCTTGCAAGACATATAATTGGAACTTTCTCTATCATTTTATAACAATATGAATACCTTTATTTACCTTCAGGACTCCACATTCACCATTGTATTTGTATCTCTTTGAATCAAGAGTACTGAAGGAGATACAATTTCTCTTCAAATTTGGAAAATGTTTCACATCATCAAGTATCTTGACACTTCCATCAAACATCTTAATTCCGACTCTTCAAATACCGTCTTACAAGATTCATTATTTCTCATCATCACAACACGTTTAGAAAATCAATCCTGATTATGACACATATGAAACGTGTAGAAGCTATATCAAGAATTCAAACCTCATCAGATTTGAAGTCACCGCAAAAAAAATATCCAAAGTTTCTCCATCAATGTAGCAATCTTCTGCAATACTGACTTTACTGAAGTTTCTGGTTTTTTTTTCCTTCCAATTTGTAGCAACTGATTTATCCTTATTCAGTAACTTATAACAATTATTCTTAATGGATCATTTTTTTCTTACAATAATTACAGATTTTATTACTATCATTAGACCTTAAGCTGCCCCTCACATGACGACCATAAACGGTAATGCCGCTTCTATGAGCCTCAGATCCAACAAGATATTTCATCTTCTCTTTTAAAAATAGAGCAACATATATTTTTTCAATGGTAAGAGTATCACGACAGTATAAGATCGTGTATTTAAAAAATATATATGAAACGGGAAACGAGCACAATAAAATCAACCCTAAATCTTGTTCATCACACTTTTCAAATTAGCAGCAATTTCCTTAAAAACAGTTAGGTGATCATCCTGTAATGTACCTTTTGTCATAAGATGAGAATGTAATTGCTACTTCAAATGCAATTTGTTGGTCAGACTTTTCATAATTCATATTTGCTCCAATTTCAATTATAATGAAGCGATAGTTTTATCCTTCAAAACGTCCCGAAGAATATGATTTGAAAAATGAAGATGAATATGAGATAGGGCCTTCGATCCTTCCATTGTTTCTCCTCTAACGCCCAAGTTGATGACATCTTCTCAAATCCCAACAAAGCACCACCCAAATCTATCTGAACGAGCACTGCTTGCATTTTCACCTACTATAGCGAAAACTTTGTGTTGTGATCCAAAAGCGAAATATTATATTTCATTGTTGCTAATGGTTTGCAAAATTTCATACATTTTATCACTTTTTGAATTTAAACTTTAGTCCAATTTGATTTATTTTTTGTCAGTTTTAGACTTCATTGTGGTCATTTAAATATTATTTCAGAATAGAAGAAAAGGAAGACCCAAATATTAACAGCCCACCTTGTTGGAGAATAAAACCCAATTGCTATGAATGCCCAACAATCAACTCATCAGGAGGTTGCCTAGAGTTGACGGACTCTCTCATCTAAATGAAGATAGAGCCGAAGAAGAAAGCAACTGGAAGAGGCGGTTGTGGGAGATAACAACAAGAGACAAGAAATCGGGAGAAAGAAGAAGATAAGAGAATTTGAAATCAAAGAAGAGAAAAAAGGGCTGCTGAAATTAAAAGAAAAAAAGCTGCATTGGTGATATATACCTACTCACAGAAGAAGCAGATCAACTGGGAGAGAAAACTGGAAAAACTGAGGGCTGAAATAGAGATAGCAAAGCAGGAAAAGTTATTCTTGGCTTGTGTTGCAGAATTTTCACGAAGTGGCAGATTCATCAAGAGCCAACCATTATCTTCCTGTTTGATTTTCTTATTCCAGCCAACCTTTACTTTATCCTGTTTGATTTTCGTATTCTAGCAACTAAGATCATGTTGATTTGGTATATATTGAGTTTAATTTCCAGCATGAACTAAGTTTCTTTTACTTCTAGGAAAATGATGTAATCTAGTTTCGACTATGCTTGCTTTTCTATGCTAAACTGAAGTAATTTCCAATTGTGTTTGTCTGATTTATTCCTTGCTTATTGCTTCTAATTAACCAGCCATTAATTAGATGATTTGGATCTTGTGATTTGCTTTCGAAAGAGGGAAATATAAGATAGACCATTGGGTAATTCAGCATAGGTAATTATAAGATTGAAAGACTTATAATAACATGTATAGTGTTAAGAGACAAATTACTGGACTTAATGCTTTCTTGTTCTATTAATTGCATACTCTTGTGTAAACTAATGTTCAAGAATTGATCCAATTGTCCATCGAAAGAAGCTTTTGGATGGTTTAGAAGGTCCTGCTAACAGGCGTAGAATGTTACTCTCTTTTAGTTAGAAAAAAAAAAACATAGTGAGGGACTAGGTGAAATCGGTTTCCTAGAAGTTCTTTTTTCTCATTGATTCTTCCATCAAACAATTCTTTAGTTTTCCTTATTTGGCTATTATTTTAGGGATTAATCTTGTTGTACCAAATATTTTACCAAATATTTTACCAACTTGACACGTGGCCGCCCCCTGTTGGAGGGGCGGCTAGTGTAAAAGATTTGGTAAGTGTAGCATAGTCCTTATTTTAGTTTGCAATTACAACCAATTTTAGTGACTTTTCTAGATAAAGCTTAGATTAGTATAATTTCGATACTTGTCATAAGTGAGTTATCAATCCCTAAGGATGACACTTTTCTCATCACTTTAATATAAAATTACGATACCGTGCACTTACAATTTTGCATCGATCAGTTGCTATCACAAAAAAATCAAATCTCGAATTGAGTTGATCGAGTCTGGCCTAAAACAAAATTGAACCGACTTTCCTAAAAATTGTCGATCCTTGGTTTTGATCCCACTTGTTAGAAAATTAGTGATAACTCTAATATCACTTGTTAGAAATTGAGCCAATAGTTATGAATATTAAAGACGAGATAATATGCAAGATAAAATTAACGATCACAAAAACATAAGATTTATGTGGAAAGACATGAAAAATTAGGGGTAGGAAAGGAGAATTCACTCATTCAATAATGGAGGATTATGAAGGATCTCTCTAGACCAAACTAATAAGTTGACAATGAATCAATCTCAATATTTTGTACACCACATATTTATAATCAAAGAATCTTTAATACTCTAAGATAATATAATACAATGAAGAGTCTAATATAAGGTAGAATCCCAATATAATATGTCTAACAAATAATAGAGTATTTGAGTTGGAATATGAGAGGAAAATTGTTAAAATTGTTAAACGTTCTCATTATCTGTCTTGAACTAATTCAAGACGTCTTCAAGTTATGCTACCAACTCTCAATAGAATCCCAATTAAATTTCCATCAGAATTCGGTTTACACTCAAATTCTAACATAATCTCTTATCTCAACCTTTTTCTTGTAAATCGAAGGCTATACTTTGTTTTATTTCGATTGTATTACAACTTACATGACATAATGATTTACAAATACATAATGTGATGAGATATGATTGAATTAAATTTTTTTCAACCATAAAAGAAATACTTCCTCACTCTCTTTGGACACCTTATCTATATGCAAATCATTATATAATTCTATTATATATCAGTAACATTATTCATTTTATTTTAGTCTAGAGAAATATGTAAGATTACAATTCAAATATATATCATCTTCCTTGCATGATTCGAAGTGTCTTTTTCATGACCAAACGTAGTCTTTATTAAATATAGGATATTTACACGTGGAAACTTGTGTGTCACTTATTAATTAGTAGTTAATATATTATTGAAGTAATCTAAACTATTGTAATTAAACAATTGAATAATTACAAACGGTTAAGCCGACCGTCTCTAATCAACTACCAAAATAATCCTTTTTAAATCATTTGATTACAAGTGGGATTATCAGATAAGATTCTTTTTTCAATAATCACGAATCATGGTATGGCAGATATACTATGGTTTTCAAATTTCTTTATTACTTTATGTATATTCTAAAATGCCTTTACAACATTTCTTATGATTTTACGCTATATTTGATGCAACGTAAAGATCGAGAAAATGAAAGAAGAAATGACTTAACACCCAACAAAATACTCTCACGAAATTACTTAAAAGTGACGTCACCAACATAAAATCATTTCGACATGCAGAAATTAGTCCATCTTGAAATTCCTTAAATTTCGCATCTTCAACCATTGTTTTTTGAAGAGTCTTTTGCACCAAGGCCCATACCACCCCTCCACAGTATAAATCCTAGAAATCTTGTCAAATACGTTTGATCAATGATAGTTATAGGTAAAAAAAAAAAAAAAAAAAAAAAAGCACTTGAATCTGTTGATTCACTTCAAAACTTTAGAACAGTGTGTGAAATTTTTTATTCTTTTTTACAGATGTCCAGATCAATTAACATCTACTTTGTTTCAAAATCACTAGATCCAAATCAGTGTGATCGTGAATGGTGCTGACAAGAGAAAGTAATTAAGAAAACAGACAAAAAAAATCAAGATGGGAAAAAAAAAAAAACAAATTTCAGCCACTGATTCTTAGGGACGTGTAGAATTTCTGCTTACAATCAAGAACTTGAGGACGAGAATGAGTAAACGATTTTGACTGAGACTCTCAAGAGTATGACGTGGCGATCAATTAGGTGATTGATTGTGTAAGAAAGTTAACAAGTAATACATAGGACAAAATATGAGGAAATTATATACTTTTGAATACAAAAGGATTATCCCACTTCTCTTTCTAATAAGTTTCTTCCCTCTTGTTCCCCATTTTTTGTTTTATGGGCTCTCTGTTCTTCTCTGTAGTTAAGACAACTATATTGTTTATCTAATTGTATGAATATATTTCCATACAGATACATATATAGATAGAGAGAGAAGGCATGGGGTGTTTTCCTTGCTCAGCAGAACAATCAAGTAGGAAATCAGAGGAAAAGAGAAAAAATAACTGCAACTACAATCAGGGTAGAAGAGATGATCAAACAAGATCAAATACAGGTATCCAATTTTATATTTTATGAAATTTATTAATTAAATGTAAACTTTTGGTGTATATATATAAAACATGTTTTTTTTGGTTCTTTTTTGTTCTTTTGTTTTTTTTTTGGTGCATTCTGGAATTCTGAATGTGGGTTTATAGTCTATAGATATATTTTTTTCCCTCAAAACATATTTAAATTTTTTTTTTTTGTTAGTTTTCTTGATTGTCTCTTTGACTCGTTCATTTTTTCATCTTCATCTGTAGCTGTGGCTTTCTGTTTGGGTATTGTTTTTTATTGATCTTACAGTAGAACGTAATTTTTCTGTCTCTTCGAACTTTTTTCCATGATCTTGTACAAAGATATAAAGATTGGTGTCTTTTGTTTGAAATTTTGATATGATCCTATATATATATATTCACTTATCTATGAATTTGTGTGTAGATGTGAAGGTTGTTGCTGTCATTGAAGATTTCTGAATTTTGTTTGAAGGTTTTAGATAGGCTGACTTTGTTAGTGTGAGAGAGAGTGTGTGTGTGTGTAAGTTCATGTTTCTATAGATTTTAGATACTTTTCGTATTCTTCAAGTTCGCGGAGACTAAAACGTATGGGGGATGGGGGGTCAACAAATTCTATGATTGGGGGACCGGAGTTGACTGTGGTTATCTTTACTCCTTTCGATTTGAATCACGTTGGAATCAATTCGCGGTTCACATGTGCTCTG
Source organism: Fraxinus excelsior (assembly GCA_019097785.1). NCBI lineage: Eukaryota > Viridiplantae > Streptophyta > Magnoliopsida > Lamiales > Oleaceae > Fraxinus > Fraxinus excelsior. The sequence goes on from CM032643.1 coordinate 14,276,376, forward strand.
TCATTTCCAATTTGTTGTTCAATAGTTTATCACTTTCATATTTTTAATTTTCTCCTTATCTGTTGTGCGGTTTAGATGCATTGAAGGCGAGCTCAGATAACGGTGTGAAGGAGACATCCAAAGGCATAAATAAGTCTGCAGTTGAAAAGAAGATGGATGCTAGTAGCAGCCCTTCTCACGATATAGAGATAAATGGTATTAATGCACGGAAATTTTTTTTTGCTGAATTGGAGGCTGCAACAAAGAATTTCACGAAAGATTATGTTCTGGGTGAGGGAGGTTTCGGAAAAGTCTATAAAGGTCATATTGATGATGCTAAACAGGTCAATGAAATTCCTTTGATACTATTTAATTTCTGTGCTGCTAGTGAAAGTAGTATTTTGTGTCTTTGTTTCTTGTGATTATATTGCCTCATTTGTTGTCGGGTTGTCTTCGAGTGAGATGCTCAATTTACAATTACGTTGTGGAAGATGTGAAATTTGTTGACGCTTTTATGCAGATTGTAGCAATCAAGAAACTCGACCTCAATGGACGTCAAGGGATTAGGGAATTTGCAGTCGAAGTGTTGACATTAAGTAGAGCCGACCACCCTAATCTTGTTAAATTAATTGGTTACTGTGTTGAAGGAGATCAACGGCTATTAGTCTATGAATACATGCCGCTAGGTTCGCTTGAGGACCATTTATATGGTATGTCATGGACAGAAACTTGTTTTCATTTCATGCCTTCTTTCTTTTCGCTTCATAGGTTGCTTTCGTTCTTTTCTTATCCTTGTAGTGCATGTTTGGTACACAGAAATGCATAGGACTGGACTACATAATAAACAAGACTACCCCTTTCTTATTATTGTCTAATACTATCTAATCTTCCGTACCAAACATGTCACTAATGTCCTATTTTCCCCTATTTTCGAGAAAAAAGTTGTTGGTTTTACTTGCTATACTTTATATTTGCAGACCCACATCCCAATAAAATATCACTTGATTGGAATATAAGAATGAAAATAGCAGCTGGTACAGCAAAAGGCTTAGAGTACTTGCATGACAAGATTAAACCACCTATTATATATCGTGATCTGAAATGCTCTAACATTTTGCTTGGGAAAGGATATCATCCTAAATTATCTGATTTCGGTTTGGCAAAAGTGGGCCCCTCTGGAGATCAGACACATGTTTCGACCAGAGTAATGGGCACTTACGGTTACTGTGCACCAGAATACGCAATGACGGGAAAACTGACATTCAAATCAGATATATACAGCTTCGGGGTTGTTCTTTTGGAGATAATCACGGGCAGGAAAGCCATTGATAATACACAGAGTGGTGTCGAGCAGAATCTGGTTGCATGGGTAAGATATTTTTTTTACTATTTTCTTCAGATGAAAGAAATTTTTATTTCTGTCTCTTGCCAGTTAATTTGTTTTTATGTTTGACCGTGGAAAGAAATAGCTCGCATTAGAACAGATAGGGGTCCTTTCCTCTTACAACTTAAGGCTGTGGAGGCACTTAATGTCTGACTTTAGGCATTTCAAAGAAGCAACTAAAGACCCCATGCAGGGTTGGGAACCTTGAGGTTGGCATTGGGCCAGGAGGGCCCACATTGGGTGCATACGATAGTTTCTATTTCTTCAGCCTATACTAATCATGGTACAACACTTCTAGACTGACTAAGCTATTGATCCGATCACTCCAAAAGCCTCGTATAAATGGAAGTGTGAAGAAAAGAAAAGACAAAAGAGAAATAAGGCCAAAGAATATTGCATAAAGCATTGGATACCCTTCATGTGCACCCCCAGTCTCATATCAACTGCAGCTGCTGCATCGAGAGAACCATTTTGGTAAACATCGATAGCCAGATGGATTTGCGTAAATTGGAGAAACCCCAGCCTCATGACCAACTTTCTTTAAGTTTCACAAGACAAAATGTGCTTCATAAGTGAATATCAAGACTTTGATGGATGAACTCTTTAATAAGTGATTTGTCTCTATGTTGTCCTGGAAATCGGGGCAGATAATCCCTAATAAACATGTAGCAAGTGACTATTCTGTTGTAATGCAAATGGATTATTCATATATACTATCTTGGCTCACTTGACCAACCTCATATCTCAAGTCAATGGACCCTGTGGCAAGGTTAGAACTCACAGCAAATGCACTTGAGTTCCTTTCTGGGTGTAGTAATGTGTGTCTAGCAAATAATAGGCTTTGGATATTGTATTAGTTGGCTGCCTTACGAACTGATTGTAGAAAAGGGCAGGATGCTCTGATTTTCTCAACAAATCCTCAATTCCTGTATTGACCATTTTGGCATCTACAATGGTGTATATGTTTTGCATGTGAAGTTTTTTCTGATATCTAAATAGCTGAAAGAACTACTTATGCTCTATGACTTTATATTTGTTATGAAGATATGGTAATTTACATGAATGAGGAAATTAACTTTACAGGTTGGAACAAAAATGTCTATGGATTAGCTAGCTCAATGAAACTATTATATCTTTGATGGTACTTGTTAACTTTAATATTTTATACCCAAATGACGATACTATATTTGCATATGTTGAATAGGGATAAAAAAAACTTCCCCTGAAGCATGATTCTACAGGCATGGTTAGCAACCTTTTATTTCATTTTTTAACTATAGCCAGTTGCCTTCCTAGGTAGTTTTGATGCTTCTTTTTTATTCTAATGATAAAGTATTATATGTTGGTGTGTTCCAGGGATGCTAATATTTTTCTATTTGGTTCTCCTTGGATATGTAAGCACAATGTGTATGAAAAAATTCTACTTCAGAGGTGTTAGTCTTATATTTGCACTCAATATTTTCACGTTTAGTTGTTCCCCGCAAAACTTTTACTTGGGCAGGCATGGGAGTTGCAATACCCTGCAAACTTCAATTTTTCTAATTGCCTAAGAGATGTTACTAGGTTACCTTAAGTTTCTTCACGTGTATGCGTTCATTATGTTGCAATAAGGATTTCAAAAATAAAATGTGCCTATGAAGGCAATTTTCCTTCTTTATTGATGAAACACACTTCAAGAATGCATGAGGTTGACCAATCTCTTCTACAAGGCTTATTCATAAAGTACCCATGTTTGTTTGCAGGCTCAACCATTATTCAAGGATAGAAAGAAATTCCACCTAATGGCTGACCCCACTCTCGATGGTCAATATCCTAAAAGAGGCTTATACCAAGCCCTTGCAATTGCTGCAATGTGCATCCAGGAGAAACCTAAAATGCGGCCTCTAATTTCCGAAGTCGTTACAGCATTGGAATATCTTGCCTCCCGGACATATGATCCTGATGACTGTTCGACCCAGGAACAGCGAAGGAGACAATCTACTCATCAACTTAAAAAAGATGATGAACAGATCTCTGGAACCAAGTCGGAGTACTAATTTAAGTGGATCCTAATTTTTCTTGTGGCGTGCCATCAGTTTTTGTGCAACACCTGGTAATGGCTGATGCTTTATATCATTATTACTACAGAAATTTTAAGTTTTTGTTTCTGCTTTTCCACCCTATACCCATTGCTCTTCGTCCTCTGTTTATGTGAGTTAAGGTAATGTTTGTAATAACTCTTGCTATTAGGAACCCAAAACAGTTAAGAAAGAAAGGTAGTTGCATTATGCCATAAATGCTTTTGTTCATTTATAGACATCCTAGTATCCAGAAGGAAATGCTTGAATATATGTAACTGAATGCTAGAGGGCTAAGTACTAGCATTTTTCGATAATGAGAATTTATAAGAAATTTGCTCGACTAACATGATCGGTAAAAGCTGCAGAGCCATGGTTAGTGTTGAGTATTCCCCTGTTCATACATGTTATGGGTTTTTTAGTTGTATGTGCACAGTAGAATTTTTTTTATGGATTCCTTTTCAGATCACATTACCAAGATTGTTATTGAGCAGTTAATCTTAATTCTTGTTATATTTATGTACATAGGAACAAAAGGAAGAAATCTATTTTTATACATTTTTGTTTCCATCTTGCTTAATTAGTATTCCTAGATGAATTCGGAAGCAGCAGGATATGTGAGTTCAACATTATGTCAGTGGGAAAAACTTCTAGTATTCCCAGTATATGGAGTATTCATTACTTCCTGCCACTGTTTAATCGACATGTGTATTAAATAATGGAGACTCACTATTTAATTGGGAACAAGATATACGCATGTCAATTAAATAGTGCCAGGGTACTTAATTTCATAATCCGAGGGTACTAGAGATTTTCTAATGTCAATGTTAGTGGAACCATCTTTCTATTGCAACTTCAATCTCAAGATGCTTTTGAGCCCAAACATAGGATATAACTAGCTAAAACGGTTCACCATCTCTCATTTACAATGTAAATGAAATCATGATTTAATTCTATTCAGTGACATTGCAAAATTGATTCATTTCTGAATGTACCTGTGATGTGCTTTCTGTGTTCAGAGAGATGAAAACATTTGAACTTCTGTGCTGATTTCCTTGAATAAGATCCTTGCCGTTGACAGTTAGCTCTTACGTTGCCCAAGACTCCCCAGGAGGCGACGAAGGAGTGAAAAGAGTATCAGGTCGACTGTTGCCACTACAATTCGTTAACCTCACCTGCTCTGCAGTTCCCGACCCATAAGTACAGAGCCGAGTTCTTTTTTAAAGGTAAAACTCTACAACCGTCTCTCCTTGGTGACTGCAAACACAGAAATGGATTCAGTCAATTGCAATGAAAATTAGTTCTTGGTATTGTATTGTCCAAAAGAAAAGATTCATTTGCAAGTGCTGAATTTACCCTCTTCCAACGGCTTCTATCAGGCCTTTTCAAGACAACAATGGAATCGAGTTTTTCAGGGGGGTCACTTTTCCACGTGCAGTACTGATGTGATTCCTTGTCACGCTTGTAAACACCAATTATTTGTCTCCTCTTTTCATCGTATTTTGTTGTGTTCATGTAATACAAGAAAGGCTTCTAGCAAGGGTGCTTGCTCACAGGCCTCGTATTGAATGCATATGCTGTGTACAGCTCTTCGATACCAGTTGAGAAATGTTCATGTTGGCATTTCCAGCTCTCTCGGGGAAATGATTCCTCGAATGATTTGAACCATGAAGCCCCACGAGACAGAGATCGACCAGTACCGTTGCTTATCGTAGCAGATAGATTGCTGGATTATGCTGGAGGAATCCTGCTCGACGGATTCAAACAGGTTTTTGAGGCCTTGAACTCGAGTTTTGCCTGGAAATATTGGATCCACTACATCAAGATGGTGAAGTGACACCAATGGAGTCACTGGGTGAGCTCCCAAGAGGCCTAATAGGTTTCCATACACATCATACTGCATTACAATAGAACAATAATTACTGTACTTGCAATACTAGGTCTGAGATTCCTTGTAAATAAAGAGAGCACACTCTGTTCAGTTCATGCATTGGCATTGAAGAAATAATGACTATAATCAAAGCAATATGATTGCCAACTATAATTTTACACCTTTGTTCTTGGATTGTCTGAACATTGATTATAATGACCAGGGGGATCTAAGAGCATGTTTGACTTGGTTTATATGCTAAAAAAGAAGCCAAAAAAGGGCTTTATCTGACAGTAAGCCTCTTCGTGCTGTGGAAAAAAAGTAGAAAAGAAGCCTTTTTAAAAATAAGCCAACCAAACATGACTCAGTATATACTTTAAAAGGGTATGTTCACCATATTTAAGAGGTCTTTTGTCAGTAAACAGCTAAAGGCTGAGCCAATATGACCCAGACTGAAGGCACCTAAAAATCTAACTCATAAGAAACTTGTCAGTGTGGAAATTTTACAGCTTGTTTATAAAACTTTTGGTTCAAATACATTTGTTATAGAAGTAGTAAATGCCTTGTGTTTGGGGTTAAGTTTATCACAGGATAAAAATGAAGAAAGGGAAAAGGGCTTACCAGATGCACATGGGCCGGCCAGCATGATGGATGACTGGAGAGCTGTAGAGGTGGAAGGCAAATTGTATTGATAATCATTTAAGTATGAAGGTGGATGTTTTTGGCGACTAGATTTTCTGGTAATAGGTTGGGGAACATGTAGAATAGACTCTGGTGAAGAAGTGGAAGGAAGGGAACAACTGGTTTTTTCTAGTGGGATATCTACAGCTTGTCCTTTGCTGATGTCTGAGGATTGATTTATATGTGAGGTGGGGTAACAATAAAGATCAGAGGAGGGTTCAGGGATTGGAAAAATGTGTGGATCATCTGGGGAATGAGGTGAAGAGTTTTTATAAGGAAACAAGAATTCATGAAATATGACATTTCGACTAGTAAAAGATCTGTGATTTTGAAGGTCATAGACTTTATATCCTTAGGAACCAAGTGGATAGCGAAGGAAAATGCATCTTGATGCACGAGGGGAAAATTTGTTTCTATTATTAGTGAGAGTTCTAGCAAAGCATAAACATCCAAATGTTCAAAGATGAGCATAGCTTGGTGGTTTTTGGAAGAGCATTTCATAAGGGGTCTTATTGCCAAGGAGTGGAGAAGGAATTCTGCTCATGATATGAACTGCAGTGAGAATGCAGTCACTCCAGAAAATGAGGCACGTTTGATTGGAAAATAAGTGCCCTAGCAATTTGTAGAATAAATTGGTGTTTTCTTTCCACAGTACCATTTTGCTGTGGGGATTCAACACAGCTTTTCTGGTGGATAATGCCATGTGAATTATAAAAATCAGTCATGAGGAATTCAGCTCCATTATCAGTTCGAAAAGCCTTAATTTTGGTGTTGAATTGTGTGATGGCCATTTGATGAAATTTCTTTATAAGGTTACGGGTTTCAGCTTTTGATTGCATCATGTAAACCCAAGTGCATTTGGAATAATCATCAACTATGGTAAGGAAAAATCTGTAACCATCACAGGAAGGAACTTGAAATGGACCCCATATATCACAATGAACTAAATAAAAAATTCCATTTGAAACTGAATTGCTAATTGGAAATGGTAATCTCTTTTGCTTTGCTAAAGGACAAATCTCACATTTATTCAAATTTTTACAAGAAATCTGGGATGAAATATAAGGAATCTTGGACGCTCTGATATTGGAAATGCGTCCAAGTCTACAATGCCAAAGATTGAAATTGACAGAGGCTGCGACATGTGCTGTGGAACAATTGGAAGTAGGTGAATATATAATTTCGTTTTGGGGATGAATAAGATGATATAGTCCATCCTTTTCTCTAGCAAAACCAGTCATCCTCTTGCTGGCCAGGTCCTGTATAAAGCAATGGGAGGCAGAGAAAGTCGCAAGGATATTGGAAGTTCTAGTTAGTTTAGATACTGATAATAGATTGAAAGAAAATGAAGGTAAACATAAGACTTTTTCAAGAAGTAGATTTTCAGAAATTTTCACTTTTCCAATATGGCTAACTGGGACAGACTTTCCATTTGGTAAATTGACCTTTGTAGTTGTGGTGGAATCAAGGGAAGATAGGAATGTGGGTGAGCAAACCACATGGTCTGTGGCCCCGGTATCAATTATCCAGGTGAAAGTTTTGGGTTTGGAGAAAATTGAATTACAAAGGGATCTATACCTGTAGTAATGGTGGCTTCTGTTTGAGTGGTCAAGTTAGATGGCTGAGAGCATGCCTGCTGAGTTTTAGCAAAAGCCAAGAATTGTTTATAGAGGTCCTGATTAAACGAAACACTTGATCCCTCATTCTCTGCTGACTGGTCTCCGTTCACAGCATGTGCAGTAGGGTTATTCACCAAGGCCTTTGATCCCTTAGATCCTCTCCAGCCAGGGAGGAATCCTATAAGATGAAAGTACTTATCTACAGTGATCGTTCACAGCATGAGTGCATTTTGGTTTCTGTTTATCCTTCCAGGGTGGAGGTCTACTGATTGATTTATATGGCTGCCTTGTTGTCATTGCTGCTGATTCTAAGGCTGAATAATTCTGCAGGTCCCTTTGACTCTCTTCTTGAAGCATAAGGGCATAGACTCGAGCCAATGATGGGAGTGGTGAAGTGAGCAGCAGCTGGTTTCGTAGTGTGGAGTAGGATTCATTTAATACTACTAGAAATTTCATCACTGCATCTACTTGCTGGGTATCTGATATGGTTTTCAATATTCACAAGTGCAGTTGGATAAAATCCCGCAGCTACATTTTTGGCAAAGATCTGTAGCTTATGTATTCTTCCCAAATAGACTTGAATGTATTGTAATACATGGTGAGACTTTGTGATCCTTGTGAAATAGCACTCAAGACATTTTTGTAGATGGTACACTCTAGGTCTATTGCTTCTACTGTATCTAACTTTTAATTCATTCCACACTTCATATGCAGATGAGGTATACAACAGACTTAGGCGAATTTCCTTGCTGATTGAATTCAACAACCATGAAAGAACCAAATTGTTTGCTCTAATACAGGAATTATATGTAGTACCTGATGGTGGAATTGGGGATTTCAAAGTTCCATCAATGAACCCAGACTTATTTTTCACACTCAATGCCATAGATATTTCACGGCTCCAAGATGTGTAATTATCTCCACTGAAAATCTCTGAAACAATTAGTGCACCAGGATTATCATTTGGGTGCAGATAGTATTGACTGGTTGGATCATCAGCCGGGTTGTCCTAAGTGAATTGTTGATGATAGATGAAAAAATTTCTGCTAAAGCTCTGATACCATGTTAAATTCATCAACTAATCATACTAGAACCCTGCAATTATATGTGCAGGAAATGAACGAACAGAGGAAGAAGACAGAAATTTCTATTGATCAAGCTTGAAAAATATTTGAATTACACCCCAGGTATTTATAGACGATCAGCCTAACTAACTAACTGTCTAATTACCTAACTAACAACCTGAATTAACTTTTAACAAACTAACAGAATTAACAGAAGTTGAGCTGGAGCTTTCTTCACTGCCAGCTGGTTTCTTCTGCTGATTTTCTGTGTCGTAAGAGGCTGCTCTTTTTTCTTACCTTCATCAGAAGAGCTGTTGGCAGGCGGAGGAACAACAGTCTGAAGATTTTCTTTCGCAGATACATCTGAAGTTTGTAAAGAACATTTGGGATATTCGTCCTTACGAAGAATGAACTTGGAAGAGTAGAGTGCGTAGACTGTTAACATAGTGATAAACAAGCAGGTGACCGTGTTTCTGAGGCTGCCCATTGGCTGTGCTGGGCGTTGAGAAGAACCGCTTATTTGATCTCTGCAGCAAAAGTAAGTTTTTGTTCACAAAATTAATCTACTAATTTGATCAAAATGATTGATGGAAAGGGAGCTTCAACTGAGCCATGATCGGATCTCAATGGAAATGGTAAGAGAAGAAAACGTTAGTTAAGAGACGAACGAAGGGAAAGGCGGGTACGGCTCTAATCCAAAAAAAGATCAATCAATACTTCTTAATATTAAGCGCCTGTTCGGTTCATTTAATTTTTTTTTATTAAAATTTAAGTCAAAGTTAGATCAACAACTTTTTAATCATTAAGGGAAGGCCAAAAAACTTCGTAGTGTGCATTTTTTCCTAGAACCAATTAGAACCGGTTGGTTCGGCTCCAGTTCCTCTACAAAATGAGTTGATTTTGAAACTATACATCGAGTACCGATTGATTTAGGTCTGATTCTCAGTAGTGCCTTGAGAACTATAAACGAATTCGGTTATTCTTAGTTTTTTTTTTTTTTAACTTGCACAAAGACGTCCTAAATCTTTAATCACTAGACCTCAAAATTATCTAATGTTAAAATTCCATTTTACACACTCTTCTTCTTCTTCTTCTTTATAAGGTAATCGAAATTCAAGTGTAAATAATTTTATAAATTCACAATTTTAATTCAACACAATAGAAAAATATATTTTTAGTTCAATATTTCATAAGAATTCAAATTTATCGTTGTTTTGAAAGTGGCAGGCTATCAAGAATTACGATCCTTAAGAATTATTGAAAATAATGAGGCTATTTTTATATGAATTTTCGTAAAAATTAGTCACTGTTTGGCTCCCACGTTAAATTATAATTCATTTTTCTCACTTCTTATCATCTACACATTCTCCAATAATATACTATTACACACACTCAAAAACTTTTCCTTCTTTTTTAAACATACATTCTTCAAAAAATTAATATTCATCTTATTATAATTTGGAATAATGGGGCCAAACAGGCGCTTAATTTTTGACCGAGATTACCATTTATGTTGTACTTAATAGTTTTATCATTTTTTAGCCTTTATAAATTGATCTTGAACTTCGGAGTGAAATTTGTTTGTTACCTTGTTTAATAGATATTTTATATTGTTAGATCACATGGACAAGTGGTTTCATACTCTATTTTGCTATTTTCAATTTGACAAGAATTTTCTTAATTTATTTTCAATATAAAGAACCAGACCAGATCGAATTAGAACCCGTTGGTTCGATTCCAATTTGGTTCTATAGTTCGATATGGAACCGATTGTATCATTTATAAGATTTTCACTAGTATTCGGTTTGGTTATCTTTAGAACCGGACCAAATCAGATTGTGCTCACTCTTAAAAAACCCGTTCTACCCAATACCCGCGTAACAATATAAAAAAATAAAAATAAAAAATAAAAAAAATAGATGGGGGTTATAAACGGGACACGAGACCTACCTTGCCCCGCCCATTTCCGTCCCGTCCTACTTTAACCGAGTATGAAGATGGAATAAGGTAACAAAAATAACCAATAGGACATGGGAAATGATTGGACAACCCACTCTATATTCGTCTCATTGCCATCCCTAAATCATTCATTTAATCAACATTTATTAAAATCAACTAAAATTTTAATTTCTATCTAAATCAAACTAATAAAAAGATAAGCCAACAAAAATCCAGCATTAAGTCGACAAGGCAACAATATAAGTTATTTAGCTCCTATTTGATAACCATTATTTGGGAAAAAAAAATATAGAGTTTTAAATATTGATTTTTTAGGAGAACGTGTTGAAAAAGTAGAATTTTTTTTTAGTTTTACATGCAAAATATTTTATTGTGTGAATATGTAATTGAAAATGAGGATATAGAAAAAAGAATTTCCAGATAATGGTTGTCAAATAGGGGCTAACAATAATCCAATTTTAAAAACAAGTCCAACATTAAAAAGATAGGGAGCCGAGTATTTACATTTATTATTCTTATATATCTTTCACACTTTAAACTCTTGTTTGGTAGAGATTAAAATCAGATTAACAAATTTTGATAAAAATTAATGGAATGTGTAGTTAAAATGTTATGAATCTTATGAAATGTGTAGTTAAAATTAATTATTGATTTTGATTTTGATTTAAAGAAGATTTTTTAGCGGTACCAAACATGGGCTAAGTCTATCCATATTAAAACTTTAATTTTTTTTTTCAAAAATTATTAATATTCATCCACGTTAAATTTCAACATTATCATTATTAAATTCATTCTTTTAAGCATCATATATCCACACCACTTTTATATATCTACCACACTCTAAATTTATCCATATTACAAATTTGAAAATTTTAAAAAAGTATTAGTCATCTCCATTGCATTCCAAGTCTTATTAAATTCATTCATTTAAATACTATATATCCACAAAATCTAATCGGAAGATAATTTATAATAAATTGATTAGGATTAATAATAAGATCTTGTGATTCATTTTTATTTATTTTTTCCTCTCAATCATCTAATGATTTTCTTATTAATTAAAATTGTGAGTCTTCTCTTTCTTATCTTTTTAGAAAATCAGATTGTGGTAGTTGCAATTTTTCTATACAACTTTCGTTTTGACGTTGTTCAATTGCATTCGTTTTGTATATAGTTGGTTAGACCACTAGATGGTAAAGTAATAGCTGCTTATTGTTCGTGCAAAACCCACAAGCGTACAAGATCACTAACAAGTAATATAATTGATGAGTTAAGAGTATTATCCCACAGAGAATAAATCTAGTTTACAAGTTATGTATGCAATTCGAATTATGTAAAGAAAATAGAGAGTTTGATTTGATTTTATGTTTAATTAATTTAAGAAAGCTGTAAAAAATTGGGTTTTATCAATCTAATAATGATTGTATTGGATCTCGAATTCGCCTATTACTGTCTATTTCAATTCTTAATTTGTAATCTAGTCACGTCATGCGTTCTTCATAATCGATAAAACTATGATATATAATTTTCTTTTCTAAGACAAATTAAATTTATCGTAATCATGACCCAAATCTATTCTTAGTTTGAATTCGAATGCATTAAAATTTAGATTATCTATATGATTGCACATGTGATAAATGTTATTCCTAATATCCATTGCACATATGTTAATTTTGCCGCCTTCTAAACTTATTGTGAGTCTTCCAACACTATAACTAATTATCTAATTGGTGGTCAATCAATTAAATAATGCAATGTGTATGCAAAATTAATCAAGAAACTAAAGAAATAAACAAAATTACTAGTTTTGAATTAAAACAAATAAACAATAAGGTTCATCTTCATCTAATACAAAAACGGATCTAGCTTAACATGTTAATATATAAATTACAAGAAGAATAATAGAAAAATATTACCCAGATCATGAAATAAATCAAAAGAAGTTCATCCTCAAACCTAATGTTGAATTCTTCAAAATCTTTATGTAATTGACCTTTAATTCCTTGCTATGATTTGATCTCCTTTCTCAAAATATAGCAATTGACATTTTTTTCATGATGCGTTTGATGAAACTATGGTGTATGAAGAGACAAGAGATGTCTTTTTTATGTGTAGCCCCCATCTATTTATAAGAGCTAGAAAATAGGTCCGAATCGTGTCTAATTTGGTTTCCAAAAGAGTTTAAAGGAACTAAAGATTCGCCTGCGAAAAATATCTGTGTGCGTTCCCTGGTATAACTGCTGTGTGCACGCCGTAGAACCAAATGACTCTCGAAATGGAGAAAATAAGGTGTTGCGTGCGCCATGAACTGCCAACGCACGTGCAGGTTTATCTCTGAACACTTTTCGGTATTTTGGCCATAACTTTCTCTACAGGTATCCGATTGAGCTGAACTAAAATGCATTGGAAAGGTAACTAAAAAGGCCACAATTATTCTAGAAGCACAATTTTTTTCATTTCGAACATTTATTATTCGAAAAATGGGTCTCAAGTTGAGGATAAAAATCCATAACATAACTTTTTCGGTTGAAAATTGATTTATGAAAATACTTCCACTATATCTCACTCATTTGACTTCCAATTGCATCCAATTGATCATATATTATCTTCAATCATCGTTTGTGCTTCAAATCAACTATTGGATGTTTACACCTTGGTCCCTAAGCTTTGGATTTCTTTCGTTTTCGTACGTTTTTCATTCATTTTTTTCAAATCCACCAATTTGTATAGAGTTCAACCTAACGACCATAATTGACACAATATTAAGCTATAACTCATCCAAATCACTAACAAATACTCCGATTTAATGACTTAGATAAGTGTACAAAATATACTTATCAAAGACCAACAAACTGGAACATTTGTTTGTCCTCAAACAAAATTATAACATAACTTCACCAAAAATTTTAAACATACGTATGGTTAGATAATTTGCCTTTTGTCTCAAGATTGGAATACATGCATTAAAACTATGAATTGCTGCAAAATTGCAATGCTAGAATTAGGGTGTATTTGAGTCACGTTATTTTGGAAGAATGTATTCTTGAATAGTAGATTGATGGAAATGTGTGATTGAAAAAGAAGGAAAAGTTATTGATGTGATAGAAAATATTATTTTATTGAAGAATGTGTGGTTGGAAATGAGTAGAAGAATGAGAATGAAAATTTTAATTTGGCTCAAACAGGGGCTTAATTTCTAATTATCAATTGCAAATCGACGTGTGTGTGTGAAAATTCATGTCAAGTATCATAAATTTATAAAATGATTCAAATCACAACCCTAAATAGTCAAATGTTTCCTTTCTTCACTCGCAAGATACACACCCTCAAACTTATTATTTTCACTATTTTCCTATGGAGTGATCTAATGTTGAATTTATATACTATTCTTCACCCTCTCTAGTTTGATTAAATCTTACAAATTGCACTTCAACACATTAACAAATGCAGATTCTCCTTATTATTTTTTATTGCTTCAACCTCTAAGAATCAATTTAGTTAATAATCCATTGTCAAAAGTCTAATTCTCTCGAATAAGTGTTCGAGACTTAATCAAGACATGTAGTAATTTTTTTTTTGTAGACTCCTCTCCCTACAACAGCTCAATCGCCCCCAAATTATCTTAAAATTGGTTTAAGAATGTATAATTTAGTGGTTATTTGAATTTAGCATCTAAGGTTCACTAATTTTTTTTACCTATTCAAATTTTGAATCAAATTATTTCTTCATGATGCAAAACATAAATATTGTGCTAAAAAATATCAAATTTCACATGAATAAGCAAAAATTAACCTTAACACATAACTTTTTCACAATTTATAATCTAATACATGATTTCAAATATATGTATGTAGGTAAAATTATTTAACACACACAAGCACACAAAAACAATAAATAAGTTGAAAATAGAATTAATTTTTTTTTTGCACTTGAACAAACACACAACCCAATAGAAAATCAATGTTTTTCCACCTCCAAATTTATAACAGACATTGTCCTCAATGTCTAAAAATATAACATACAATATATAAAAATTAAGGGCAAAGAAGGGAACTAAGTACTCCCTGATATATATTTGAATGTGGTAGATGAACTGTCATGGAAGTTCTAGCTCACTTGATATGTCTTTTGTTTTTTCCCCTGTCCAATGTATTCAAGTATCAACTCCTTGAAATAGTAAAAACCAATCAAAACATGGAATAATTTATAATAAATTATAACACATCCTAAAGGGAAATATATGGATGAAGATATCCTATACTAATTAAAAGTAATAATATTTATAAGTCTATATTCTAGAAAACAAAGTTAAATAAAAGAGAAGAAAATAGGATTGCCTCCTAATAAGTGTTTTTTTATAGTCATTAGCTTGACTTTGTTATTTTGGCTATTTATGGTGGTTTGAAAAGAGAGTTTTCAATTTTGCATCGGCTGCACTAATAGTTATTTTTTAAGTCATCTTTAAGCCTTCAAATTATAAGATTTCCATTATTGTCCTACCCAACAATTCCACATTCGTCTTTCCTATTCTTGTTAATTCTCTAATGACTGATCTTTCGGATTCCTCAATATCTGGAGGTTACTTGAGTGGAGCACTCTTAGTGAAACTTTGTTGTTTTTCTTCCACTCTTAAGATTATTTCACATTTTTCAAAATCCATTAATGCTCGTACAGTAGATAAGAAATGTCTCCCAAAAAGTAACAGCATATGTTGAGCATCTATATCAAGGATAATGAAATTAATTGGAAAGCAGTTATCTCCAACTTTGATGAGCATATCCTCTACCACACCATAATGATACTTGAGTGTCCTATCAGCCAACTGTAGGATTATTGATGTTGCTTTTGGATCAGCCAACCCTAATTTCCTGTAGATAGACAGTGACATCAGATTAATACTTGCTCCAGAATCAATTAAAGCATTTAAATTATTTGAATTTCCTATAGAGTAAGATAAAGTAAAACTTCCTGGATCTTTTAATTTATGAGGGATCATATGCTATATGATTGCACTGCACTATTCTGTCAGAGCTAGCATTTCATCTATTGGCAGCTTTCTCTTTTTAGTCAAACATATCTTTTATACACTTTGTGTAATTTGGAATCTGTTGAATGACATCAATGAAGTAAATGTTAATGTGAGATTGTCCGAGGGCATCCAAAAACTTCTTAAATTGTTTGTCCAGTTTATTGTTCTGCAAACTTTGATGGAATATGAATGGAGGCGTGTTTTTATTGGTAGGAACGATTGTCTTAACTTGTAGACTGTCTAATTGTTCTTCTTGATTAATATTTGATGGTTCTTCAAACTGTACCACTTGTTCCTCGCTTGTGGTAGGTATTTGATTTTCCTATATCCTTTTCATTTTCACAATAATTTTTGAAAACTGAACTTCACTTTTTGTCGTAATGGCCTGGACTTGTTCCCGTTTTGGCTTTCTTTGAAGTTTTTGAGGGAATGGAATATGCGGCACATATGCTCGAACAGGGACTGTATCCTTAATTTATGGTGTCTTAATAATTGCATAATTCACAACTTCCACTGCTAATACCTATTCTCGTGGGTTCTTTTCTGTATCTACCTTGTAGTCTGTTGGCTAATACAACCGCTATTTGCCCTACCCGAGTCTCCAGGTTTTTAATTGCTACCTGTTGATTATAAAGAATAGCCTGCTGGTTCTGAAAATTAGTCTCACTTTTGGTAATGAACTTAGCCACTAATTTTTCCAACGATGACTTCTTATCTTGTTGTTGTTAAAACCCTGGTGGGTTGCCTTGAATCTGACATCCTTGACCCTGATTATTAACCCATAAGAAGTTAGGATGCCTGCTCTAATCTGGATTATAGGTGTTGGAGTAAAGATTATTCTGTCGTCTCTGAAGATTCTATGCATAACTGACTTCCTCAAGCTGATAAACATGGGTTGAGGTTAAAAGACAACTTACAGTTATATGATTTGCCCTATAGCCTCCGCAAACTGGTTCTGGTTGGTACACCATGCTCACATTCTGAGTTAGTTTGTCCAATTTCCTTGTTAATACTTCTAACTGGGCTGCCAATGATGTAACTATGTCAATGTTGTGAATACCTATTATTTTCCTCGAAGTTTCCCTTTCTCTTGGCCACATAGTCTAATTTTCTACTATTTTCTCAAAGAGATCTAAGGTGTTATCTAAAGGAATATCCACGATCGATCCTCTTGCTGAAGCATCGACCCTGTTACGGTATTCACGATGTAGGCCGGAATAGAAGATGTAGACCTTAGCATTTTTAGGAATGTCTAAATTGGGGCACTTTCTGAAGTAATCTTTGAATCTTTCCCATGCTTTTGGATAACTTTTGAATGTAGTGGCTTCATTTCTGATTTGATGGACTCGAGAGGTGGAAATAATTTCAAGGTGAATTTCTGTACTATATCATTCCACGAAACAATACTCCCAGGAAGTAGTGAGTTTAGCCATTCTTGCGTCCTTTCCTTTAAAGCATGAGGGAATAGATACATTCGAAAAGCATTGACTAACATGCCTTCATGACTGATCACCTCGTAAAGCATTAGGAAAGCTTGTATGTGTTCATGAGGATTTTCAGTCGATTTTCTTAAGAACCTGATATCCTGTTGATTCTGAAATAAGTTGACGACATCTGGTCGAATGTGAAGTTGGCCTGCCCAAAAGAGAGATAAATAATAGCTAGTTGCACATGAGCAAGTATGGGATTTAAATAATCCCTAAGAACTGGATCTGGTTGTTTTGGCGCATCTGGTGATAATTGAACTTGATTTTGATTTTCTACCACGTCTCTTACTTTTTTCTGTTCTTTTCTTCCTTGTCTTAAGGTTCTTTCGATCTCGAGGTTCAATGGTGGGAGCTTGATTTCTTTAGGATCTTGTATAAACTGCCAAAAATAAACAAAAAAAGTATTTGTGTAAATAATAGCCTAAAATAAAATAAAAGAAAAAATCAAATACTATAAAACTAATAAAATAAAATTAAATTATTTCTCGACAACAACGTCAAAAACTTGTTCGTGCAAAACCCGTAAGTGTACGTTATCGTTGACAAGTAATAGAATTGATGAGTTAAGAATATCGTCCAACATGGAATAAATTCAATTTAAGTTTACTATTTATGTATGTAATTCGAATTATATAAAGAAAATAGAGAGTTTGATTTGATTTTATGTTTAATTAATTTAAGAAAGCTGTAAAAAATTGGTTTTTATCAATTTAATAATGATTGTATTGGATTTCGAATTTGCCTGTTGCTATCTATTTCAATTCTTGATTTGTAATCTAGTCACGTTCATGCTTTTTTGACAATCGATAAAATTAAGATATATAATTTTCTTTTCCAAAATAAATTAAATCTATCCTAATCCCAACCCAAATCTATTCTTAGTCTAAATTCGAATGATTAGAATGCACATGTGATAAATGTTATTCCTAACATTCATTGCACATATGTTAATTTTGCTGTGTTCTAAACTTATTATGAGTTTCCCAACACTACAACAAACAATTGATTATCTAATTGGTGGCCAATCAATTAATAATGAAATGAGTATGCAAAATTAATCAAGAAATTAAAGAAATAAACTAAATTACTAGTTTTGAATTAAAACAAATAAACAATAGGGTTCATTTTCATCTAATACAAAAACGGATCTAGCCTAACATGTTCATATATAAATTACAAGAAGAATAAGAGAAAAAATATCACCTAGATCATAAAATAAATCAAAAGAAGTTGAGCTTCAAATCCAAGGTTGAATTCTTCAAAATTTTGATGTAATTGACCTTTAATTCTTTGCTATGTCTTGGTCTCCTCTCTCAAAATATAGTAATTGACATCTTGTTCTTGACGAGTTTGATGAAACTATGGTATATAAAGAGGCAAGAGAGGTCTTTTTTATGTGTATCCCTCTCTTTTCTATTATAAGAGTCAGAAAATAAGTCAAAATCGTGTCCAATTTGATTTAAAAGAGATTTAAAGGAAATTAAAGATTCTTCTGTGAAAAATGCCCGTGCACACGCACCGGTATAAATGCTGCACGCATTCCATAGAACCAAATGACTCTCGGGTTGGGAAAAATAAGGTGTTGTTTGCCCCCGCGCACGCTCCATGAATTGTCCCCGTGCGCATGTTTATCTTTAAACAATTTTTGGTATTTTAGCCATAAATTTCCCTACAGGTATCCAATCAAACTAAATCAAAATGCATTGGAAAGGTAATTCAAAGGGATACACTTATTCTACAAAAAAACAAATTTTCCATTTAGAACGTTTGCTATCCGAAAAATGGGTCTGAAGTTGAGGATAAAAATCCATAACATAACTTTTTCGGCTGGAAATTGATTTGTTAAAATACTTACACTATATTTCACTCCTTTGACCTCCAATTGATCCTATATTATCTTCAATCATCGTTTTGTGTGTCAAATTAACTATTGAATGTTTACACTTTGGTCCCCAAACTTTGAATTTCCTTCGTTTTCGCACGTTTTTTTTTGTTCCTTTCTTCAAAATTCACCAATTTGCATAGATTTCAACCTAGCTAACATAATTGACACAATATTAAGCTATAACTCATCTAAATCAGTAACAAATACTCTGATTTAATGACTTAGATAAGTGAACAAACTACACCGATCACTTATACTCCAAACTACAATCCATTTTGAGATTTTCCATGATATTGTATTTTTGACCATCTATTTGATTTGACACGGAGTTGCAAAACATTTGGCCACATTACTCCATATCCAGTGACGGACCCAACATTAAAGTGCAGCCAAGATGGACGTTGATCGGTCAACGTCCACAATCAGCAATCGTAAAATCGATGTCATTTATTAATATTTAATTAAATAATATTACAAATTATTCAATATATATGTAAACACACTAAAATGTAAAAATTATATATATATATACACACGTAATTCAATACAATCCAAAATACTAAAGAAATATGCAATACAACCTACTATGTAACTGTGATCTTAGACAACTACATTCTACGGGATCTCATGTTTTGAAAACGTTGTAATATTGCCTCATTCTCAATTTTTCCAAAAAAAAAAAAAACTCTTTCTCCATGTACACCACCAAATTGTCATTCAACTAATTATCTCTCATTTTGTTGTGAAAGTCACTCTTGATTAGATTCAAAGCAGATAATACTCTTTCAACACTTGCAGTTGCCACATGTAGTATTGAAACCAAGGTGACCAACCTATAAACTAATGAAAAATAACAAGACCTTCTTATTTCAACCAACTTCTGTGCTACACAAGAAATGCTATTGAGATTAAAGAAAGCTTCATCTATTCTCACAAACATAATGAACTTGTCAAGTTGAGATTGAAATAATAAAAATTCTTCATTATTGAAGTCCAAAGGATACAAGTGAGCAAGACGTAACAATTTATCCCTATCAAAAGCTGCAAAGGAATCTCTTGGATTTAAACACGAAACGCAAGTTAAGAGCTCAGTAGTTGTCTAAAAAACGATCATTCAACTCTTGCAAGACTGAGTCTATCACATAACAATACAAATCAACATAAAAACGCTGATAATAAGTCACCTGCTGAGTTCCATGCATAGGTCTAGAGGTGTCAAGACGGACGGGCTGATCAGACCCGTGAAAACCAGCCCGGATCGACTCGGGACGACCCGTGACCCGAGCGGGCGGTTCACGGGTCAAGGAGGTATGACCAGCGGGCTTCATGGGTTGCACCTTCACAGGCTGCGGTTATCCGTGACCCGTGAAAAAAAAAATTAAATATTATAGTTAAGTAGGTGCCAACCAATTAAGATGTACTTAAACTATAAATTATAGTAAAAGTAGGTACCAATCTAGTTAGGATGTACTTATACTATAAATATTTGATAATAGTAATTAGAAATGCATTTAGTTGTTATTTGTTTAAGTTAAATTTAACTTTTCAAAGTTATAAATAATTCATGTAACATTAAATTTGAATTCTATGTAAACATTTTTTGGTATAAATATAAATTTATCATTTTGTTCAATTCTTAGTTTACATTTTTAAATTTTTTTTTTTTGCTATAAATATGAAAAATTCTATATTTTTATAATTTTATTTATACAATTATACGGGCCAAACCGTGACCCGCATGGGCTCAACCCGGATGGGTCAGCGGGCGGGCCTGTGTTGTAGTCCAAAATTGTGGGTCGACCCGTAACCGGCCCGTAATTCGTAGCGGGCGGGCTTTTTTTCACGCGAACCGTTACTGGGCTCATATGTTGGCAGGCCGACCCGGCCCGGACCGGACCACCCGGATTGATACCTCTACCTAGGTCGACCTTTCAATACTACAATATCCTCTATATTGGATACTAAAATATGTCTAATAACACAAAACTCAATCACCTTACTCAACAAATTATCCCAGCCATTGTCTCTCATGTTAATGCATATTTACATAAATTCAATAACCTCATAGTATTTTGAATATCTTGATTATTTTTCAGTAAGGCTTGTGAAATGTCGTCTATAATTGTAAGAATTTCAAACATGAAGTGGAGACTGAACACAAATTTAAAGTCCTGCATAGTATCCATATGTCTTGCGGCCATTGATTTCTGATCTAAATATACGCCATCTCCTAATATATCCTCAAGAACATCTATGATAGCATTAAACATATTAATATCACGAGTAATTGTCTGTAGGTGTGAGCCCCATCTAGTATCACCTGAGTGTGCCAAACTCAGTTCTCCAATATTAAGCTTCTCCAAAATATCGGCATGGTAACTTGTTTGAAGAGCATCTACATGCTTGCATGATGCACCCATCAAATTTACAATAATAGCAAGCATGTTAAATAAATCACCAAGCATGTTATTCCTACGTGCCATAGAAACAACTGTCAACTAAAGTTGGTGAGCAATGTAATGGACATACGCTATTACGTGTTCTCTCTTTAAATTAAAGCTTTCAAGCCATTGAACTCACCGACATATTGCTTGCTCCATCATAACCTTGACCTCTCAAGCTAGATATGCTCAACCCATGCGTAGAAAACATTGCATCAATGGCATCCTTCAGTGATTGGACACAAGTATCAGCGACATGAGTCCCCAAAAGACGCACCTTTACGTGCCCAATTTGGTCAACAAACCTCAAAACAACTGCCATTTGTTCTTTAATAGAATTATCACGAGCCTCATCAACCAAAATTGAAAACCAACAATCACCCATCTTATTGATAATAGCTCCCGTTGTTTCTATGACACAACAATTAACCAAGTCCTTTTAGATCTTTGGTGAAGTCATTTGGTCATTTTCATGAGCATTACTGAATAATACTTGTTAACTTCCTCACAACGAGCTGCATACCAGTTTAGTAGCTCAATTATATTTCCTCTATTAGGAGACTCATTAAATTCATCGTGACCACGAAATGTCAATCCCTGCATCAAGAGGAATCTAGTACAATCTAGCACCCCTGTCAATCTCGTCCTATAATTCTTTTGTTAACTACTACTTTGGTTAGAAATAACGTAAGAGATACTTTGCTTTGATTCATCAAGTTGGTACACTTTGCGAAAGCTTGATTATGAGCACTATCAAAGAGACCGACATGATCTTTTAATGTCTTTTTGCACTTCCAATCCTTAAAGCCGATCTTAGTGAATATATGTCCACCCCATTGATCCCCTCTATCCGGTTTGAACAAGTAGCAATACAAAACATACGCCACATCCTTTTCTACACTGTACTCCAACCAATCAAATTCATTGAACCATTCTTTTCGAAAACACTTCCCATCCGTCTTCTTGGAAAGTCATGTCTATGTGGTTGACAATGACCTTTTTCTAAGTATGTCATCCTAACATCATCTTTGATATTAGGATCATATGACTCAATAGGGGGACGTTTCCTTGGATTCAATACAAGATCATTCGAATTGAATTGAGCCCGAGATTTTTTCGTATTATTTAATACATCGACTGCTCGACTAGAAGCAGTGGCAGGACTGGATGCACCACTAGAACTAGAAGAAACATGTATGTACTTCCATTTCGATTGAAAAAATCATTCCATAATCTACAATTGTAAGCAACATGAATCAATGGACTCATCTCTCATAATCTCATACAACTAATTTATCATAATCTCATTTCAAATTTATGATATTGATACAACTAATTTCTCATTTCAAATCAAAATCAGTTATACAATCCTTGGCAAGACTGACCAGAAATAGTAGGGGCATTTGCCTTTTATGATATTAATCTGCTATCATGAATGTAGGTTAACTTAATTTCAATTCTGTATTTCTCAAGTGTGTATACTGTTTTACAGATGCAAAACAATGATAAAGATAGATCACCTCTTCAAAAACATTTAAAATACATCTACTTTTATTATGACAGTTTTACAGAATTGAATGTAGTGTCATGAAATAAATTGGTGCCCCTAATCTTAATGTAGCATAGAGGAATTTATCTTATTTCTCATTTTGCTCTCATACATGTTGTATACATACTAGATCAAGTGCGTGCCTTGGAGAATGAGATGATCATGAGAATCATGTAGCAAGAACTGAATATCACTCCTAGAATTCTTATTGTATACTCGAGATACTTTATTTGGTTTTTTGTTGATACTTACAAATATGATATTTTTTGGTAATGTAGAAGTGAAAAGTGCAAACATTTATAAATACAATTCCAACCAAATTTCCAATTCCCCCAATTTCAATTCCAAATCCAATTTCAAAATCAATTTTAATTTCCCTGAATTCTAAATCCAATTCCAATTTTAATTTCCTCCAATTTCAATTCATAAATCATATATGAAACAACACTGAAAACTATCATAAATCATGATTTCATAACTCATAAATAGAAATTAACACAAAAAAAGGATGGGCATAAAACTCTGGCATCGCAAAGTGAGGAAGCTGCAACCGTTCACACTTCACAGCCAGGACAGACGGTCGGTGGTGGTGACGATTCACTGGCAAGCGGACCGCGGACTAGAGAAGATGGCCGGACAGTGAGTGGTGGAAATCAGAATCGCTGAAGGAAATGTTTTTGTTACCAATTTTTGGTTTAATTTCAATTAGGGAAAAAAGGTTGGGCTGGAACTATATATAATTAAGGATTGGGCCGAAAAACAAATGATCCAACTCAATTACCAAACAATAAAAAAAAAAAAGGGGCCGCCCATCTTCAGATGGGCCAATTAAAAAAAAGGACGGGCTGGGCTGCAACGGTCCAATTTCATAAAAAATAAAAAAAGTTAAGGAAGAATATGAACCAGAAGTCTAGAACCAATGAACCAGGTGCCGCGCTGGTGCGGTCTCCATCTTCTTCCCAAAACTGTTCCGACGGAGCCCAGCACGAGCGACCGCCACCCGGCTGGGTGCTAGGTCCTCCGCTGCCGAGAGGCTTTGAGATGTTTGTCATTTAGAATAATTACTTGACCCTAGTAATCCGATTAAATGAAAGACAAGAGTTTTATTCTGTAAATGTTATGGTTACGTGAGAAGTTGGTCCTCTTTAAATTGGAAAGAAGCTTTTGCATTACAAGTACTTTTAGATGATGAATCTGAACGTTAAAAGGTCTTTTTTAAATGACGATTATATCTAATTTCCATTGAAAAAATAAAAAAATAAAAAATTGGCGTGGGGACAAAAAGTGGGCTAGGAGGCTAAGCGTTTTAAGTTATTTGTTGAGCAGCAAAGAAGGTTTTAAGAACTAAAATATGGTGACTTAAAGATTCGGGTACAACTTCCTGCGTAGCCAATTACTGTAAATTTCCCTTTAATTCTTCCTAATTGGCACACAGAGGGGTTAGGGTTAGCCACATGATCACCATCTAACCATCAATTATTACGTAATTAAAAATACATATAAATAAATTTCTCAGAGTTCATATATAAGTGTTGATTACTTGGAGATTTGTGGTGTCTGTTCATGCCTAATACTAAACACTTCTTTTTGTTGATAAAGTAAATGAAAAATGAAAATATCATAAATGAAATTTGAAGATTCCTTGCCCTAACTAAGAGAGAATTACTACCAATGAAGCAATTGATAAGAATAATTATTTGGGATAAACAAAATATTTCATTAGATTTTACAAATGTGAAGAAAAGAATGTGTATAAAGAGAATATTTTCATTGCATTACCAACTTCTTAAGGCTCCTCTGAAGGGCTTGTTTTTCTTACGACTCGTGAGCTTAAAAAATGTTCACAATGAGGTCCTCCAAAGAGTCAATTTTTCTAACTTTCATTATCTTTCTTGCTATCAGTACACAAATCTGCACAATTGCAAGCAGTGAAAGTCATTCACCAAAACAGAAGGTCATTATTTTTTTCCTTTAAATTTCTATCAATTTATTTTATTGAGAAGATTGTATTGTTAAATTCGAACATATTATTCGAGTAGCAAGTTGGTCTCTAACTGTTAAAAGGAGCATATTTACAACCATTCAATATAGTTGTATAAACACATCATGATAGAGATAATTGTTTAAATTTCAATTAAATTGTCACATGATTCTCATAAAAACATTTTTTTTTTGACACTTGCCCAAATCGGAAAACAAAACCTAGCTTTTTAAAGTTGGACATTAAGCAGTACACATGAGCATGTTTGGAAATGTTTATAAATTGATAAAAATGAAGGGCAAATAAATGAGTAGTAGATGTGAATCCTTTGAAATCTATATAGATATAAAGTGATTAGAGTGTTTATAAATAATTTATAAACATGAGCCTAACATAGGTGCCCTTGCAATTGATTGCACAAATATAATAAAATATTGAGGTGCAACCTGCTCCTTTTCGAAAATGGAGGATCAATTTGCTACTTAAAAAATAATTTGAAGACCAATAGTACACAATATTTCCTTCTTTAATTTTCTTCTAGTTCTAAAATCCTTATTATGGAACTTAGTTTGTTTCAAATTGATTTTCCCAAGTGAATAATAATGTTTTTGCAGATTAAAAAGTAGAGAAATGTTAGAGGTCTAATGAAATGAGTAATTGAATTTTTTTTGAGGAAAAAAAAAAAGATGTAAAAATAGAACTCTCCCTAACGAGACATTATTAATAAACCTTAAGATTAAAGTGCATGATGTTCGATAATTTTATAGTACTCCTGTGACAGAAAAATAATACCTTAGGACTATCGAGAACAACTAGATTGTACAACAGAACTTTGTACATGGTGTTTCCCATAAAGTCCATAATCCACCATCTCTTTTGTGATTATCACGTAGAGGCCATGGTTAAGACTCGGTTTCCTTTGTCTTGAGACAGTAACAGATGCAGACATTTTGAATTACGAACACAATCAATTTACAAGAAAAAGTTGTGTAAACCAGACTTATTATACACTACTACTTCCAATATCCTTTTCTTAGGCTTGAAACAAAAAAAAAAAAAAAAAACTAATAATAAAAGAATCGCATACTATAATCCTCAAGCTTACAACATACATATACCAGATGTTTTGACTTTATATTGATATTATTAAGTAATTTAATTTATTTATCGCTCCATTGTAATTTCTTAGTTTGTTATTAAAATAACTCTCGTTAAACATTGAATATATGTAAATAAATAAATTTGTTTCCTTTCAGTATTTAGGTATATTTGTTAAACATCTAAAACCATCAAATTTAATTCGTGAAAAATTGGAATTGACCAATAGATTTTTCATAACAAACGAAAGGAAAACAGAAAAATGAAAATTAAATCATTGGTGAACTAAGATATGAAAATAATATATGCTTCTTTCATTAGAGAGTGATACACCTTTTGAATTCATTATTATGCAATTTGAGGCTTTTATATGAGTAAGGAGAGAGTAAATACCATGAAGCAAGAAGAAAAAATTTGAGTAAAAACCCTCTTCATTAATAATAATAATAATAATAATAATAATAATAATAATAATAATTTGGTGGGTCAAGTGACCCTCCACGCCTCACCACCATTCCCTCAGTGCCTTGAGATGGCCCCTTGTAGTCCTCCATAGATTTAGCAATAAATTGACAGGAGCGATGAAAAAAGTTCATGCAATCAACCCAAAATTTATTGACAACAAAATTAAATTTACTGTTGTTTTATTGTAGGAAAATATTTGTATCTACGAAGTGACAATAGGAACAACTTGCACCCGGGGTGCAGAAACCTCAAATTCAGTCAACCTGAGATTTGGTGACAAAAAATCAAATGACATTTTTGTAAACCGCTTGAATTCCAAGCATGTAAGAAGAGTTGATCCATTGGAGCCTCAAGTTCTTGATGATATACCAAGAAAGCCATTTCAAGCTTGCATGGTGGATCAGTTCCAAGTTAAAGGCCATTGTGTAAAATCGCCCATCTGCTATCTTTATCTTAAACTAGTCGGGCACGATGACTGGCGGCCGGGTTTTGTGCAAGTTCGGATGTTAGATGAACCCTATTTCAGCTCAGAATATTTCTATTTCAGGCGATATTTGCCCCGTCTTGTGTGGCACGGTTCTGATGTGTGTGACACCAAAATCACTCCTTTCGGGGTCAAGTACACGAGGAAAGTCTTCCCAAAGAAACATGTAAAACCTTAAGGTTAATTGAAAGGGCATTCATGATTATGTTGTATAACAATGTGGCAAATAATTTTTTCCCCGAAATAATGTTGAAATCAACGTTAATACTTTTAAAGTATTCACCATCACAAACCATTTTATATTCTAACATCAAAAATGAAATTTTTATCTTCATCTTTCCTCCAATTTTTAATTTCCACATTCATGATAGAGTGGGTCATTTCACGTGTAATTTCTCATTCATTTAAAATAGTTTTGGGCACATTAATATCTCGAAATAGCGATATTGGTGTAAATGCGGAATTAAAAAAATTGTAATTAACCAGCAACAAGTCACTAATTAATTATCTTTAGATGGTTAATCATACAGATTCAATTACTTTATGTTTGAATACCACAGATTATGAAAACAGTAAATAAAGCAGTAAATAACATGCGGAATGATCACGGAGAAATCCTAATTGTGTAAAAACTATGGGTACTTTGCTAGTCAACAATCTAGTATAAACGAATTATAATTTACAGTCCGCCAGACTCAACTACCACTAGTACTTTCTGACATCATGATTATAATTCCCACAGCTCTCTTAAATTTCGTGCTCTTGCACCAACTCCCAATTGTAGTTTTCAAAGTCCTCATGGACTGTGCGATCCTACAACAACTCCCGATTTTATTAATCCGTCTATCTCTTGTGGATCAACGAAGAACTCCACGTTCTTCATCAACTAGAACTCCAATCACCTTCCTTTGATTTTCAGAACTCTAACAGATATGTATAAAGTAGCAATTTGATATTTGAATTATGAATTTAATGTTTTCACTGTCAAGAACATATCAAAATATGAAGGTTGATGTGGATAAGGATGCAGTAATCGAAGCTGAAATGGGTAGGATGAGGAATAGAGGATTTAGGCTAGAACGAATAGGTAGAAACTTGGTTGGAGACGGGGTAGATGGAAATATAAGCAACATAAAAATGTCCATTCCACCATTTAAATGAAGGAGTGATCCGGAGGCCTATTTGGAGTGGGAGAGAAATGTTGAATTGATCTTTAACTGCCACAACTATTCGGAGGAGAAGAAGGTAAAGATAGCGGTCCTTGAATTCACTGACTATGCAATCACTTGGTGGGATCAAGTGGTGACAATGAGAAGGAGAAACAGGAAACGACCAATCAATACATGGGAGGACTAGAAAGCTATTATGCGGAAGAGGTTTGTACCTAATCACTACTACCAAGAGCTTCATAAAAAATTACAAAACC
Source organism: Fraxinus excelsior (assembly GCA_019097785.1). Lineage (NCBI taxonomy): Eukaryota > Viridiplantae > Streptophyta > Magnoliopsida > Lamiales > Oleaceae > Fraxinus > Fraxinus excelsior. Next base: position 14,304,834 of record CM032643.1, read on the forward strand.
TCTACCAATGATCGAAGAGTATGGAGGACTATCACAAAAAGATGAAATTGTTGATGATTAGGGTGGATGTAGAGGAGGATCAGAATGCCACCATAGCCAGGTTTTTGAATGGGTTGAATAGGGATATAACTAATATGGTAGAGCTGCAACATTATGTGGAGTCGGAAGACATGATACATGTAACTATGAAGATGGAAAGACAATTAAAGAGGAACGGGACAACAAAGTATCCATCGGGTGTTTCGGGTTCTAGTTGATCATTGAAATCGAAGTGAGACATCAACAAAGGAAATGAGGCTGTTTCTAGGGAAAAAGTTGAATTGCCAAAGAAAAAGGAAGAATGTGCTAGCAAGAAAATGGAATTTCAGCCATCAAGGAATTGAGATATCAAATGCTTTAGGTATTTGGGGTCGGGGCACATCGCTTCTCAATGTCCAAACAAAAGAGCGATAATTTTGCGGGATAATGGAGAGGTGGTGAGTGAGAGTGATAGTGATTATAAAGGCATATCAGAATTGGAGGAGGTTAGTGATGTAATTAGAGTGGAATATGTTGTGGTGAGCTATTGGTCACGAGGCGAGCTCTTAACACTCAAACCAAGACGGATAACTTAGAGCAGCAAAGATAAAATATCTTCCATACGCGGTATTATATCAATAATAAGGTATGTAGTATGATCATTGATGGTGGAAATTGCACAAATGTAGCTAGTACTACTCTGGTAGAAAAATTGGGATTAAACATGCTTAAACAACCTAGGCATTATCGGTTACAGTGGTTGATTGGACGTGTGGAAGTTAAGGTGAACAGAATGGTGTAGATAAATTTTTCATTTGGTAGTTATCATGACGAAGTATTGTGTAACGTAGTACCTATGCATGTGGGTCAATCTTGTTGGGGAGATCATGACAATATGATAGGAATGTGATACATGATGAGTACAAAAATAGGTATAGTTTTGTCAAGGACGGAAAATCTATTACACTAGCACCATTAACTCCGGCACAAGTGTATGAAGACCAGATCAAATTGAAAAATGAGGAAGAAAAGAGACGAAAAGAGTTAGAGAAAAAGAGAGAATAGTAAGCAAGAGGGCAAGAGAGAAAACGATGAGTTGACAAATAAGAGAGGAAATAGTGAGGTGGCTAAAAGAGAGAAAAAGAGGGAAGAGCCACATGAGAGAAAAGAAGATGGGTCTTCCGAAAGGAGAGAAAAGTTGAGACCAAATTTCTTTGCAAAAGGGAATGAGTTGAAAAGACCGATAGTAAAGAGACAACAAATGATTTTATTGGTGTACAAAGAGTTACTCTTCAATTTTGAGGAATCTAAGCCACCCCTCCCTAGTTTGGCTATTTTTTTATTGCAAGAATTTGGAGATTTGGTTGCCACCCATTCGAGGCATTGAACACCAAATTGACTTCATATTCGGTGCAGTCATTCCGAACTGACCATCTTACCAAAGCAATCTCGAGGAGACAAAGAAACTTCAAAGGCAAGTAGAGAAGTTGATGAGTAAGGGATATGTGAGAGGGATAATGAGTCCATGTATCGTGCCAGTCCTACTTGTGCGAAAAAGAATGGAACTTAGAGAATGTGCATGAATTGCAAGGTCATCAATAACATAACGATAAAATATCGTCATCCTATTCCTAGGTTAAATGATATTTTGGATAAACTATTTGGTGCATGCATATTTAGAAAAATTGATCTTAAGAGTGGTTACCATCAAATTCGAATAAGGGAAGGTGATGAATGAAAAACCGCATTTAAAACTAAATATGGCTTTTATGAATGGTTGGTCATGCCGTTTGGACTCACTAATGAACCATGCACTTTTACGCGTTTAATGAACCATGTCTTGCGTGCATTTATAGGTAAGTTTGTTGTGGTTTACTTTGATGATATTTTGATCTACAGTAAGGACCTCGATGAACATATTGAATATTTGCGGAGTGTGTTAATAGTTTTACAAAAAGAATAACTTTTTGCTAACATGAAAAAATGCATATTTTGCATAGAGAAAGTTGTGTTTCCTGGATATGTGGTTACTGCTAAAGGAATAGAGGTAGATGAAGAGAAAATAAAAGCTATTAAAGAATAGTCAACACCTAAAAGTATAACCGAGGTAAGGAGTTTTCATGATTTGGCTAGTTTTTATATGCGATTTGTAAGAAATTTTAGCATGCTTGTCACACCACTCACTGAAGTTGTTAAAAAAAGTGTATGTTTTAAATTTCGCGATGAACAAGAGCATGCATTCAACACTATTAAGGATAGGTTGTGTGAAGCACTGGTGTTAGCACTACCTAATTTTGACAAAAGTTTGAAGATTGAGTGTGATGCATCAAGTATAGACATTGGAGCAGTTTTGATGCAGGGTAGGAGGTCGATAACTTATTTTAGTGAAACGCTAAATGGAGCAGTACTCAACTGTCCTACATATGATAATGAGCTTTATTCACTTGTTCGAGCTTTAGAGACATGGCAGCATTACCTAGGGCCGAAGGAGTTCATGATGCACACCGATCAGAGTCATTGAAGCGGAGTCAAGGTAAACTAAACAAAAGGCATGCTAGATGGATGAAATTTATTGAGATATTTCCTTATGTCATTCGGTACAAATAAGGTAAGGAAAATGTGGTGGCGGATGCATTGTCTCGAAGGTATGTGCTTCTTACTTCTTTAAGTGCGAAGTTGCTTGGTTTTAAGTTCATTAAGGACATGTATGTGAATGATTTAGATTTTTTCAGCACATATGAATAACGTAATAAGGGTGTGGTAGACAAATTCTTTAAGCATGAGACTTATTTGTTTCGGAAAATAAACTATGTGTTCTTAATTGTTCTATAGGTGAATTGTTGGTTAGGGAAGCACGGGGGGGATTAATGAGGCGCTTTGGGGTTGCAAAGACTTTAGAGATTTTAATGGAACATTTTTATTAGCCTAAAATAAGGATTGATGTAGAACAAACTTGTGAGCGATGCATAACTTGTAAACATGGTAAGTCTAAGGTCCTACCCCATAGGTTGTATACTTTGTTACCTGTCCCCAGTGAACCTTGGGTTGATATCTCAATGGATTTCATTTTAGGTTTACCTAGGACTAAAAGGGGACGGGATTCAATATTTGTAGTGGTCGATATGTTTTCTAAGATGGCGTATTTCACTCCATGACACAAACATAGCTGATTTGTTCTTTAAGAAATAGTGCGATTATACAGGGTTCTTAAGAGTATAATGTCAGATAGAGATGTTAAGTTTCTTAGTCACTTTTGGCGGGTTTTTTGAGGTAAGTTAGGCATAAAATTGTTGTTTTCTACTCCATGTCACCTACAAACCGATGGTTAAACTAAAGTAGTCAATAAGAATTTGAAAAGTTGGGAAGAGTATTTACCTTTCATTGACTTTGCATACAATATGGATGTACATTCTAATAACACCATCAGATTTAATTCTTTTACATGTGAATGAACTTGGTAGCTTAGATGGGAAAAGAAAGATCGAGATGGTTAAGTCAATCCATGAAAAGTGAGATTGCAAATTAAAAACAAAAACAAGCATTATGCGTTGCAAGCAAATAAGGGCAGGGTTTTGGTACATTTGCGAAATGAGCACTTTCCAGAGCAAAAGAAATCAAAGTTGCAGCCACGAGGAGATGGACCATTTCAAGTTCTCAAGAAAGTCAATGACAATGCATACAAGCTGGATCTTCCTGGTACGTCTAATGTTTCGAATATTTTTAATGTATTTGATCTCTCTCTTTTTGATGTAGGTACCTATTCGAGGTCGAATCCTTTTGAAGAGGGAGAGAATGATGTGAGCACGGGATCGAGTGCGTCAAAGTCAAGCCCCGGGAAGGACCCGTTGATTATCGAAGGAGGTCCGATGACACTTTCGAGGGCAAAGCAGGTGAAGAGGCAATGGGATTGCTCGTTCAAGCTACGGTTGATGATATGGTGATCTTGACGAAGAAAGGAGCAAGTTTCGTGTTGGGGTCGACGGCCGAAACGGGTTGGAGCAACTTGATTCAAGTGGACGAAGATGGAGGTCAAAGTTACTACTATGTGACCGCATAGTAAAACTAGGCATGCGGTCGCATGGATGCCTATCGAAACGAAAAAATGAGAATTTTAGTTGTTCTATGCGACCGCATAGAAATATACTATGCTACCGCATAGTTCATTCCAACAACATGAATTTCAATATTAACATTCATTCCTATACTATGTTGTGAATTTCAACATTAATATTAACATTGTTAGTAGGTTACCTCAACCACAAAATGTGTAATTTTCATTATGGGCATTACAAGTTTTGTCATTTTCGTCAATATTTTGTAGTTACTTATGGTTTGTCTACGTTAAATATTACATGCACGACTATGGTGTTTTTGTCATAAAGTATGCACAGTATTGGTTGCACAATGATCTTGCAAAAATGCCAATGTTATTTGATGTTACAAATCCCAGACTTGAAATTGCAGCATTGCTGTTGAAAAATAGATGTTGGAAGGGAAAAATCAAAGTCAAATGATTGAACTACTGTTGATGAAATTGTTTTCATGATAGGTTAGGTTGATAGCTGTTCAAAGTTAGACAAAACACGTGTTTTATGATGTAGTCGATAGATGTTATCTTTATCTTTGTAATGTTTTGTAACTGAATGCGAATTTTTTTTTTGCAATTAGTTGGTACAAATGAGGTGAAAGTATTGGTCTTTATATGTATGATTTTGTTAATATCATTTAAGTATGTTACGGAGGTAAAAGTTTATATTTTCACAATCTGAACAAGTCACAAATGATTACAAATGGTCATAATTGGTCACACATGATTAATGTCTTACATAAGTGCAAGTCACAAATGGTCACAAATAGAAACAGTTGGTCACAAATGGTCACATACTTAACTGGTATGATTTATACATTTGTCATAAATAGTATACACAGAATTGGTCACATCTAGTCAAAGATGACATTCAGACGTAGTTAAAACACTCAAGTCAATTAACTCTACACTTTATTCATAGTCGGTCACAGACGATTATAACCAAACAAAAACCATATAGTTTGTTACTACCTTTTGTGCTAGAAATGGTCACAGATGATCACAATCATCATAAACAGAGTCACATTAAATTTGTCGTTGTTCTGGTTAAGTATCACTATGTTCTTGCATGTTCGACGATTGTGACCGAATTCACCGCATCTTTCACATTTCACAACTTGTGATCTCTCACAAGCTGGCTTCTTCATTCTCTCAGTAGGCCAGCCAGAACTTCTCTTTTGGGTTGTTGTAAGTACAACTCTACTATTCACATCTTCCAGCAAACTGCATTTTGATTTATTACCTACAGGAAAGATTGTCTTTTTGTAGGTATTCAAATATGCATATGTTGTGTAATACATCGAGCAAAAGTCGTACACATCTTGTTTCAATGTTACTACCACAACCAGTGCATGTGGACATAGAAGTTGATCCACTTGAAACATTCTACAACTACATGTATGTTAGTTATATTAATCATGTACGATGAAGAATTGCCTCTCACTTCAAACAAAGTGAGACTTGTAGGTGAAATCTGGAAATAAAAAATATTTAAAGTTATACCTGTGATCAACATAATATACATAGTCTGCTGTTTTTACCTTTAGATTTCTCACATCATTGCTCGTTTTCCTCAGCAGCTTCTCATATTTAGTTGCAAGCTTTGTGAAAGTGTCATGCGCATTATCCCTATTCTTGTAAAATCAAGATTGGATTGTTTGCCACAATTATTCTAGAAGTGCTTGAATTGGGTAATTCTTTGCTACCTTCATGACTGCATTTTCAAATTTTAGTATGTTTGATGTCATAATAGAGTATATATTGTTTAGCATGTGCAATCTTGACCATTTTTCATATCCAACATCCATCTAAAAAATACTTTTAGTTATTAGATAATATATTCAAGCATTAGTAACAACATGTCACATACAATCACAGTTAGCTCTAAAAGGTTTACATATATAGTCAGTATTATTACAAAACATGTGACGGATGGCCACATTCATAAAATATATCATGTTTTAATTTCATGTAACAATAAATGAAATATAGTTCGTACAATAAACATACATGATCTTAGATATTTACAAACATTTCATAATATCACAGAATAAGTAACAGGAAGTCATAATATATGTTACAGTCATCACATACCAAATATTCCCTGATCTCTTAATTTATTGAGTCTAATTGCTGCATTTGCTATTCAAATTCATCCATTATATAAGCTCTCACAGCACAATTGAATGCATGTGTGACATTGTGACCTGATTTTTGCGTAATAAGTCTTCAAATTTTTAAACAAATGGTATGAACAGATCCCATGCATTGCCTCTGGATATACGAATTCAATGGCATTTCTTATGCTGTTGTGTCTATCTGATACTATACATAATCCGTCTCTCGATCCATATGCCCTCTTCAAAATCTCAAGAAACTATCTCCATGACTTATCATTTTCATTATCACCAATCCTAAAAGCTAGTAGTATGAAGATGTTATTTTTTGCATCTTATGTACAAGCCGTGAAGAATGTACCCCCATAGTGGCCATTTAAATATGTACCATCAACTATAATGACTGGCCTACAATATTTCCAACCAGCGATCGATGCACCCAAAGCCATAAAACAATATTTAAATCTATTTAAATGATATGTTTCTATTCTTGTGACTGTCCCATGTTCATCTGTTCTAGAATAAAGAAATAAGACGACAGCAATTGAAACGTTGTCGTTGGATCATTTCTAATTAATTTTAATGTATGTTCACGTGACCTCCACGCTTTCACATAATTCACATATACTCTATATTCATGTAACATGTCATTCGAGATATCATTAGGAGTGTATACTGTACGTGAAGAGGTGTATTTGTACCTGATATAGTTTGACACAATTGATGTTTGTTGATGAGATCCTAAAACAATGTTCATCGAACATATGTGACCATTATACATTTCTCTCATCTTAAACATTTTCGTTTCTTCCAAGCGTGAAGATCTAAATATCCATTTGCAATGATTAAGCAAACACTTTACCACATACTCTTTCTTGTCCGATCTCAACACCTTATATTCAAACTTGTTTTGTATAGCATAGAAGGCCAAGCTCATTTTTAGTATGTCTTGTTGCAAAAAACATTTCCCAAGGTCACATCTTCTTCAATGTTTTCTTTGTCACCGGTCACAACTGAGTCATATATTTCTTGAACTATCTATTCTAAAGAAAACACACTAACTGATGACTCGAGGGAAGTAGTCGACGACTTTGGGCATGAAATTGTAGTGATAACATAAACCATAATAGGTTAACTCAATACAACCCCATCCAAAGATTTTAACCTCAAATATGTTAGGACATTATTATTGCTCAGAATCTAGACTAGAGGTAAACTAGAATCCAAAGAATATGTCATTTTCACAGCTAAGTTTGCACCATTAAGCCCCAATTTTGAAAGAACAAGCTCGACCAATACAACATACTTGTATGTATCATTCACTAGTATAAGCGACGTCTGACCTCGTACAACAGCAAATGTGCAAAACTGGCATTCTTAATCATATACAGAAAATCCAATTCCTCTACCGTCGAACTTCAATTTCTCTCGAAAAATGAAAATCATAAGTATGTCCATAGAATTGTGACCTCATTCATTGATTGTGGCTTAAAATCTAGGATTAACGATGATTATACGTTTACCTTCGAAATCAGACCACAAGAGTTTAGTTTTTGCTTTGGGAAAATCCGATTCTGCCACAGCCAGCTTCAACTTCTCCAAAGCAGTAAAAATCAGAAGTATTTTGATGGGATTGTAACCTTATTCATTGATTGTGGCTCGAAATCAAGGATAAACAGTGAATTTTTGTGATTTTGGAGAATTTCGGTGAGCTGGGATTGTAGAGAGAGAAAATCATGTTTGGTTGTGAGAGGATTGTGAGAAAAGTCTTTTAAATATAGTATGGTAACTTATTTCTAGGAGTTACTTTGGTATAGTATATTTAATCCAAAGTTAGTGTATATTATATTGTAATTATATATTTAATATTATGAATTACCACCTAATTACAATGATTAAGAAATGGGAAAATTATACCCAACACCCATTTTCGGAAATTGCAAACTTACTAAACATTGATTTTCATTCTAAATAGTGTATTTATTTCAAAACATTTCGAGAAAAAAAAAAATCAAAATTTTAATCACCATCTGCTGCCGCCTGTCACCATCTTTTTCAATCTCATAGGATATACTTGGTGGTTCCAAATTCCTACATTGAAAAATGTTCCTCACAAGGCGTCAAATAGGAAAATATTACATCAGAAATTTGTAAGTAAACCTTTTGAGTCCTTGGATGAACACCTTGTTGGACTGTGACTCCAAATCCAACCCAATACGGGTATGATGAAAATGCGCTTGGCCCAATTATATATTTGATTGCCTAATAATTTTAAAATAATGAAGCCCAAACCCAAATCCAAAAAATACACAACTTTGGAGTTAATTGTATTATCTTAACCTTGATAAATTGTTAGTTACTCTAAACCATTGGTCATGATCTGAAATCAACGTCTAGCACTGAATTTATAAATAGAATGCTTCACTGTTTTCCTAATTCTTTCAATGATTCTGATTTTTTTCCCTTGGCCATCTTCTAGATTACTCTGCGTCTTCTTCCATGTGATCTTCAACCTTTGGTTGGAACGAGGGAAGGGGGGGGGGGGGGGGCGTGAAATTAAGAGTCTGAGTGATTCTTTAGTGAAGAGAGCGACAGTTGTTTAAAGGTTGACCTCTTCTGTTCTATAGAAACAACTTCGACTGTTTGTTCAAGGGTTCGGGTTTGAGGTTTCTGTTTGATCCAAAATGATAAAATAATGTGAGCCTATTTTCAATGACACTTTGATGCCTTGATAAAACGTTGAAGAATTATAATGTTTTGTGTAAAAGCAATTGTTAATTTTAGTTCATTACATTTCTATTTTTGTATACTATTGGTTTCAGAAACTTTGGTGGCTTTTCTAGTGTCTTCGATCCTGATTTGGATATGAAAGGTTAATTCTCAGGATTCTATTTGGTTTTGATTTTGAAACCTTTATCTAAATTTTTGAAAGATCTAGCCGTCTGTGGTTGTTCTTGATTATTAAATCGACTACTAGTGGTGAAAATCTGATTTTCTCTTTAGATCTGGAGAATAAACCTTAGATCTGAAAGGTTTTTTGGCAAGTCCTTATGGTTCTTTGTGATCTTTACAACTCGTGTCTATTGTTGTCTGGTTCTATTGATGCCGTTTCACATGTTGATGCTTAGAGTTGTTAAAACTCCGAACCATCACTTTGGTTTATGCTTTCCAAACCCCAACTTGACTTTGTCATACACGTTTTTCATATGATATTTAAGCCCCTGTTTGATGCACATTAAAATGGAAAGAATACAATTTTTGGGTGATGTGATGGTGAATATGTGATTGAAAAAGAAAGATAAGTTATTAATGTGATGAAAAATAATATTTTATTGAAAAACGTGTGGTTGAAATGAGTAAAAGAATGAGAATAAAGGTTATAATGTGGCTCAAACATGGACTTAGTATTTTTTGATAGTGTACTTTGCTGCTGCATGTATATTTTGACCTCTATTGTTCGATTATTTCTCTAAAACTGGTATATACCTAGGGGTGGCATGGGTTGAATTGAGTTAGATTGAGTCAGTTTTTGTTTCAACTCAAACCCAACTCAAAATGATTGGTTTGACCAAAATTTAATCCAATCCAACCCAACTCAATCTAATATCGGTCATGTTGGGTTGAGTTGGTTGGTTTAGAACGACTTGTCAAAAAAATAAAATAAAGCTATCCAATTTTCTATTATATTAAATTCGAATAGACAAGATTAAATAGTAAGTAAATAAATAAATAAAATTATCTATTATCTTATAAAATCCTCATTAACCGAGTTTACAAAGAATAAAATGCATTTAACATAATATGAAAAACTTATACTACATTTATTGTGGGAATGACATTAAGCTCAACCTCTAAAATACACCAAGGTAATTATAGTTACACTTCACACTCATAATTTTTAGGTTCTATTCACTTTTTAGACATTTCATTTTTTTTTAAGTAGGCGGATCTGGTTGGACGGCTTTATTCGATTTTCATGAGTTAACCTATAACCCGACTCAACTCGCCTACACAACCAGCCACCCAACCCGTGTAAAAACAACAGAAAAATTGATCCAAACGGGTCGGGTTTGGGAGGTTTTGGCTGGTTCGATCGGATTTTGCCCACCCCTATATATACCATTGTTCAAATTGAGCCTTAGAACATGGTTCCAATGGAATCCTAGTGAATTGGACAATTATATTGGACTTTTTTATAATTGTTGTTCTTGATTGTTTTTTCAGCATTATTGAATGTAATAGCTTGATTTATTTTAAAATAAATATATCGTGCGTTGGGACTAATTATATATAATATGATTTTTTTTTTCATATTTGTTGTTGAAAAACCTACAAGTCGTTTTCTGTCAAAATGCTTAAAACTTTGTGTTTCTTGCTGAAAAATTACTACAACTACTTTTGAACTTGAGGTTTTTAATGGGAAACGAGATTTCCCCATTGGCAATAAAAAAATGGAAGTGGTTCTTGTTCAACAAAAAGTTTCAAACGCTGTTGATGACGTTATCTTGACCGATGAGCAAAAATTAGAGACGTGAATTTGCCTATATTTCTATAATTTTGCATGTGTCAGATAAGTTTTGAGAAAAATACGAAAATTAGATTCCACTAAACACTTGTGAAAAAATTTAGAAGAACTTTACTTGGTTAAATTCCAACCAAACAAATCTTTACTTTTAGAAAGATTTTTTAGTTTTAAAATTGATTCCTACAAAGAATTAAATGATCATTTGTATACCTTTTAACAATTTGGTTCAAAACATTACAAATATTCGAAAAACATTCGAGAAGTATAAAGCTATTATACTTAATGCTTAGGCTTAGAGAGACATAAAAATGCTATTAAGTATAACAGAAACATTCTTACTCCAAAAATTGTCATTAACTTTTATATAGAGTTAAAATCAAAGAAAACTTAAAGTAGTAATCTTAAAACTTTGTTTATGAGGAGGAGATTGTAAGTTTTATCCCCCATAAAACTTTGAAATAACTAATGTTGAGAATTCTATTTTTTCAAAGCTCGTATGGAGTTTTGGTTTTCTTGCGACTAATCAAAACTCTATTTATGATATAACATGCAGTATTAACGGCTTCGGCCCAAAAATATTTAGGTAAGTTATTTTCATTTAGCATGGTCCGAGCTATTTCTTATAATGTGCGATTCTTCCTCTCTACCACACCATTTTGTTGAGGAGTTCTAGGAGCCGAAAAATTATGTTCATATCCATTGTCATTACAAAAATTGTCAAATGTAAAATTATCAAATTCTCGACCATGGTCACTTCTAATTGTAGTGATAGTGTGACCCTTTTCATTTTCTATTTTCTTACAAAAATGTTTGAAAGTTTTTAAGGCTTCATTCTTTGCAATTAAAAATATTACCCATGTAAATCTAGAAAAGTCGTCAACAATAACAAAAGCATAGTGTTTATCACCTAAACTAGCCGTTCTAGATGGTCCAAAAAGATCTATGTGGAGAAGTTGTAATTGTTTCGTTGTTGAAGAGAATATTTTAGATTTAAAAGAACTTTTGACTTGTTTTCCAAGTTGACATGCATCACACATTTTGTCCTTTTCAAATTTCAAATTTGACAATCCTTTTATGAAACAATTTTTAAAAATCTTTGAAATAAGTTCCATGTTCACATGACCAAGTTTTCTATGCCAAAGCCAAGTTTCGTCTTTAAATCCAAGTAAGCAATGTTCATTATTATCATACTCAATATTAATGATATAAACATCCTTGTTTCGACTTCCTATGAAAATCTCCTCTTTCGATGTAGCATCCTTAATTAGCCATTTGGAAGAATCGAATTTTATTTTGTAACCTTTATCACACAATTGACTAATACTTAGCAAATTATGTTTGAGGTTATCGACTAATAAAACATTTTCAATAGAGGGGGATAGATGATTACCGATGTTGCCGATTCCAATTATCTTCCCATTTGCATTGTCTCCAAAAGTTATATGACCATCATCCTTAGTTTTGAAATTTGAGAGTAGTGATCGATCTCCGATCATGTGCTTTGAACATCCACTATCCAAAAACCATTTGCTTTTAATTTTACTTGGTACCTCATCTTTGATGGCCATAAAACACATGTTCGCAATTTCATCTTGATCATCACTTTCATTTTGATCTTCATTGTCACTATCATCCCAAGTAGCTTGAAATGCATTTTTTCTTGAAGCTTTTCTTTTTGTTTGGGCACTCGGTTCTTTTGTGACCGGGTTTGTCACATTCATAGCAAGTGATTTTCTTATTTTTCTCTTTTCCTTTGTCATCTCTTCTTTGAAACTTTTTATTGTTTCGAAAGCCTTTCAATTTCTTGACAATGAGTACTAGATCAGCAAACTCCTCATCACTCATGTTGCTAGTTGATGGTTCTTCATCAATTGCCGATTTTAAAGCAATTTGTCTCTTGGGAGCTTCTTTTGATTCCTCTTTGCTCTTCCTTGTCTTTTCTTTAATTTCGACATTGTTGAGCTCATAGGTCATTAATGTGCCATACAATTCTTCTAAAGGATATGAGTTCACATCCTTTGTGTTTTCTATGAGCATCCGTATGGGAGTCCATTCTTTCGAGAGTGATCTAAGCATTTTGTTTACAAGTTCACCGTTAGTATACTTTCGATCAAAGCCTTTTAGGCCATTCACAATATCGGTAAAACGTGTAATCATATCAACAATAGGCTCATTTTGTTTCATAAAGAAATTTTCAAATTCTTTAACCAACATATTTATTTTTGTTTCATTGACCTTGTTTGTTCCAACATGAGTTACTTCAAGAGCATGCCAAATTTCATGAGCCGAATCACAAGTGCTAATTCTATTGAATTCATTTTTGTCTAGAGCACAATAAAGCAAGTTCTTGGCTTTAGCATTTAATGATAATTTTCTCATATCTTCTTCATCATATTCTTCTCTTGATTTAGGAATATTTTGGTCGGGTTTACCATCTACTTTAATAGTCTTTGTAGGCACAAAAGGTCCATATTCAATAATTTCCCAAACATTATAATCAATAGATTGATCATAAATCATTATTCTAGCCTTCCAATAATTATAGTGTGTGCCATCAAAGAAGGGAGGTCGGTTCGTAGAATAACCCTCAAGATTTTGAAAACCGGTATTAGCCATAATTCAAGATTGTGAAATCTTAAAGGAGTGAGTACCGAGTACTGATACCAATTGAAAGCCCAAGATTGACTAATCAAGAGGGGGGTGAATTGGTTTTTAAAATTTTTTCGTAAGTACACAAGATATTAAACTAATAATCACACAAATGACAGTGAACCAAGACAAACACAAATATGCATGTAGATAATCGAGATAAGTTTGCACAAAGTGGAAAACGTTAAGTAAAAAAGTTAGAGAGTGCAAACGATATAGTATGGAGGTTCGATCCAATGCAATGATCTACGTCACCCGTTACCAATGTCTCTGTCACGAGCAAGACCTTTTTCACTAAGTTGATTGACTTGTGGTGCAATCTAACCTTTACAACACTGCCGGTGACTTATAACCAATGAGCACCAATCCTTTTACAACGTTGAGCTTTATGAGACTTCAA